>CAUYUJ010019151.1:123255-133805 GCA_963575745.1 Prorocentrum cordatum
AGACGGCCCCAAAGGGCCCCAAGACGGCCCCAAGAGGGGCCCAAGAAGGGGAGCCCGAACCGACAATCTGGGCATTCCGCCCCAAGACGACCGCAGAAGGCCCCAAGAGGCCCCAAGAGACCCCCAAGACGCCCCCAAGAGGCCCCCTAAAAAAACCCAAGAGGCACCAAAACAGCCCCAAAACGGCCCCCAAGAGACTTCGAAACTGCCTCCAAGAGTCCCGCGAGAAGCCCCGCAAGAGATCCCAGAGATCAGGGACTCCTTTGCATGTCTTGCGCTTCAGTGGTGCTGTCCAGAAATTCTGAACATCTACCTTTCCGCTCCCAGGAGCCACACGGAGGCCCCAAGAGTGCCCCAAAAAGCCGTCAGATGCCCCCAAGTGGCTTCAAAACTCCCTTCGTGCCGCGCTGCAGGGACCAGACATTGCAAGACGAGAGAAAACGACTAATGCTGCTTGACGATTTCGCGCTGCTATCACAAGGAATACAAGGGGTCGGCGGATGTGGCGAAAGCCTGTAGAATCGACAAGTAGGTGCACAGCAAAGGAGGATAAGCCTAAGGTGGAGAGCAAGTCAACCACGCTTTCCTCTGCGGACGGAACGTTTTGCATGCTTCCATGGCGAGGCAACACGATAACTTTAAAAAATGACTGAGCCATGACAACTTCGAGTGCTGCGCACTTGGCGGACTGAAAGAGACGAACGCGGACACAGAGACGCAAAATCAAACAAACAGACGGGCACACGAATTGGCGTGGGATCCTCCCTCACCCGCACACTCACCCCGACTCCTTCTTTTCCTGTCTCTCTTCCCTCTCCTCCTTCACTCCCCATGCCAACTCTCCGCTGACTGCTCCTACACATCATCGTTCCCTCCCCGATAGACAACCACTGACAAACAGAAGCAGAAAACATACACATAATTCAACATTATTCTTTGATATACATATATGAATAATTATATATATAATAAAATAATATAAAAACATAGAGCTAGTTGTGCGTGTTCCCCCCCACCCCCCCACTCGCCCAAAAAATACAACCCACCCTGCTGCGCTGATTTGCCGGGCCGCCTCGTCGCGGCCGCTGGGGCGGACCTGGATCAGGGCCTCCTGAGCGCCGCGGAAGTGGGACGGAGAGGGGCGCAGCGGAGCGGGAGGGCGGCGGGGCTGAAACTGGGGCCCCACGAATGGGTAAGCTGATAGTTCCCAGTCATCCTGTGATGTTGGGTCCTCGCTTTGATCCAACTCCTCTCCCCTCCTGCACTCCCTCCTCCCTCCCATCCCTGCCTCTGCCCTCCGCATGTCCTCATGCGCACTCGCCTCCCATATTTCGTGGCCCCCAAAAGAGCTCCAACTAAGGCCCAAATACCAGGGTCCGCATGGCGTCGCCGCATCATTTCGGCACACCCCTCACACATTCCGTGCCACATCCAACTAAGGCCCCAATGCTAGAGTCCGCATGGCGTCGCCGCTCAAATTCGGCACACCCCGCACACGTTTCGTTGCTACTCCAGCGCAATTCTGAAGACAGACGAAGCAGAGGACAGCAACACGGCACAGCACCCCCGTGAAGCGATCTCGAGTGCACTGCTACAGGAACGGATCTTGAGATGGTAGCCAGGCAACCACCGCGTCCGTTGAACCACGAAGAGACCCAAACAGCGGGAGGACAGAAAGAACAGAAGAACAGGGACAGCTCGCTGTTGAGAATAGTCGGCCTGGGGCAGGCAGCGCAGAATCCGCCAGGCTTCAAACTCCAGGGAAGAGAAGGAGGACGACGAGGGGAGTGGAACACACAGGCTGGCAAGATTTAGGCTGCGTGTCCGACTGGCCCCAGTCTGGCACAAAAGAAGCAGAAGCAATGGACGGGGGCAGGAGGAGGAAGGGGCGCAGAAAGGCAAACTGCGCTGAGACTGAAATGCGTCCGCCGTCGGCCACGGAGGACGCAACATGCTGAAAACAGTCTGGGTGAAAGAGTGATCCTGCCAGGATCGCAGGCGGCCAGCAAGAGAGGGCAGTGCGGGCGCATTCACGACTCCCTGGTCCGGGAGCGGTCGGCGAGACTGGGGGGCCCCCCGTCTCGATGCGAATGCGAAATACCGCACGGAGGGCGAACTCCGCACCACGGGTGAGGAGGGGAGCCAGGGGAGGACGAGGGAGGGAAGGAGGACTGCTCCAGCCGAGCGTCGTCTTCAGCTACGCGCTCTCCCAGCGGTCGCACAGCGATGTGTCGTGAGACGCGCACCCGAGCGTGCGGCACGCATCCGAATGCCAGCAGCTCCCACACACCACTTTTGACTGGGAGTGTATAAATCAGATGCTGCTTCCTCAGAAGCCCACCCCGAACGGGATGCCGCAAGCCCGGAGAAGACAGGAACCGCCCCCCCACGGCGACGACGACCACGACGACCACGACGACGACGACGACGACGACGACGACGACGACGACGACGACGACGACGACGACGACGACGACGACGGACGGCGACGACGACGACGACGACGACGACGACGACGAAAACGACGACGACGACGACGAAAACGACGACGGCGACGACGACGACGACGACGACGAAAACGACGACGACGACGACGACGACGACGAGACAACCGACGACGGCGACGACGACGACAACCGACGGCGGCGACGACGACGACGACGACGACAACGACACGCCGACGACGACGACGACGACGACGACCACGACGACCACGACGACGACGACGACGACGAAAACGACGACGACGACGACGACGACGACGACGACGGACGACGACGACGACGACGTCGACGACGACGACGACAACGACGACACGCCGACGGCGGCGACGACGACGACGACGACGACGACGGCGACGACGGAAGACGACGACGACGACGACGACGACGACGACGAACCGACGACGACGACGACGACGACGACGACGACGACGACGACGACTACGACGACGACAACGACTACGACGATGACGATAACGACGATTAACGACGACGACGACAAAACGACGACAACGACGACGAAACGACGACAACGACAACAACGACGACGACCACGACGACGATGTCGACGACGACGACGGACGACGACGACGGACGACGACGACGACGACGACGAAGACGACGACGAAGACGACGACGAAGACGAAGACGACGACGACGACGGGGGAGGAGAGGAGAAGGAAGCCAGGAAGCCAAGGGGAGAGAGGGAGGGGCAGGAAGAGGAGAGGACGCAGGGAAGGGGGAGAGTGGGAAGGAGCGGTCCCCCGCCCCTGGGCGTGGGGCCCAGTGGGAGACAAGCGGCTGGCGCCAACTGGCAGCCAGCCAATCCTGAGTGGGACAGATCGTCCCCCCCTTGCAAAAAAACACGGGACGCGCGCGACGCTGTCGGCCACGCGGCTGGGACAACAGGCGGCCCCCAAAAAATCCAACATCGACGGCCTGGCATCCCCCAAATAACCCGCCTGACAGGGGACGAAGCGAAGGTAAAAGAGGAGGAGGAAGAGGAAGAGGAGGAGGAGGAGGACGAAGAGGAGGAGGAGGAGGAGGAGGAGGGAGGGCAGGTAGGGACAGAGTAACACACAAGATCTCGCACGCAACCCGTCTGGTTGCCCTGGAGGCTGACAGGGCCATGAACAACCACGTGCCCACCCTGCCTGCACAGGGTTACCCAAACAGGACCAACGCTGACATGCACCACTACGGCTGGCAATGCAATATGAAGGACCGGAGGAGGAGGAGGAGGAAGAGAAGGAAGAAGAGGAGGAGGCGAAGGAGCCAGACAGCCCAAAGTAAAACCACACCCCGCCAGCCAGCAGGTGGCCGTCTCGAAAAGAAGGGACGAATAAGGAGAAGAGGGGGAGAGAGAGAGAGAGCACAAAACAAAGCAAAACAAAAAAACGTCACCCATTGCCTGGAACGCCTTGAACCTGCGCTGCCCCACAAGGCGATGCGGAAGGAAGGCGCCGATGAGATCCTCTGCGTGCAAGTGCCCGTGCCAGGGGACACTCCGGAGACCAAGGAGAGCGTGCACCGCCCTCCCCCTGCAGGGCGCGGTCTCTTCCGACCAATCGAAACCGAAGAACTCGCCCACCGCCCGCCGCGGGCCCGGAGGGGCGACCCCGACCTCGCGCTCGAGGAGCCGAGCGATCACTGGGCACCTCGCGGAATGCACGATGCTTTCGCGGGCGCCGCACCCGAAGCGCCACGGGCCCACCCCTTGAAAACGCCGCCCGGCGCACCAGCCGTCGCGCAGCAAGCGCACGCACGCGGCCACGACACGCGGCGAGCACCGGGCAGCCATTCAGCGCAAGCGTTGCTGGGCACGCTGAACACGATGTCCCGAGAGCGCGGTCGCAGGCCAGCTATCCAACTGCCAACCTAAATGCAGCAATGCTGGGGTGCCCGCGGCGCCCCGCAGCAAGGCGGTCGCTCGGCGCTGCCATCCAATTTGTCTCGCCAACCACTCCGCGCCCCTGGCGGCAACCTGCAACTGCCCGTGCATCTCGTGGCCCCCAGTGGCCAGACGTGCCAAGAAGCTCTGGCTTTCTGCAATGTTCGAACCAAGCGGCCCGGGTCAAGGAGACCTCGCCGCGGCACTGAAGCCCGCGGATGCGCCCAGCGCGCCGGCGCACCTCCAGGGCACCGCCCGCTTCGACGCGCGCGACCCGCGCCTTCGCCGCCATCGCCGCGTCGCGGACATTTTTGAAGCTGGCGGCCAGGTGCAGGGCATCGAGGTGCCGGAGGCAATCAGCAGTCATCCAACCAGCGGGGCCACAAAACAGCGCCACGCAGGCTTCGTTGGCTGAGCCACTAGAATCAGCACCGACTGCACGAAGACCCCGTAGACTTGAAACAATCGGATGCGCCCACACGCCCAGTTCCCCCGAAATCGCGATCGCCCCTAACACTTGGCCAGCGGGCGGCCCCGCGAACGCAGCGCGCGCCCGTGGCCGACATAGAAGCCGAAGCGCTTTGCCGCACCCGCAATGCCCACCCCGCCCCAAGCCGGCACTGCCCTCGACAGAGCAGCCTGGGATACCTCAGCATCAGTCGGATCCAGCGGAACGACGATTGCGTTCGGGATGTTCGGCCAGAGCCCCAACGTGCGACCGAACTCCAAAGAAACGCCACACTCGTGGAGCCCGCGGCGGGCTCGCGCCAGAATGAACGCCACGTCGCCAGCCCACGCCCGAAGGTGCGCCCCTGGAACACGGCGGGCAAGTCGTCGCAAGCGAAGGTCGGAGACGAAGGCGAACAGCAGTAGCGACAGGAGGGCCCCCCCTGGCGGACGCCCCGCGTCTGTTCGACGCCAGGGAGCCAGCTGCCCCCCCGGAGATATGCCGCTGTAGCTCAGCCAAGACAAACGCCCCAAGCAGGGCAGGGTCGGAGCCACTCTGGCCACCTGAGGCTTTGGAAAAAGCGGAGCATAAGCAGGGAAGGCCGAGGGGAAATCGCAGAACATCGCCTGCGCGCACTCCCCCGCCGCGGCCTCCTCCAGCATCCGCTCGCCCACGTCTGATGGGTTCTCGTTCACTGCGCGCCCTGGGAGGAACCGTCACTGGCTGTCCGCGATCCGCCGCCCCCGATGCGCCGCCCGAATCGCGCAGGCAAGCAACTGTTGCGCTCGTCAAAGTAATGGCCGGACTCCGCCCGGCGCATGCGCGCCCGCGCCCCCCCCCCGTCTGGCCGCGTGGAACCCTGGGCGGGAAGACGAGCAACAAGGGCTCCCAACTTCGCGCTTCGCGCTGCGCGAAGCGCGAAGCGCGAATAACTTCGCGCTCTCGCGCCGCCCTCCCAAAGGGAGAATAGGAGGACGAGGAGGAGGGGGAGAAGGAACGAGGACCGCGAAGCGCGAAGCGCGAATAACTTCGCGCCCTCGAGGGAGCCCTTGAAGCATCGCCTGGACATCCCAACGGCAGCCGCCCACGAGCGCAGCGCGCAATGTCGACTCTGCTAGGGCACCGAGCTGCCTCCACGCAGCTCTCAAGGATGCCATCGGGGCCAGGGGCCGAGTGCCCAGATCGGCGCAATGCTTTGCCGACGCGTTCACGACGAGGACGCAGCCCCCGAAGGCTGGCGGGACGGCGCCGGAGAAACCAACTGCGGCCCCCACACGGCGCAGCCCTCAACAGATCGGCCCCCAGTGCCTCCCCACCGCCACCCCTCGAGCAGGACCCCCCTCGCTGCAAAGACGCCCGCTCAATGGCGGCGCAAAAGCTGCGGCCACCTCTTCGGGCGCCGCGGCGCGCCCGCCGCCGGGCAGGAGGAGGCCCTCGAGAAAAGACCCGCGCCCAAGGGCAAGTCGGCAGGGAAGCCGGGTGCCCTGCTGACTCGCCTGGGCCGCTCGCCGTGGTTCCTTTGCCCTGTCCGCATCGGCCGCCTGCCGGAGCTCCGTCAGAGCGCGGGCCCGCTCAAATGCGATGGCACGGTCACCGACAGGCCGGAGACGCCGCTCAAGCTGGCCAGTGAGATCGCATGGGTTCTGCACAAGCGTGACCACATGGGAATATCGTTCCAAGCACGTGGAGATTTCCCCACGGCCCCCGCCCCTGCTGCCTTCAGGTACCTCATTGCGATGCCCAGCTTAGCCTCGTCAGTCCAGGCAGCCGCCCCGCCCCCCGACTCTGCTGAGATGCGAAGCCACTTCCTTCATGTGAAGTACACAGCATAAGAGAGCGGGCCCCAACATACACTTGTGCGTCGGCTATGCGCAGCAGTCGCGCGAAGGAAGACGTTGATGAACTTGGGGCGGACGAAGGGGGCGTAGCAAAAAAGGCGCTCGGCAAATAGTATCGCGCAGCTGATCTTCCCAGCGACTCTCGGCGCCGGCTGCGCCCATGCATCGAGGAGAGCACCTGCCAGCGGCAGCGGGGCGAATGCCAGGGCAGGAGCGATCAGCATCGAATCGGGAAATCGGATCGGATCCGATCGTGTGTCAGATCGGGCCGCATTGGCACGGAGTCGAGATCGACTCGGATCTACCTCGCCAGGATAAACCACAGCACCGTGCATTGGGGCCCTATGAAACGGGGGCTTTTCTACACCAGGACGCTGGGCACCCAAGAGAACTGCAGCCGTGGCTCGAGCCACCCTCACGCTGGATACAGTCGGACCTAGGCCAGAAGAACCTCCCTCAAGGACATGAGACCCTCCGTCGGCCAAAACACACAAAACATCCAAGGGTACCCTCCCCAGGATGGACAAGAACATCTAACAAACACGAAGAACACTGGGGCACCCTCCCCGAATCGACCTCGATCTTACACCTCGGTCCGACTGCAATCCAAAGTCCTGGTTTGCAGTGTCCTTGCCTCTGGGGCCCTGGATGAGAGCATCGGGCCGCACTGGCTCGTCGGGATACCGGAATCGAATCGGATCGGGAACGCAGCAATCGACATCGAATCGGATCGATCGGATCGAAACTGACCTGGGAGGGCGGCGGAGCGGGAGCCAGGGCCTCACAGGCGTGGACTTCGACGACCCAGGACGCCGGCGCGCCCAGGAACGCCGCGGCCGCGCGCCGAAGCATGCTCCGTTCCTCCCCTCTTCGGGGACGCAGTGACCCGGGTCAGTGCAAACCCCAGTCAGTCGAGCTTCGCAGTACCCTGCAAGATCCTGCAGGATCCTGCGCGCCAACCCGGGTCAATGCACCCCTAGCTCTACAGGATCCTTCAAGCCCCAGCGCTCTGGCTGACCCCCGTCTGCATCGACCCCCGTCTCAGGGCTCCTTCTTTCTCTCTCTTCTCTCTCTGGTCTTGCAGGGTCCCGGTTTGCAGCGTCCCGGTCTCAGGGGCCCCAGGGAAGGGTCGCTGGCGGCCCAGCCCGGAGGGGGGGGGAGGCACGAGGAAGGCGGCCGTATGAGAGGGCGAGGGTGCTTTTACGAAGGCGGGTGGCTTCTGAGAAGCCACCCCCTGGCTTCGAAGAAGTTCTCGTAGAAGCGTCCTGGCGACTCTGAGAACGCACCCGCCTTGTAAGAATCCCACCCGCCTTCTCCTTTGTTTGTTCGACTGCGTCCGCTGTCGGCTCTGATTTGATTCTGGCAACACCAAGCCTCTTGGTCCGCCGACCCCCGCCAGCACGCCCTGCATCACCACCGGCGCCAAGCAGCAGCTGGGGCAGAGACAGCCCCATTCGCTGCCCTCGGGGGGATCGTGTCCGTGTCAGAAGCCCACCCGCTTTCTGAGAAGGCCACGCTGCCCCCCCCCCCGTGCGCGCCGCCGAGGCAGGCGGGCACGCCCGGGGAAAAGAGCGGCGAGGGAAGGCGGAGGAGAGGGGGGGGGCTGGGGCGCGGCAGCGGGAGCCGCCGGCAGGGCGAGGGGCGCGAAGAGCTGGGGAGAGGGCGAGGAGGAGGAGGAGGACGAGAGGGGGGGGCAGGGGAGAGGGAGGGCGAGGAGGAGGAGAGGGGTTTACGACTCAGGGGAGGAGCTTGAGTTGGAAGAGCTCTCCCCCCTTCCATCTCGGCGGCGGGCGCCGTTGCTCTGCGCCCTCTCTGGGCACCCTGCCGTTCCTGTACTTTTTGATTCCTTTCCTGCATCGCACGGACCTGCCGCCGCGCGGGCGCCGAGGGCCCCCGAACACAGAGCTGGAGACAGCAGTGAGTACAGCAACGATGGCGGCGGCGGCAGCGACCACGGCGAGGCGGGCGGCGATACGAGGGGAAGCGAAAGGGGAAGGACGGAAGGAAGGCCGTCTGAGACGACGCTGGAGCGGAAAGCTTGTGACAAGCAGGCGGTTTGCCACGAGATGCTCTTGTTTTTTCCGTGAGCCGGGGGGAGAGGAAGGGGGGAGGGGAAAGAGAACGGGGAGGGGAAGGGGGAGGGGGAGGGGGAGGGTAGGTCGGTTCGGTCGTCCTCGAAGGCGCGAGTCAAGCTCACAACTGCGAGGCGGATGCCACTCCCATGGGAAGCGACAGCCGAGAGAGGAAGCGGCAGTGGGAGGAGGGAAAGGTAAGGGGGAGGGCAGAGGGAAGGAGGACGGGACTGAGGGGGAAGGAGGGGGAGGAGGGGGAGGAGGCGGAGGAGGAGGAGGAGGAGGAGGACAAGGAGGACGAGGGCGAGGAGGAGGAGGAGAACGAGGAGGAGGACGACGAGGAGGAAAGCATGAGGCACGTGGAATGTCATGAGAAGCGCAAGAGAACGGCCCAGGCCCAGACAGGATCGCGACGCGCTGTCCTCATCGGCATCGTGCTCCTCCCGACCCCTGTCAGCGCATGTGAGCTCGGCACCTCTGGAATTCGGGCGCCGACAGCGAGGACGAAGGAGAAAAAGTAGACGGGGGCGGGGACAGGGATGGTGGGGGGCGAAGAAGAGGAGGGGGACGCACGGGGAGGGAGGGGCCAGGAAGGGATGGGGGATGGAGAGGACGAGGGCAGGGGGAGGACGAGGAGGGACATGGGCAACGGGGGAGCGAGCAGGGCGAGGACGGTAGGACGACGAGGGGATGACAGCGAGGCGCACACCGTCGCATCACAGGTGCACACCAGGCCCCCGCGAGCATCATCCTACCCTCCACTCGGGGCTGCATGCGGCACGAAGGCGCGGGCGCAAGCGTCACCACGCTTGAATGCCCCTGCCACACCACCACCACCACCACCACCACCACCGCCACAACCACCACCACTACCAGCAGCACAAGCAACCGCCACCACTACAAAAACCACCACACAACCACCACCACCACCACCACCGCCACCACCACCACCACCACAACAAACGTCCACAAACCACCGCCACCACCACAACCCACCACCACCACCACAAACCACCACCACCAAACCACCACCACCACAACCACCACCACCACCACAAAAACCCACCACCACTACCACCACCACCATCACCACCACCACAATCTACCACACCACCACCACCACCACCACCACCACCACCACCGCCACAACCACCACCACTACCAGCAGCACAACCCACCACCACCACGACAAACCACCACACCACCACGACCACCACGACCACCACCACCACCACCACCACCAGCACCACCTCCACATACCATCGCCACAACCACAACCCACCACCACCACCACCACAAACCACCACCACACCACAAACCACCACCACCACCACAACCCACCACCACCACCACCACAAACCACCACCACACCACCACACCACCACCAAACCACCAAACCGCCACCACCACCACCACCACCACAACCGCCACAACCACCACCCACCACAACAAACCACCACACCACCACCAACCACAAAAAAACCCCACCGCACCACCACCACAACACCACTACCACCACCACCACCGTCGTCCTCGTCGACGAGTTCCCCGCCAGTGCATCCCGCCGCCGCAGGCGCAGGCGCCCGCCCAGAAATGGAAATCGTCGTCCCCGCCGCCGTCGCCAGCCGCCGCCGACGCAAGCGCCGGCCCGAGGAGAGGGGAAGCAGGGGAATTTTTGGATTGCGCATCTGATCGGAAGCAGGGGAGGGAGGGGGGGGTTCGAACCCCCCCCCTCCTCCGTCACGGGAAGGGGGGCGGGGGGGTGGGGTTCGACCCCCCCCCTCCATCCAGGGGGGGGAG
>CAUYUJ010019151.1:133905-183905 GCA_963575745.1 Prorocentrum cordatum
TGGAAGCGTCTGGAGCCATGTTGGAAGCCCCCCGAAACCTCCACCACGCGCTTCGGCGACATGGGTCGAAGATGGGAACCATTCCTGGTGCTGAGACATCACCAGGGTCCGTCCAGAGCCGCTCGGGAGACGCCCCGGAATTGGAGGCCTCTCGGGGGTTTCTTGGGCCATCCTGGGGGTCTCTCGGTGCCTCTGGGGGTGGCCTGTCGGGATTTCCTGGCGCCCTCTCTGCGCCGAAGACGGCGACCACGACGACTTCGACGACGACGACGACGACGACGACGACGACGGCGACCATGCCGCTCACGTTCGCACGCCATGTTCCGGAGGAGCGTTCCCGGAGCATGGGGCGCCAGAGGCTCCCCCGCTCCTCCCCCCTCCCGAACTATCCTGCCAAGGAACTCTTGGGTTGCGTAGGGCCGGTCTTGCGGGCTCCCCGGGGCTCTCTGGGCCCGCCTGGGGGTTTCTGGGAGCGGACCTGGAGGCGCGCTGGGCCCATTATCGGAGCGTCGGAAAGCCCGACGACTTCGACGACGACGACGACGGCGACCATGCCGCTCACGTTCGCACGCCATGTTCCGGGGGAGCGTTCCTGGAGCATGGGGCGCCAGAGGCTCCCCCGCTTCCCCCCCCCGCCCGGACTATCATGCCGAGGAACTCTTGGGTTGCGTAGGACCGGTCTTGCGGGCTCCCCGGGGCTCTCTGGGCCCGCCTAAGGCTATGTGGGAGAGGGCTCGTGGGCTGCCCTGGGCGCTTCTTGGGACAACCTTGAGCTCTCCGGGACCGCCTCGGGGCGGCCTCGGGCGCTTCTGGAGCTGTTTGGGGGCGGTCTCAGAGGCCTCCTGGGCCGCCTAGGAGCGTCGGACAGCCGCAAAGATCAGAAGGCCAAAACCTTCCAAACTATGGTAAAACCATCAATGTTTGGCCTGCTGGGGCCCTCGTGGGAGTGCTCTTGGAAGCGTTTGGAGCCATGTTGGAGGACTCTTGGGGGCTGCCTGGGGCCTCCGGGGTCACTGTTGAGGCGGGAGCCCTGAGTGTTCGGTACGCGGTCCCTCTATTGGGTCCTTCTTGGGTTTGTTTTGGAGCCTTCCTGGGCTGTCGTAGGCGCTTCTTGGGCCAGCCTTGGGCTCTCCGGGGCCGTCTTGGGCTTGTCTTGGGGGCCTCTGGGGCTGCTTGGGGGCGGACCTGGAGACCTCCTGGGACGTCTTGGAGCGTCGTACAACCGAAAAAAACATAAGGCCAAAATCCTTCCGAAACCCTCGGAAAACCATCAATTTTGGCCTCCTGGGGCTCTCTTGGGAGTGCTCCTGGAAGCGTCTGGGGCCATGTTGGAGGCCTCCCGAAACCTCTACCACGTTACCACGTGCTTCGGCGACATGGGTCGAAGATGGGAACCATTCCTGGTGCTGAAACATCACCAGGGTCCTCCAAAGCCGCTCGGGAGTCGCCCCGGAGCGGATCTGGAGAAGCCCGGGGGGGGTCCCCCCATGGCGAATCGAGGCAGCTGGCCAGAGGCCCCCGGCCCCGTACCCCGACAGAGATATATATATATATATAATTTTATATATATATATAGATATATATATTTATATATGCGTCGGCGGCTGGGCAGAGGTCAATGCTCTGGCGATCGGGCGTCAGTGGGGCGCGCGAGATGCAAATTGGGCCGCGGTGCACGGGGGAAGGGGAAGGAAGCTCAGCGCAGGCGGGAAGACAAAAACCAAATCCCCTCAAGCAAGTCTCAGCGGCGGCGGGGCGGGCGCAGGGGGGGGAGCCAGTCACGACGCCAGGCAGCAGCTGGGGGGAAGGCAGCCCGAAGGCGGCCAGGCAGAGACCAGGAGGGAAGAAAGACCAACGAATGGGCAGGTACAGAACATCCAGACATATATATATATATATATATATACATACATACATATATACACACACACACACACACACAATCGTAAATCCTCGATCCACCCCCCCCTGCGGGAGCCTCGCCTGCGCCGCACGCCGCGGCACCAAGCGCGCCGCGAGGCGCCAGGTGCAGCAGCAGCAGCAGGGCGGCGCCTGCCACAGCGATGAAGGTGCGGGAGGGGGCGGGAAAAGCTTCTCCCTCCCTCTCGTTGAGGGTTTAACGATTTCTCCTGCCCCTCGACCCGCGCTGGAGCTCCGACGAGATACTAGACCTACAGGTCTAAGAGTCACCTCGGCTCATCTGGGTTCGCAATAAATTACGCGGCGTCGTCTTCTATCTGATATCCCAGCTTGATCCCCACAAGCCGATTTGCGAAGGATCGTCAAGCACTCAGGGATCCCCCTCCCACCACATATCCATCCCTACGTCCTGCCCCTCCCTCCCTCCCTCCCTCCCTCCCTGTTCCCGCATCCCCCCAACCCTCCCTCCGCGACCTGTCCGGAGAGGAACAGGCTGAATAGGATGAGACAGAGGGCGGCAGAATGCCAGAAGTGATGAAACGGGGCGAGGCTGGGATAGTAGGAGGAGGAGGCGCGGCAAAGGAAGGGAGCAGGGAGGAGAAAGGGGCAGCGGAGAAGGACATGGGAAGGCATGGGGGGAAGGCATGGGCAGGAGGAGGAGGCAGAGGAGCAAGGAGGAGGGGGGGAGGCGCACCGCCCCTACAAGCACCCCATCCGCCCCGCCCTGCTCCGCGCTGCCGACGGCCGCCGTGCCGAGCGGCAGGCCCCCGCGACGCTGCTGGCGCCCCTCGGGAGCGCCCCCACCGCGACGAGGGCCGCCGGGAGGGAGGCCCACAGCTGGAGCGCGGCCACAAGCACGCGGCTCGAGGACGTGCGCCCCAGGGCTCCACCAAGACAGCGGACTCGTTCTCGTGTTGTTGTCGCTGTCCCTCGGCACGTCTTCGTTCCGCCTTCGCTGCAAGACGAAAGTCGTAACGAAGACGGTCCCCGAGACTGCCGGGGCACCTGTCCGAAGTCGAACCCGGGCGAGCCCCTGCGCCGAAGGCCTGCCTGTGATGTCTACCGTGAGCCCCTGAAACGGAGAGCGCGCCGAGGTGGAGCGCCGAAGCACAAAGAAGCACAAGAGTATCCCGCCTGAACTGGGGGGTGGGACGCGGAGGCGCGCGTCCGACCCCAACGTATAGTCAGGGTGAGGGGGCCGAACGGTCATTCATTGTCCCTGGGTGCGTGGCTGAATAGGGAATGCGCGGTGAGAATTGTGCCTGCTGCGTTGTTGCTGGTGGTGTTGCTGTTGTTGGTGTTGGTGTAGGTGTGGAGTGTGTTGCTGTTATTGCTGTTGCTAGTGTTGCTGGTGGTGTTGTTGTTGGTGTTGTTGTTGGTATGGTGGTTGCTGTTGTTGGTGTTGCTGTTGTTATTGATGTCATTGTTGTTGTTGGTGCTGCTGTTGCTGTTGCTGTTGGTGGTGATGTTGTTGGTGGTGGTGCTGTTGTTGATGGGGTTGTTGTTGTTGATAGTGTTGCTGCTGTTGTTGTTGATGTTGTTGGTGTTGTTGTTGGTGTTGTTGTTGGTGGTGGTGTTGTTGTTGGTGTTGCTGTTGTTGATGGTGATGTTGTTATTGGTGTTGTTGGTGTTGTTGGTGTTGGTGTTGCTGTTGTTGTTGGTGTTGTATTTGCTGTTGCTGTTGTTGTTGCTGGTGTTGTTGGTGTTGATGTTGGTGTTGCTGTTGGTGGTGGTGTTGCTGTGTGTGTGTTGTATGTGTTGTTGTTGATGATGCTGTTGTTGTTGGTGTTGTTGGTGTTGTCGTTGTTGTTGATGGTGGTGTTGGTGTTGCTGTTGGTGTTGTTGGTGGTGTTGTTGTGTTTGTTGTGTTTGTTGTTGTTGCTGTTGCTGTTGCTGTTGCTGTTGTGGTTGTTGTGGTTGTTGTGGTTGTTGTGGTTGTTGTTGTTGGTGGTGTTGTTGTTGTTGGTGGTGTCGGTGTTGTTGGTGTTGATGTTGCTGTTGCTGTTGTTGTTGGTTTTGTTGTTGTTGCTGCTGCTGTTGTTGTTGTCGTCCCACCCGCGACCCACCCGCGACCCACCCCGCGACCCACCCCGCGACCCAACCCGCGACCCAACCCGCGACCCAACCCGCGGCCCAACCCGCGACCCACCCGCGATCCACCCGCGACCCACCCCGCGACCCACCCGCGACCAACCCCGAGACCCATCCGCGACCCATCCGCGACACACCCGCGACCCACCCCGCGACCCACCCGCGACCCACCCCGCGACCTACCCTCAAGAGAGGAAAAACCACTGGGACCCGACACTCGACGTTTACTGAACGGCACTGGGCGTTTACGAAACAACCCTGCCCTGTTCGATTCATTCCTTGTGTGCGTTTACTGAACGGCTTCGCTTGTCGGGGTGATTATTATGGGGTGGATTTTCTGCCCTCTACACCCGCGACCCACCCCGCGACCTAACAGCGACCCACCCGCGACCCATTTGCGACCCACCCGCGACCTACCCACATTGGTTTAACGACAAAATGGGCGCCTGCGGCGGGCTCGTTGTATAAATTGTGAAATTTGGGCGCCGGCGGCGGGCTTCTCCAGAGTCTCGCAAACTGCCGACGTCCCAACCGCCCCCTCGCTCTTATCCGCATCTGCGGGGTGCTACGTATACCCATCTTGCAGGATGTGGCTTCCCGAGCAGTGTGGCCAGAAAGCGCCCGCCGCAATGCATATACCATTAGATTTCTCGGTGCGCGCGTCGCCCCTGAGGGGATGGTCTTAATGCCGGCGAACAAGAGGGGAAGTGAGAAGGGGCGAACCAGAGGGGAAGTGAGAAGGCTCGAAAGTCCCCCCGCCTTCTGAAAAGTTGTCTGAGCCTTCCCCCGAAGACACAGAAATACTCTCAAAGGCCAGATGGCTTCTGAGAAGCCCCGCCGCCTTCTGAGAAGGCCATATCCTTCTCACTTCCCCACCTCGCTCACCGACGAACTGTGGGATATGATGGCACCAAGGGAATACAGCGCGGGCCACGGATGCCGCCGAAGCTGAGGCGGTCGAACCCGATTGACCGCGCCCAACGCCCAACAGAAGTCCAGCACGCGCAAGCCCACGAAAGGGAGCTACATACGGTTCCAGGAAGACCGCAACCACATACGCCACCAGAAAGCATCCAAATCGAAGAGAAAGAAGCAGCAGGACGAAGTGAGCCAGACCAGGAGCGGGATGGAGCATTCAAAGCGTACCTCCACCATGCTCGACCGGCAACCTGGACTGGCTTAGCCAAACTGTCGCCATTCTCTAGGATCACAGACAACATCCCGAGATACCCAGACCGACAGAGCATGAACTCCAGTCTTCTGTGGTGATTGTCCGTGGGGCATACTTATCGCCAACGCCGTCAGTCACTCCCAAAGCAAGCACACGAGAGAAAGAACGCCAGGGCTTTTCATGAAGCACGTGTACAGCAGGTTGTACCCCCTCACCGAACGGGGCATGAAGATCTCAGCGACAACGCTCCCAGCACCCACCCGAGAGAAGCCCCGAGCCCCCCGCGCGCCAGCGCCAGGAGGCGGAAGACGAGCGGCATCGCCACACTGAGCAAGGCTGGGCTCGCCAGACTGAACGGGCCCAGGCACAAATAACAGGATTCCCCAGAGTTTCCTGTATTTTCTGGGTGTTCGTCTTCCCCCCACTTCCCAGGTTTTCCCATCTTTTCCTGGGAGTCAACGATGAATTGTGTCTTCGTGCTTCTTTCCATCCTGACAGGACGAGACGCACATGTCGCCTGTGGACTCGCAGGTGCCCCCCGCTGCTCGGGCCTCGAAGAGGTGCTCCAGCTGGCGACTGCCAAACACCCGGTCGAGCGAAGGAGGCTGCAGACAGGCAGAGCGACGCCCAGAGGGGGGTGGGGGGAGGGGGGAGGGCTTCTTAGAAGCACCCCTGCTTCTTAGAAGGCGCGGGCCTTATCTTTACATGTAAGGCCCGCGCCTTCTAAGAAGCAGCCTCCTTCTAAGAAGCCCTCCCCCCTCCCTCCACCCCCTTGTGCGCGCCGCCAACAGGCAGAGCGACGCCCCCGCTGAGTACGGTCGAGGTCGCGTTGGGACTTGTCCCGCACGGTAGAGGGAAACAATTCGTGAACACCCCCCCTGCCCCCCAAAACTCAAAGTTGGCACGCGCGGGGGAGACTGCGGTCGAGGTGCAACTCGTCAGACCCACCGCCAACTTTGACCATTGGGGGGAGGGGGAGGCGTTCACAGATGAATGTGGCATGAGTGTTCTGTATTTTTTTCCGAGGCCTGCATCGCGTCGGCAGGGAGCTGAAGTCGTGTGCGGCCGTGTTCCGCTTGCTGACCGCCCATAGATCGAGAGGAACGCGTTCAAGGCCGTCATCAACAGAAGCGGCAGCTATCTCAGCGGCGAGCGGCGGTGCCAAAAGCTTCAGCTCGTTGGAAAGACTGAAGTAGCCGATCATGTCGCGCGGGAGAGCTACATCGACCTCAAGGTCCACAACTCGGCGATGTGCAGCATCAATACGTCCATCGAGAGCGAGCCAACGAACACGTCGCCTGTCACCACGCGAAAGGACGGGTTGCTGTGCAAAGCATCTAAGCGTGACCAGTCTCAAGAAGCAAAGCGTGCCCCACAAGCAGCTCCAGACTGGGGGGTCACGCCAGACTAGCTTGAGAGCTTGAGCAACACGGGATCGCTCGCTGTTGAGCGGCTTGCGCCAAAATAGCAAAGGAGGAGGAGGAGGAGGAGGGAGCAGAGGGATGAGGCGCGCGAGCAGGAGGGGAAGGAGGGAAGGAGAGAGGAGGCGGGAGCAGAGGACGAGGAGCAGGAGGAGGGAGGAGGTGAACGAGGACGAGGAGAGAGAAGGGAGCAGGAAGGGGGGGTTGAAAGCATACACCACGAGTCGATGCTCCGCGGGCAGGAGCCGGGCCCGGATGTTGGAACGTTGCGTCGCTTCGAGCGCGGGGCCGAAGCGACGCAACGTTCCAGGTCCTGCACAACCGCTCCCAGCGCCAAACGGCCTGCCTTCGCCACTCTGCCGCTGCGATCGAGCGCGGGGCACGTCATGCACAGCCGCCTTGAACCCATCGGCCTCGCTGCGCTTCCGCGCGCTGACCAGCAGAAACTCCACCTCGCACAAGGGCCCACTGATGCCCTGGGGGCGTCGAAGTCCAAGGCGCCTGCAGAACGCGCCGCAGTGCCACCAAGACGCATGGCGTCACTGCGACCGGCATCCGGCACAGTTGGCAAGGAGCGGGGGTGGCGCCGGAGGGAGCACGCGAAAGGAGCGCCAATGACCTCTGCAGGCTGGCGCAGGCTTTCAGGGCAGGGCCGAGTCCACGCCACGAGAAGAGCGTGGGGAAACGCGCCGCGCGGCCCTCGAGCCCAGGGATGGTGTGCGCACGGACGTCGCTGAGGGGCCCCGTGCCCGGAGGCAACGCCACCGCCAGGGGGCCCGCACCCCGCGAGGACTGTGAGAGCTGGCAGACGGGCGGCGCTCTGCGCCGAGCCAGCCTGCCGGCGCGGCGCACCCGGAGGCCGCCTCACCGCGACGGCGAGAGGCTGAGCCGGGGCGCGCGGGTCGGGATCTGCGCATGTGCAGTCGCAGCATGGACACGAGGACGTGGGTCAAGAGCAGGAGCCCCTCCACGGACGGCGAAATTCGGCGGTGGACAAGCCTCCCTTTAGTAAAACTCCATGTGGCGAAAACGGCCTGGGACCGAAACCGACGGACCTGGACCCGCAACAATGACGGCAGCGACGCCCTCTCGCAAACCGAACGGCCAATTGACTAATCGACGTGTCAGGGTAGGAGGTCTATCAACCTCCGACAAATGCCCCACGGAGTTGCCCAGAGCGAGCATCATTCCGAGGTGGAAAGTCCAAACACGAAGGACAGAAGGTACCCCTCCAGACCTGTGTGTTCTCAACCCTCGTGACAGCTGCGACTCACGAGCCACACCCCATGTGCGGGACGAACTTGTCAGTGAACAGAGCATTAGACAATTCGTCTGGGGATCACATAAGACGTTTTCGAATCCAGCACGGTTGCACTCACGCAAGCGCAAACGCGCGCCCGCCCGCGCGCCACCGGATAAAGCGCGTGAAAAAAACAGGCAATGTATCACACTCCCGTACAAGCTAGATGTATGGGGACACCAAATATTCAATCAAAACTCCGCATCGTCGTTTTAGTTACCAACCCTGACATGTGAAAACGCATGCCCGCACCAAGAGCTGCCCGACCATTGGCACGCATGTATATTTCATACAAGCAAGTGGGTGCAAATGGATAGTTCGCGCATGCATGCACGTATGCACCCACGGAGCTGATTCCGCGTCGCATCACGACATGAGAAAATCGATACACCATTGTGTGACGTTATGGATTCAATGATGATTCCCGGCGCCTTGCAGCACGCAAGCCAAGCTACACCTGACGTACATCTTGAGCTCACACGACTGCGGTGTGAACAACCGCGCGAATGGAAGCAAAACGAGCGAACAACTGGACGAATGTGCGCAAGTAGCATGGAAATGAGGATCGCACAACATTAGACATGACAGGTTGGTGGCAAAACTTCAGACACGCGTTTGCAAAAGGCAGCCCGTCCTATGCTCGCAAAACGGGCAACACGAATTACCATGTCAGCCAGCATGGATTCCAAACAGTAGGTTACTGCAATGTGGATGTGTAGGCTGTAGGCTATGCGATGAAATAGACGTAACGCAAGCTGTGTGATGTATACTATGTGGTGCAACCTATGGGATGCAAGTTACAGAATGCAATCTCCACGGGACTGCGAGTTTGAAGGGGGCTAGGAGGCCCAGACAGCAGTTTCGCCTTAGGCGAAGCCAAGCCCCCGCTCTGTTGTACCGCAGTACCGATAGTCCCAGCAGAAGAGGATGTGCCATCTTAAGCAGTCGGAAGATCCTTTTGGTCTCGATAGCGATTGTGTGCCTCGCCATGGGGCACAATCGTATTTGGGCGGCCGGCCTCTTGAGCCAACGCGGCCGCGGGTGCACGCTCGCTTCCGCTCCTTACATCCCCCAGCTCGCTTTAGAGTCGGGGGGGGGGAGACGAAGCGTGAGCCCGTCGCCCCTACACAGCAGGCACAGCGTGAGCCCGTCGCCCCTACCCTAGACGAAGCGTGAGCCCGTCGCCCCGTGATATACGCAACGACAGAAAAAGGGGCGGGCCAGAAGGAAGGTGGACCCGCTCGCAAGTTGCCTTGCTTGTCCAGTTCTGCACTTAAACTACTCCTGCGGCGGCGGCAGAACTAGATGTCTGGCCGGCCCGATATGGCGCATGACTCTTCAGGTCATGTTTGAAGGCCTGTATGCCTCCCATGACTTGTAGGAGCATTTCTCTGTCGATGCTCCCCTTGGTGTGACCATCCGCGGTCATATCGCGGGTGCCGCACCACTGAATGCTGTGCACGATTCCACGCTCCATCATCTGTCGTATCCAACTGATGTGTCCTAACAGGGTACAATCAGTCGGCGTCTTCCAATCTTTGCTTGACAATGACTTGAAAACAGACTCAGCATCTATGGCCAAAGAGACCTTGATGCTCAGGCCACCCAACTCATGAGTGGGCGCGAGCGGCCCTGCGTGGAGCTCGTGCAGAGTCACAATCGTGAAAACAGTCCTCCAAATTAAGGGCTGCTGCTAGTGTCTCTGCTGGATAACTCGAGCGGACCTGCAAGCGGAGAGCCTTGCAGTACGCATCGATCAAGTGAACGACAGGTTTACCGGATGACGTGTTTCCACGTCGTAGCAGGCTTGCCCCGCGAATACCATAGCCTTTCACGTCGTCATCGGCGCCTCCACTCAAGCGTCGGTATCCTGAGTCGCTGTGCAGGTCGACCTCGCCCGTAGGAGTCATCGTCTGGTAGACGATCGTCTTTGGGCAGGCCTGCAGCTTCCTGGTGATCGCGCTCAGTCGTCGCACTTGGATGTCGGTCGGTTCTTGGACACGTTGTAGAGATACAACATACACCATCAACCACACCTGATTTACGCATACGCCAGCGCGCCCCTGAGGCTGACGAACATGTCTGCAGCCATCCTGGATGCCTGAGCGTCAGCGCCGGCGCCGGTAAGTTCAGGGTGTTGTATAGGACGGAGCTGTTTGATGTAATCATCTTGGTCATAAGTGGCATTACCGTCCTCATCCTTGGTGCATCTCACAGCACAGTTGGTGCATGTGTGCTTGTTGAGTCTACACTTACCAAAGGTGTCTTCTACGCTCTTGACATACTTGTTAATGGCGTCCTCAGTACCGGCCATATTGATGTCATCAACGTGTTTGGCCGTGAGTGGGTTGTTGCTCGTCTCGAACTCCTCGTCGTGCGACGTGGGTCGGAGACCAAAACCTCTAGTGGTCCTTGTGAGCTTTAGTGGGAAAGCCCGCGGTGCGTCTTTGGTGCCCGTGCCTGGTTTCAAGCACTGCAGGCAGTGCTTTCACTCGTCGTAGTGTTCGAATCCTGGAAGCGTTCGAAGCACTGTGGCCGATCCAAACGGCAGAGTAAAACACACCACACGTTCCTTTTTCACCAGTAGCCTCTGCAAGTTCCTGATAGATCAGCCCCTGTAGGAAGGCCATGTTGATGTCGAGGGAAGCAATGACCCATTGTTTCTTGCACGCTGCCGCGCTGGCGAGTAGCCTCTGGCTTGACCGTCGCGCTGTTTCAGAAAAGGTTTCTACGTCGAAGGCTTCAAGACCCGTGTAGTTTCGGAGTACCAGGCGTAATCTGATGGTGCGTTCCATATCGCCCTTTTCGTTCTTCACGCACTTCAATGCGTACACGTATCTCAAGTCATGATGTTCGACGCTTTAGCTATATCTTGCATACTGAAACACTTGTTGTCGAACCATGTCTTGTGTTCAGTGTAAAGGGCCTTCGATACTTTCTGGGGATCCGCCTGGATGTCATTTTTCTCAAGGAAGTCGTCATCCTTGACGACCACAGCTCGCTCGGCAGCGGCGGTCACGTATACTCGCATAGTGCTCACACGGTCGGCATCTAGTATCACGTGCTGTTGTTCGGACAGGACTACCTTTGATATTCCTGCCGCAAAGCAGAGTTCAACATATGGACCAGTTTCGTCTGAGTCCAGTCCGCACTTGTTGTCTTCTACCATGGTACACATTTGGACGTAGTACGTCTCCCCGGTGTCGGAGTCGCGAGTGCGCCCCCGCTCCGGCAGGTGCCCCCGCTGTTCATCAGCTACAGTGATCAGCACACTTTGATATGGAACCATCTGTGTGGGTATGGTAAAGAGGTCCTCTGGCGGAGTTGCCTCCCGCAGTCCCCTTTCCTCTTGTAGTTCTGCAGACCACACTTCCAGAACATGTGACTCGAGATCAGCCTCTGATTCGTCGTAGATCGTAGAAAGCCGTCCATCATCATGTGGTGGTTCGGCTTCTGAGGCGTCTCTTGTGGTTCCCTCCAGTGTCTGTGTATCCGCCAATTCCTCAAATCTCGTCATGTCCTGATCAAAACCTGCTTGAGGTTTAGTGGACTTCAGGCATTGGAGAATTCTCGAATGTGCTGATCCAGTTATACCGTGTATATTCAACGCACTGCCTTCTGCTTCATAATAGTGCAATCCTGGATTCACGTCGTTGTCATAGTGGACCAATGTGCAGCTGTCAGCAAAAGCAACCGGAGGTAGCTTATGAGTAATCTTAGCTAGCCTGACTGAAACTACATTCTCAATGCGGAAGAAGTTTCTGATAAGGTACTGTAACGCTACATGTACCTTAGGAGATAGACGGCTTGCGCTCGTCATCTGAAGCGCCCCTTTCTTGGTCGGCACATAGCCCAAGGTCAGAACAGGTCTCCCCGCTGACAAACTGGCCACGAACGTCAACACTGTGCGTAGTGCAGTGTTGTCGGAGCCAATCTCTCGGGCTATCAGTGCTTCTGCATATAGTGAGTTTACTGCATCGCCGTATTGTACTTGAACATCTTCATTGCCCACTCGGATGCTGACCTGGCCCCTTTTCGGGATCATTCTTTACAACTGGGAATGGGCCGTTCCAGCCTCCCCAGTCATCCTTCGTGGTCGTGGGGCGATGATAATCGACCAAGTCTCCTTCATCGTAATAGTGCTTGCCAGTAATAGTCGTCTTATTGCGTAAGGCTCGATTGGTCTTAGCTACTGCTGTGGCCTGTGTGATAGCTTCAAAACATACCCTGCGCATCGTCTGCTCACGAGAATGGCCCGACGTTTCCGTCGACTGCTCGTGGTCCAAGACAGGTAAATCACGAAATATTGCTGGTTGCCGTCCAGACAGAGCGCTATACGGAGGCACCTCGCTGTAGAAGGTGAACGCGCTGGCGGCAAACAAAGCCTCTCGCAGATGTCGTGTGAACACGAGAGGTATGCCCAACCTGTTGAGTTCAGCTTCCATGACTTGACGTAGATGGCGCAAGATTCCATTTCTGACTTCGATCGTCGTAGCGTGTTGTCCACGCGCACGTGTCCTAAGTTCAACGATCGATGATATGGAAGATGGTGTGTTCTTGTTTGTAGAACATCATATCACATCCCATTGTTTCATGAAATTTCCCAGGCAGTGCAGCGGAAGGCATAACAGCATGCCCAGGCTTGTCCCAAGCTCTGCACTCCCGACGTGTGTCGCAGACACTTTTATACTAGTTGAGTCTGACACTGTCCAGACCCATCTTACTTCAGATAAGTATCATCTTGGGCTCTTTCGCATGGAACCAGCGCAAATGTAACTTCCGCAACTCGCGTGTTACCACGCTTGGATCAAGGCTTCGTAAGATTTGTAAATTGATTTGTACGTCGAACCGTGACCAATCTGGAAGCCGTGGTCGCGCAGCAGGGTCACCCGCTATCGGTGGGGGAGGTGCTTTTCACCTTGCTGTCGGCCATGTGTGACTCTAACCTGTGGCAGCCGGAGATGGCCATCCGAACTACCAGCTCCACTCGAGGCAGGTTGCCCTGCAGCTGGTTCAGCAGCATGTCTTCCTACAGTAATATCGTGACTGCTCGCACCCGCTGTAAGTCCAGCTCTTGAGCCGGGTCTGCTCTTAGCCGCGTAAGTGGTGATGCGGCTGGCGCCCCGGGTGGTGGTGCTGCTGGTTCAGCAGGAGTTGGTGGGGCAGGTCCTGCTGCAGGTTCGGCGGGAACCAGTGGTGCCCTTCCATGATTGTCGGGCAGCTTCCAGGGCTTGGCAAACTTACATTTGCCAAGTGTTAGTACGTGTCCAGGCTTGTTCCTACCGTAGTTCTTCTTGCAGCTCGGACATTCCCAATGGTAGTCGCCCTTATCGCCCCACCTTCAATGTCTAGGATGTCTGTTATGTGCGGGAGAATGCATGTTAACAGTATCCGCGCATGCGGGACACCCCAGGCCTCCCGAGGGTGGTCTCGCAATCGAGCCATCGGGCTGCCGAGGGGGACTCGGATCGTCTAAGTCGCACCCCCTCACGTTGGTGACCAGCACGGTGAGCGAATACGGGTGACCATGGAAAGGATCACGAGTTACCTGGAAGAGATCGCGTGCCATCTGAACAGCATCGACAAAAAGCGACTGCATCTTTGGAGTCGGTTGCGCAGCCATGAACATTTCTCTGCTCCATACCGACGCATGTTGATGATGGCCAGTACATCGTTTTCGTTCAAAAAAGGTGGAAAAAAACGATGGTTGGCCATGATCTCAGTCGGCTTTCGTATCAGTACCCCATGGGAATCAGGTAGGCTAGTAGAGCATTGATCCACGTTCACCTTGCAAGTGCCCTTGCTTTTGGCCAACGTAGTCCATGGTGGTATCTGGTCCACCCAAGTACCCACCAGTTGTCCTCGTTAGTAAAATCGTCGAAGATCGTTCTGACGTAGGGCCACCTTCCCACAGATCTTGATATGCGGCAAATCCTCTTTATGATGCTCATACCAAGTACCATAGTTAACCTGAGCATTCAAATAGGAAGGTAGCCCCCTCGTTCTGCAGTTAGGTTGAAATATGACAACTTTGACAAAACAAACGCCCAGAGAGTGCATCACTGCATCGTGAACATCCTGGTTACCAAGGTCAACAATGGAGCGTTTGTCCAGGTTTCCCCCTGAGGACAGTCCTCGGCTGAATGCTATTTGCGAGATGCCTCCACTTCCTCCACGCAATTCCAGCAGATCCACCTCGTGGTGGCGTCGATAGCACACGGTGGGGATTATGGAGAATACATCTGCACAAGATTCTGCAGGTTGCCCCGCATGTAATGAGATGAAAATTGCCTCTTCATTGTCACTTTCCGTGTCGGAGACAAGAGGTACGTCGGTGTAGTACGCACTGCATCCGAGTCCTTTCAGATCATCTCCGCAGTCGTCGCCTTCTGCGACAATATTGGGAATATTGCGTGTGTTGATGCCTGCTTCTTTGTCTGTGTTCAGTTTTCTTTTTGCTTGATTATGGCATCGGTTGGTATTGCTGTCCGTTGCTCAGTCTCAAGAGAACTGAGTGTCGGAGATTCTGCAATAGAGGGGAGCACGCGGCCGCGCTCAATCGAAGGGGGAGGGAGACGATGCCACTCGCCTAGAACGTGAACGTGAGCTCCCGTGTCCGAGGAGAGCCGGTCCAGGCTGCTCCCAGTACACTCGAGTACAGATGTTGGTAACACCATTTGGTAATGATGCGATGTACTTGTACCCGACAGGCTGGTCCTGGATCTGGATGTCTTGTATGATCGTGTTGTCGCCCAGGTCCATCGTTACCCCTCTGACAACATGGCCCCACTCACGGCAATTCTTAGGGGACTGAACGTAAGATCGAACTCCTTTATCCACTCGAGCGTGGATACTAAGATGCACAGCCCTTGTG
The DNA here is from genome assembly GCA_963575745.1 of Prorocentrum cordatum. Taxonomy (NCBI): domain Eukaryota; class Dinophyceae; order Prorocentrales; family Prorocentraceae; genus Prorocentrum; species Prorocentrum cordatum. Next base: position 148,683 of record CAUYUJ010019151.1, read on the forward strand.
TGATTTCTCTGCCTCTTGTGTACATCCATCTGATCGATCAACCTTGCGGTCGTGACCGCTAGCGCTTTCTTGCGCCATTCGGCCTTCTGAGCTCCTTGTACATACCAATCCAGGACATGCTCAGTAGGTTGTGCACGTTTCCCTGCTGTTTTGCACGCGCATCGCCATAGGTTGGTCGGGATGCGCGTACAGGTAGTTGCCACTTGCAGATATGATCCGCTGGGCAACGTATTAGCACGGTCGTACTTGGTCGAAGTGGCAGAATCGCATACGCATGACCTGTAAATCAAGATCTTCAATAGCGTCTCGCATAGGACCTTGTTTCCAGAAGTATCCTGGTGGCCCCACAAGCAAAATAGTCATACGTAGAGCCCGAGCCTTGGTCATCAAGTTTTGGATGCGCTGAGAATGTGGCCCTGCCCGCCTGCCAGGCAGTCTCACATACCAGTCGGCAGGTGTAGCCACCAAGAGCAGTTGGTAGTCACCCGAGAGTAAAGCACCCAAATACTGTGTACCAGTGGAGGTCATGACCTCTGCATGTGTAATACGGTCACACATGTAACTACGGGCTCGGAGTTCAGCGCAAGCTGTGCGAATGTCCTCAATGACACATGCACGAAAAAGGCAATGATGCGATAAGCCTTCATTTTTCTGCAGCGGCCACACAGCCGGGTCCACTGCTATCCGTGGCAGCAGCAAAGACGGGCTGGCCACTGTCCCTGGCGCGCACAGCCGGCGCCTGGGAAAAGAATGCAGGTTTCCCCGCGCTTGCTGACAGCACCTGAGTGTTCGGCCTGTCTGAGCAAGCGCGAGTGGCCGTGGCACGCGCCTGCCCCCGTCACTCGTTTGGCGATGGAGGCGTCCATATGCCTGTGCCATGCTGCGCGGCAGAGCCGCTGCTCGAAGTAAAGGTATCAACCTTCTCAGCGGCATCATCTCCTTCCGCAGGTGTCCCTGCCTGTGCATCGGGCGGCGTCCACTTCGTGCCCTCCTCGTAGATGGCCTGATACATCTTCGCCTGCAAATTGCGCAAAGCGAAGTAAGTCATTGTCGGCCGAGGTCGGGTTGCCCCCGAAGAACGTACTCCTGCGATGCCAAGTCTTCATGGTGTTATTCACCAAAGACTGGATCGTCAACGTGAACGTCTCCTCGTTGATGGACGAGCTGATGCCCTTGGTATCCTGTGACATCATATATGTATGAGCGTCACTCATAGCAGGTGTCCCCACGGCTGGCTCTGGATCAGATGCTTCTTTGACGACGAACGGATCATCTTCGCATTGAGGATCGGCCGTAATAGTAAACGACATCGACCCTCTATCCTCAGTATCGGCCCCGTACTCGTCGACCTCGAGTGCCAAATGTCCAGAAGGAGTCTTCATCAGATCAAGCAATCTGGAACGCTTTCCAAATAGAATATTGTACATCTCAGAGCCAAAGATGATCATCTTCTCGCGCCCCTGCTCCAGGATCAGGATGGTCCTCATGTTACACATGCTCCTCAGAACCAGGGATAGCAGGGAGGTTCTCCCCAGAACCCTCAGCTACATGTGCTGAGTAAGTGTCAAGTCTCGGCACAGCAGGTGCCCCCGCTGGCTCCCCCCTTTCTTTGCACGCAATCTTGCAGTGCAGGGATTTGTCACATATCGCGGAGCCATGTCCCACTCCGGACACGTAGAGCCTCTTCGTCAGGTTCAGCCTCTTGATGGCGCGTCCGTGGAAACGTGATACCTGTTCGAAGGTCTGTGCCGTCTTTAAACCAATAATATCAATATGACTGCCAATATCCAAAAGAATAATCAACGCACCCTTTACCATAGTTCCACTGTTTGCTGCCAAAGCCAATCGGTGGCTGTCACCCAATAGTCCTGGCACCCCAAACAACGTCGCACCGTGCATGCCTTTGCGGCGGCTCTGCTCCAACACCCAGTCGTTTCGTGACAAAGATGTGAAGACGTTCATATGTTCACGAGCCTCTTCTTCCGTAGTGGGATTCTTTTCAAAGATCCAGGCTGTAGGATATTCGTCATATGTGCATGGGCGTGATGCAGTGGTAGTGGGCAGGTTCAGAAACGTATCCTCGTCCGCGCGCATAAACACAGCATGCAGCATGTCGCGTTCGGATATCGCACTATCGCCACTACACACGCTCACTGGGCTCTCTGTCCTACGCTGTTTACGTGGACGAATGTCTCGCCCATATGGCATGTACGCACGTGGAGACTGAAGCCACTGAGCGCTCCTATCAGTAGCCCTCTCCATACGCCTCAACCACGTGTCATTGACTGGCACAGCAGGTGGTGCTGATGCAACAGGTGCCCCTGCATTGTTAGCGGTCTCTGCTATCAGTGGCATAGGCGCGTCTACAGAAGGTGTCCCTGCAGGCGCGGTGGCCTCCGTCACTAGCCCCGCGTTGGCTAATGATGCAGGTTGCCCCGCTGGTGTCGTTGTCGGGACTACCGCATTGCTCGTCATCATCGCCGTGACGCGGTTGAGCTCTCCACGGAGGTCCCTGCGTTCGTTCGCCCCTCGGAGTATATCTTCATGACGGTCTAGTGGCTCCTGATCCCCAGCGAGGGCGTAGTGGAACTCAGCTGTGATTAAGCCAACGCCCCTGCATATGGCGCCAGGGGCCTCAGTTGCGGAACCTTCCACGTTCCCAGACAACCCTCTATCCACATGAGCACGTGCAACTCGATCCCAGCACTGTTCGTGAAATACGCGGCCACACTGGAGCCCCCAGACTTTGTCGTGCTTCATGAAATGGCCCACGCATATGGCACACTTGTTGAAGCCGCTGTCGCGGATGATGGCCGGTGTTGCCAATGGCCTGATACGCGTCTGGCGCTCCAGAGTGGTCTCACCGGCTTCATATCGAATCGGTAAAACTGTTGGTAGCTGCATTGCTGCAAGCGCTGCTGGACTGATCGCAAGTGTCCCTGCTGTATAAGAAATAGCAGGTTGTCGCGCACGGCTCAGCATCCTGTTAGCCTGACGCTGGTGGTTGTGACGCTGGCGGGCAGACTGAATCGCAATGTTGGCCTGCTGCGCCTCATGGATGGCTAGGATCTCAGGGCGCCGCCCCCCCCCTGGACGATGGCACTACTAGGCCCGGGGCCTGTTGCTGCAGATCTGGGTCCATGGGAGCGGCCAAATATCCGCAGTGAGGAATCTGGACCGGCACACCTGATGCATACCCCGAGCCACGCGTCAGCTGAGACTGGTAGAAGTCGTCGGCCGTCGCCCGTACATACGGGCTTTCGGGCTGTGTCCACACCCGGGGAGTGCCACTTACATGAGCGTGATAGTCAAGATAAAATGGGTAGTCCATTGGTGCTGCTGCGGGGCGGTCTTCAGCCGTTTCATCGCATGCCGGATGATGAAAAATGCTGGCACGTATCCAAACCGATTGGGGTTGTCCGGTGATGGGTTTGGATCCGGAACATACTCCCAAGGCGGCGTCCAGTTGGCGCTAGGGAGGTCAATGCCGCCCCTACGCATACTCAGAGCGGCTTCACGCATCTGCCGGTGCATCCACTCTTGCTGACCAACCAGACTCTCGGTTCTCTGTACACCATGGTGATCAGGAAAAGCAGGTTGCCCCGCACGTGGACGCAGCGATGCAAACGGCGATGTCGCCTGTAAAGCATGATAGAGCTGCGGGTCCATTCGAATGCTTTGGAGCCTCGCCTGTGGGCTGCTGGTGCTCCCAGCACTCTGGTGTACCAAATGGAGTTGTGGCTCTGCTCATCGGCGCCAATGGAGCAGGTTGCCCTGCGGGAACGGGCAGCTGCTGCACCTGAGCACGCCACGGGTCGTTGGCGTATAGCGTGTCAGTGGGCGTGATGCCACTTGAAGTACCACCTGTCACGTCCGCACTTCGAGGCTGCATCCAAGATCCATCAGATCCCCCTGCAGGTGACCACGCGTGATACGTGTCCTGTATCATGAGCACTGTTGAGAACTCGACTCCCTGGATGGGCGTCGGTTCGGGACACTTCGAATTGCACGGGGTCTTTGGAATAAACCACTCCTTCAACGACGACGCATCATTCCGAAATTCGTATATGCTTTAGATGAAAAGATCACTGCACGGATACTGCTGATTGTGCCCCACAGGCACATGGGATTGATCCATACGCGCCCCACGCGACTGTACCTTTAATGATCGCTGGGTAGAATACCTATCAGCTGGACGATGCGAGTATTATGCCGTCACGGCCTGCTGACATTATGATGTCATTTGCTGAGCGCCAAATCAGTACGTTGTCCCGAAGCAGATTCTTCCAGCTAGCCATGACCAACACCTCGGAATCAACACGCAGCCCGGACTGGATTCTACTGTCACCAGGAAGGTATGGGCAACCATGTACAAACTGTCTGCCCCTCTTCTTGCTGGTGTCGTCGGCGCGGCATGACAGTCCAACGCTGAGTACATTGGGGATAGTTTCCCACTGAGTACCATGACTAAAATAGCAAGGCACACCTGGAACAGTCAAATCCGCAATTCTCATCTACAGTGATTCAGGGCACTTTAACCCAGGGCTGCTATGTCCGTTACTGGGATGGATGAAGTACGTATCGTATGACTTGGAGGCGCACTTGCCCTTGTTGAGCTGCAGCCTGATTTTCTGCATTCCAGGGTGGTCGACCATGCCAATCAGGTCCAGCACAGCTAAAGCCTGGCATGCCCAGGTTTGGTCATTGAGCTTCTGGCGCAGTCCCCAGGTGCTTGTGATGATAATTCTCATATCCGCCAGCTCGCCAATGGTCGAGCAGCTCTGGCAAATCAGCCCATCCATCAAATTCATCGAAGAATGGTACTTCCCACGGGAATCTGTCAGAAAGAAAACATGCATGAAAAGGTTCGTGGCGAAGAGCAGTCGTTAGCAACTCTGAGCAGCGACGCTGCCCCTCATAACTGAACCATGGCCTCCTGGTACCTTCTGCTTTGAAGATCCCAATCAAATAGTCCTTCTCCGAGTCGTATGCGGGTGCCAGGCATTCACGCAGAATGTCACGCACAATCTGGCGCGCATGCGCGTCCTTGTCGCGATGGATGGCGGTGCCCACGAGGTCGCACTTCACCAAAATGTATCGATCAGGCCCGTCGTCAATCTGAGGATGATATTCTGGGTTGATCTTCATGCGATTGGACGTGCGTAACTTGTCCCAGTACTCTCGGAATCCCACTGGCATCTCCAAAGTAAGGGCAGGTTGCCCTGCGGAGCAATGAGCAAGTTGCCCCGCTGAACTCTGAGCAGGTTGACCCGCTGGACGCTGAACTGCCCCTGATGCGGCAGGTGCCAGCGCGTTAGCCGCCAATATGGCAGCGCCAGCAGTTCCCCTTGGCGTCCGAGGAGTTCCTGGCGGGGTGCTGATGTCGTAGTCCTGGCGTTTATTCTCCTTGATGTTGTAGGACTCGACTGTCTTACCTTTGGGCCTTTGGGGGCCATTCCTGGCGCCTTCGATGAGGTTGCCAGTTACTTCGCAGCACCACGCCTGTTAAGGAAGCATCCCTTGTTGATCCTTCCAGCGAAGGCGCCCAGCCAGTCCTGCGCGCCCGACCTGGTGCAGGGCAGCGACGTGGCACAGGATCCTTTAGAGTGGGAGTGCTGGCGCCTTGAAATGCAACTGCAGCAGCAGCCACTGCCGATCCTCTGGATCGACGTGGGTCAGCAGGTTACCCCGCAGATCGCTGCTGCATACTGTCTCCAGGGTTATGATCATCTGGGCCCTTCCTGTTCTTCTTCTTCTTGGGTCTGAGCTCAGCAGGACCCAGCGATGGACTCGATGAATCCGAAGATGGAGGAATATCGGAGGGCGCCTCTGGCTCCGGCTTGGGACCTGCCATGGCCGCGGCGCCTGCCGGCACCCACGGTCTATATCGCATGGGACCCTGGTCAGGGCTTAAGTTGATCCCACTTTGCGTTCTGAGGGCCAGGTTCTTAATATTGGTATTTTGATTCCCGGCCAGAAGGTATTCGGCGGCGCTGAGTATTTTTGCCATGCTGGTCTTTACCGAGCCTACACCTTCAGCACGGTAAGGAATCCGCCTTTCAGGAGAAAGATCCAACGCCTCAGTAACGACAGACCTAAGATCAATAGGAGTGCCCGTCTCGCACGCGACGTCCGCAGCAATGGAGTCGTCCGACGCGCGCCCTGCAGGGGCCGCGTCCGCGGGGTCAACTTCCTCGGCCATCTCATCATCTTCATCTTCATCAGCCTCTTGTTGATCATCATCTTCTCCCGCTTGGGGATCAGCAGGTTTCCCCGCGCGCCCCGCGTGCCAGTCTCGATTGAACTGCTTCAGATAATAAAGAGGTGCGAGGTTGTCCCATATCTGAATCGATTGGGATATCTCACTGTCTGTTGCTTGCTCGTAGTCGGCTTCCGTCACCTGCCTCTTACATGGCGTTTTATTAAGATCGGTGCCGTAACCTCGGCCATCCCCATGAGACCAAAACCACGGCGCCCTCTTAAGTTCGGGCTTCTTGATGGGCGCCTCATAGGGCATCCAAGCCCGCGGCCCGCACACGCGGGGCACGTGCAACAAACACCTCTATAGAGCTTCCCCTCCTCGATGGAAGCTCTTTCGCGGTCGCGCTTGACAATCTTTTCTTGTGTTTTAACAAGTCCAGTCCGTGCCGAGCGAATGAGCTCGCCGTCTCCACCTCGCGCATTGCGAAAAAAAATATACACGCGACGGATCTGATGCTCAGTCAAAACCCGGCCCCGCCAATACTGCATTGCATCTGGGGATATGCACTGGCGAGCCAATCCAGGTTCCGCGCAACCAACGAGGCGCTGAATTCTGCCCTCTGGAAATTCTCCTCGCGGCTGATCATCTGGAGGCGGGCGCCCCCGCAAGCGCCCCCTCCTCGGGGGAGCGACAGGTCTATTAGCCTGACATGGCGGGGCCTTTGAAGTCCCCGCGCCAGGACGACGAGGACGCTGAAGTTCGCTCGAGCGAGCGCCACTGGAGCGGGCACGCGCACGATCAGGTGAGCGACTGGGGATCCGACCGCGACGCATCATGCGGTCGCTATCTCCCCAAAAATTCGCCCTCCTCGTCGTCGCGATACTTTTTACTCCAGATCTGGCGGCTTGCAGATCGCCCCTGGCGGCTCATGGACCGATCTGAAGCAACGAAGGTACATTGCATTCCTTCACTATGGCCACGTTCATATTGAATACGCTCAGATAGATCACTCGCGCCTCGCGGGCTTCCCCGCCAAGGATCATCATCAATTAATTCCATGCCGGATTTCCAAGAACCCGAGGATAAAGCATCAACTGAATTTCCTCGTCTGTTGCAGGAATGGAAACTTCTGAATCCGCGGGCGCCCCCGCCACGTCAGCATCTCCTACGGCGGGCACGTGGAAGTCCTCGACAAATTTAACATATGCAGGTCGCCCCGCGATGGGCATGCCCAGCCAGTCTGCCAAATCGACGTTGCTGTGGCCAGCGAACAACACCTCCTCGAACAGCTCGCCGGCGCAATTCTCGAGAGTCACACTGGCGCTGAGACACCTGGCAGCCATGAGCTTGACGACTGCGGCTGAGCTATCGGCAGGGTCACCTAAAAGAGACCCCCAGTCAACATACTGCATGTCGGAGTCGGTTTGAGCCAGATGTAATGACGGACCCCCGCTTCTTCCATCACCTTGAAGGCACTCGCGTCGAAAAAGCTGCGCACTGTGGCATATGTCGCACTCCATAATTTTACCATTGGCATCCTTTGGATTTCCCCGGCGCCCTTTGCCTTTTCCCGGCGTATGCCTGCGTCTGCCAGTACCTAAGAACATGTGTTTATGCTGCGGCCCAGTGAGAGATGCTGAGAGGGCTAGTATGCCTCTACCATGCAATCGCCGACGCTCACCTTTACCTTCACTTCGACCTTTGCCTTTTCCTTCGAGTGCTCGTCGTACGATACGCCTTACCTTTTCAGACTGGTGTCTTCATGAACCTCCGCCAGCGACGCCTGTGCTTTTGGTAGACTAAAAAAAATGCGCTTGTTGCTCTTCAGTAAGGTACGCAGGCATATCAAAATAATCAGAAGTTGTTCCTTCATCGTCTGAAGGCGCATCAGCATCAGCACTGGAGTCGAAGTCGGACTCGGCGGAACGCCCCGCTGAGCCCAGTAGGGTCATGGCTTGCATGGGGGGTACCGCATCAGGCGGTCCTCAAAGCCTTGTCCGGGAGTCTTGCGACCCCGAGGCCGTTCCACTATTCTGAACCAGCAGTGCACTGGTCTCAGTTGGTTGTGGATCATCATCCTAGACGTTGTTGGCAGGTTGCCCTGCACTAGCCTCCACATGAAAGGTCTCGGTTCGGTGACCGTGGCTGCAGATACAACCAATATTGCCAGGGGGTCGTTCAGCAATGTGAGCACATGACCTCATACACTCGAGTAGAGCGTCAAATTGTTGTTGAAATATCGGCATGTGGTGGCTTAGAGGCTGCAGGAGTTATTGTGCACGCGATGCCCCCACTCCAAGAGCTCAGAATAAATTCACTGCTAGGATTTGGATGTTGGGGATGTTGAAGACGTCTGTTCCAGCTTCAGAGCGGGCTATACCAAAACGTGCTACTGACTGGTCGATGCGTTCTCCCGCATGGACTCGGAAGTCCATGAGGGCAGTACCAGAGTTGAGTTGGCGCAAAATTCTCGGACTTCGTGCTTAAGAGGAACATGGTGTAGGTGACGCCGTCAGTACGGCGGCCACCTATGTTGACGCCAAAATTGATAACTGCTGGAGGGACTCCCATGGTTATGGTCCGTGCGAGGCCTCACAAACCTCGCTGCAGAGCTGCGGCCTGCTGGGAAGCGTCATATTGCCTGTGGTCACGTTGATCCAGGCTTGTACTTCGCGGACGAATTCGCGAAAGGGTACTTGACCGGCTGGGTCCCAGTGAGGGCCCGTCGTTCTTTCGTTGTCTCCGCCACGCATATGTCCTACCGCACACCCGATAGCGAGCCAGGTGAGCCCGAAGGTAGTAACACCAATCCAATGGCCTCGTAGATCGTGGTCGGATGTAGTCGCCTGGGTATTCCGTTGTGTAGTCGAAAGTCTGCATGAGGTTTGAGGCGGCGATATGTCGGATCGCATGTTTCCATGCATTATATTTTCGAAAAAAATGGAGTAGGTGGGTGCACTTCGGGAATGTAAGAGCGCAGGGATGTTGGATATAACTAATAGACCTCCGCTTGAGCAGAGGTATCGCTGCAAGTGTCCTTGCGATATTGCGTAGCTATATACAGTCCTCCGCGCAAACCCACAGCACCCTGATGCCCCACCATATCCGTAGTCCACCAGATAGTGCCGTGCATGGTGAAGAGTAGAACAAGAGCTGACCACGATAGGCCACTTCCGCTACCAAGTTTGAAGGGGGCTGGGAGGCCCAGCCAACAGCTTCGCCTCAGGCGAAGCCAAGCTCCCGCTCTGTTGTACCGTAGTAACGATAGTCCCAATAGGAGAGGATGTGCCATCTTAAGCAATAGGAAAATCCTTTTGGTCTCGATAGCGATTGTGTGCTTCGCGATGAGGCACAGTCATATTTGGGCGGCCGGCCGATTGAGCCGACGGGGCCGCGGGTGCACGCTCGCTTCCGCTCTTTACGTCCCCCAGCTCGCTCAGAGTCTGCGAAGCGCTGTGGGCGGCAACGAGGCGGCAACTGGCGGCGACGCGGCGAAATCTCGACACATATCCCAATTGGGCGGCAACGAGGCGGCGACGAAGCAGCAACGGGCAGCGACGCGGCAAAACTTCGACACACACCCACACACACCCACACACACACACACACACACACACGATGGCGGCAAACAGGCAGCAACGGGCGGCGTTAGGTGAAATCACGACACACACTTTCGATTTAAGTAAGCGGCGCAGAGGGTCCTGCCCCGCAAGCGGGCCTCGGCACACACACACACACACACACACACACACCGAGTGGGCAGCGACGAGGCGGCAACGAGGCGGCAGCGGGCGGCGGCTCGGCGAAACCTCGACACACACACACACACACACGTAGGCGGCAAACAGGCGGCAACGAGCGGCGGCTCGGCGAAACCTCGGCCCACACTGTTGTTTGAAGTCGGCGGCGCAGAGGGTCCTCCGGCGCGAACGGACCTCGACACACACACACACACACAGACACCAAGTGGGCAGCGACGAGGCGGCAACGAGGCGGCAACGAGGCGGTAACGGGCGGTGACGCGGCGAAACCTCGACACACACCCCAAGCGGGCGGCAACGAAGCGGCAACGGGCGGCGACGCGGCGAAACATCGACACAAACCGCAAGTGGGCGGCAACGAAGCAGGAACGAGGCGGGAACGACGGCGACGCGGCGAAAACTCGAACACACACCCCAAGAGCGCGGCAACGAGGCGGCACCGAGTTGGCAACGGGCGACGACGCGGCGAAACCTCGACACACAACCCAAGCGGGCGGCACCGAGGCGGCATCGAGGCGGCAACGAGGCGGCAACGGGCGGCGACGCGGCGAAACCTCCAACACACACCCCAAGAAAGCGGCACCGAGGCGGCACAGAGGCGGCAATGGGCGACGACACGGCCAAATCTCGACACCCACACACACACACACACACACACACACACTCACACATTCACTAACACACACATATGTATATACATATATACATACATACATACATACATACATACATACATACATACCTACCTTCATGCATACATACATACATACGTACATACATACATGCATACATACATACATACATTAATACATACATACATACATACATACAGACAGACAGACAGACAGACAGACAGACATACATACATATATACATACATACATACATACATACATACATACATACATACATACATACATACATACATACATATATACATTACATATAATTGTGCGCGAGTACGAAACTCGCGGGAGTGATCGCAGATGGGAGGGAAAGAATAGGGCGCTCTTTTCCTCCACGCTCGGATGCTTGAGCCAACGGTTACGGACACGATAGCTTGCACCGCGAACGCCGCGATGCACAATCCCATGATGTGGGATAGCTCATGTGCGCACGCTGCTACACAATGCTATGCACAAACTTGCATCAGGCTTGCTACCTTCACTTTCCTAGGCCATGCAGTTCACCACGCCTCCTCAGAGCGCGGCGCGGGACAGTCGCCAAGCACTGCCTGCTCTCACTACACTAGCCTGAACCCTGGGCGCGGGGCGCCTTCCGCTGCCCAGGCCACGGCCTCAAAAGCCTCATCGGTTGGAGCGGCACGGATGCTCACCTCCACCGGATCGCCACGCCTCCGAGGAAGACCTCCGAAGGCTCATCCATCGCACCGCGATGGGGTCATCTGCAGCCTCGCGTGCGCACTGCTTCCCATTCGCCTCCTCGAGGCTCATCCGCTGTCGCGGCCTGGAGCCGCAGACGCCAGCGACCCAGGCGCGGGGCTGACCGCAGCCTAGGTGACAGCCACATCAGCCATGGCTGTGTTCAGGCACGTAAGGTTCACGATGCCCTGTATCGTCGCTTCTTGCTCCTACGCTCGTCCTCCTCCTCCTCGTCACGCCGCCGCAGGCGGCCGCGGGCTTCCACTTGCTCCTGGACCTTGCGCGGTCGGCGCGCCCAGTCCCAGAGGCGCACCAGCCCCCAGGTCAGAAGAGCGACGAGCATATAGTTGATGAGCTTGGAGTCCTCGCACTGCGGCTTCACCGCGCACGTCAGCTCCTCCTGCGCCTCCTGGGCGGCCTGCGTTGCAGGGGCCGCTCCCAGGGCCACCAACGCCGCCAGGAACCGGCGGCGCGTAGGCTTTGCCAGGGGGAGCAGTTTCATGAGCTCCTGGTGCCTCTTCGGCTCCAATGCCTTCGTTCCCAGGTCGGCGATGTTGGTCTCGCCGGGGACCTTCTTGAGGATGATCTGCTTCTCCCGGACGGCGTCCTGGACCCAGAGCCATCGCGTCGCGATATGGCGGGTCTTCCCCACGCCGCTCCTCGAGCTGATGCCGATGGCGGCGCTGGCGTCGCTGCCGACGGTCACGGACCATGCCGCTCCAGCACCGCGCAGATCCGCGATCTCCTTGAAGAGGCTCTGGGTCATGATACCCCTGGCCGCACCGTCGACGATGCCGTAAAGCTCGGCCTCCGCACTGGAGAGGGCACGGACCTGGTCAGTCACGACCCAGGACTCGATCAAATGCGAGCCCACGAACTCGCAACCTGCGTGGGTCGAGTACCGGTCTGGCTCCTCGGCCCAGTTGCTGTCGACCGGGATCCAAGAGCCACCTGCCTCAGGCTCGTGCTTGAAGACGAGCGCCAAGAACGGGCAGCCTGCGAGGTACCGCGCGCAGCGGTCCAGCCTTGTATTGCCTAGCCGGCGAGGCGTGGACATCTGCTCGCCCAGTTCCTTGGCCGAGTACTGGATGTCGAAGCGCCCGGACGACACGTACAGCACGCGACCGGTGTCGCTACGATACTTGGTCTGCGACTCGCCGTCGAGCTCGTCGAGGATCGCCGGATCGTCCCTGCCGATGTGCTTGCTGCATGGGCTCCCTTGGGGCTTAGCTTTGAGCTTGCCCGTGCTTCCCAGGAGCATCGTAACGTGTTTCGGGTCCTCGTTCCACTCGTAGCCGAATCCCGGCACGTAGCAGATGTAGCGCTTGAGGTAACGGCCCATCAGGCTGCAACCAGGTCCAACGCGAGGGAGGACCTTGATGTTGCACAGCCGGCTGATCATGGCGTCAAGATGGTCGATGCCCTCGCTCTCCGCCTCAGCTATGATGTCGTCGCCCCACAAACCGGCCAAAGAGTCGCACTGCCTCGAGTAGAAGATCTGGCGGCTGGTTTTCAAAACCTGGTAGCCGCACTGGTCGAAGACCTTCACCATAAACTCGAGGAACAGCTGCGACGCACGGCGCGTGCCATACATCGCCTTCAGCATCTGCCACACCATCCCCGGGACCTCCTCGCCCCTAGGCGGGATCACCGTGATCGGCTCCTCCAGCGGCAAGTCGGCGTGCCAGAATGCTGTGACGATGTCGTAGAGCCCCAGCACCCTGGTCCACTCGTTGGAGCCAGGACGTCTTATTGAGGCAGCTCGTGAGACGATCAACTTGATGAACTTCAGTGGGGGCGTCGCCGTGTACGTGTCCAGCCGGTCGTACATGTTGAACTCCATGGCCACGCACCTCGACCGGACGGTGGTCTCACCGTCCTGCACGCGCTTCTCGTCGAGCCACATGCTGCGCACCTTCTTGCCCCTAGCGTCCTTCATTGGCACGCGCTCGTAGAGGCGCCTGTCCAGCATGTTCTGGCGCTCCCGTGCGCGGCCCGCGCGCACGAGCTCGGGGTCGAGCACCTCGCCGGTCTCGTGGTCCTTGACGTCCTGCGTGCCGATGTCTGGCGTCGCCACGTAGGCCACCGGCGTTACGATGCTCCTGGCCTCCGCAAAGGACGGCTGGCCGCACACATGCAGAGCGCCGATTACGCGCCTCCTCGAAGACGCGGGCCCGCTGGCATCAGCGCCACCACTCTCGAAGAGCTCGACCTTCTCCTGGAAGCTCAGGTCCTCCCGCTCGCGCTTCGCCGCGATGCTCGCAGCCTCCATCTCTGCGTCCACGGCGGGGTCACGGGCTGCCGGGGCCAGCCCTGGTGGAGCGGCAGGGGCCGCATCCTCCGCCGGAGCTGCCATGTCGGCGTCTGGAGCGGCTCCGGCAGGTGCGGGGAGCCCCGGGGGGGCTTCGAGTTGAGGGCCGGATGCCGCCGGCTGCGGCGCCTCTGCGGAGGCCGCCAGCGCTGCGGCACTACTGCTTGCTAATGCCTCATCCTCCTTCCCCCAGATCGCCAAGAAACGAGCCTTGCAGGTGTCGCTGTGTCCCGTCGTGCGCCCCGTGCAGCCGGGGCACTCGGGAGTGAGGCCGTACTTGTCGAGGTAAGCCTTCGTGATGTAGCGCTTCGGCCGGACGGCCGGGGTCTGGGCGTCCAGGCGCGGAAGCCACGGAGTGCAGAGCACCTTATCCAGCATCTTCTTGTTCCACCTCTTGCCTATAGCCTTGCGGCGGACAGATCTGGCTAGGCGCACTTCGTTGCCCAACACGATGATGTGCTCGTCGGTCTTCCAGCTCTTGCCCAACCAGATGCACGTGGTCCAGCGCTCGTCCAAGGACGAAAGACGGGAGGCATCGGGGGTCCGGTACCACAGGCACTCCCCGAAGAGGGCAATCTTGCCGTTGTATGGCCGGCCCTTCAACCTCTCGTAGCCCGTCTGGCCGTCCGCGCGCACACGGTACATGCATATGCACCAGCCGCAGTGCCGCACAAGCCAGGGCACCAGCGGGTGACCAGTGTGCAGCTCGACCTTCGCCACGTCCCTCAGGTACAGGACGATGGTCCTCAGCAGGTTCTTCACCTCCTTGTTCATGTTCTCGACGCCGCCCATGGACTCAGGCGAGTACCGGGGCTTCATCTCCAAGACTGTGGGATCCGCACGCCCGATGCGGATCGCCTCCGCCAGGGCCTTGATGGCGGGCTCGCCGTCGACCCTCAAAATGATGGCCTTCCTACCCCAGTACCCGAGGTACTCAATGACGCTGCGGATCGCGTACTCGATGGGGCCCTTCTCGTCCACCACCAGCGCCAACACCATCCCGAGCTCCTGGTCGTATACGGTCAGGATCGTCATCATGTCGAACGGGGGGTCGGTCACGAACGTGCAGTCCATCATCACAATCGGCTTCAAAGGCATCGTAACGGGCATGCGCGTCCGATGGTGAGGATCGTCAGGGGCCGCAGCCCGTGTGCAGTAGCTGCACCATGATCTAAACGGGATGTGGGTCAAGTAGTGCTCCTCCTTCTCGTGATCCGAGGGGCCGATGGGGACCTTCACGGATCGGCGAGGCCTCGCCTCCTCAGAGGCATCCAGGGGGGCTGGAATGCGTCGCAACGCCTCCCTGGGGGCCGCCCGGGCCTCTACAGGTGCCGCGTCCGCCGCCGCGGGGCCTACCGCAGGCGCGGGCTGCACCTCCTCCGCAGTCGCGGGCTCAGCCGCAGACGCGGGCTCTCCTACCTCGATGGCCGCTGGGACGCGCGCTGCACGGATCCCTCGGGCCTGCCGCCGAAGCCTCAACCACGGCACGTCCGACTGCATGACGAGGTCGACGCAGCCTCCACTGGCAGCGTGGAGCATCTCACGCTCCGGGGCGATCACGACAGTCGCCCCTCCGCGCCGCAGCGCGGAGGCCGAGAGGATCAGGCAGTTCACGTGCGTCACGTTCCACGTGATAGCCATCTCCTCCCCGTTGTCCAACACGTAGGTGATGTTCTTGGTGCCATAGTTCTTGATGGGCTCGCTCGTGGCACTCACCATGGGACGAAGATCCCTACGAGGAGGCAGCATGGGAACATCAGGTGCATAATCAGCAGGGCATGCCACGACCCCCGACCCGGAGTCCAGCAGGGCGAGCTCGACACCACCATGTCCCACCGCAGCAATCATGCCAGCAGGCTGGATCACGTTGACCGTCAATGGATCGTCCACGGCTCGTCCGGAGACGAGCTGGATGCTGCGCCGGAGCCCTGAGGAAGAACTGCCGGGGTTCCGGGTAGAACCGGCGGCACGGGGCCTAGACCCATGACGACGGTGCCTGGGGGGTGAATGGAGTGGATGCCGTGCGCTGGAGGCGCTCCCCCCTGGCCCGGGTACCACATGGGCTGGAAGAGCGCCGGGTACGCCGCGTTCATCGGCATCGGCACGCCCGGCGCGGGCAGGGCCAGCTGCGTGCTGGTGCTGCTGCTTCCTAATGCCCCTGCTGCTGCTCCTCCTCCTGCTCCTCCTCCTCGGGCCTCCTCTGTCACGCTGCGGGCTCCTGCTCCTGGCAGTGGCTTGCCGTTCGCGTCCACCTTCCCGGCCTTGATGTCGGCCTTGAGCTTCCTGCACTCGTTCTTGAAGTGGTTGGGCTTCCCGCAGTAGTGGCAGTCCTTGCCCGAGGCAGGGTTGTGGGTGTCTTTGGTCTTGGCTTTGCCCTTGGAGTCCTTTCCTTTCCATTTGGAGTCCTTCCCCTTGCCCTTGGAGGTCTTGCCTTTGCCGTCCTTGACGGCTCCGATCAGCATGGGGTCGTCGACGTCCTGGGCCCACGTCCGCTTGGCCACGGCGAAGTTCAGGACCTCCGCCCGCAGCCTCTGGAAGGTGTCCAGACGAGCGGCGTTGAGCAGGAGGTGATCCCGGACCTTCGTGTTCTGCATGCCGCCCACCAACGTCGAGATCTTGACGTCCTCGTCCAGCACCTTCCCGCTCTGATTCTCGTAACGCCGGACGTCCTGCTCGAAGCTCTCGATCTCCTTCGCGAGGTCGCCGTTCGGGTCCTTGCCGAACTCGCGGCGCAGGAGTGCGTGCAGCACTGCGCCATGGCGGACTCGCACGTCTGGTTCGTACTCCCAGCATAGCCGCCGCCAGGCCTCTGCGCCGTTGCCCTCCTCCACGTTGTGCAGGAGAAGGTGAGCGTCGTCCGTCGTCGTCATCACCAGCATGTAATACAGCTGGCGGCTCAAGGCGGCCGTGGCCTCGTCGAGATCTTGACCTTCCACGACATTGGCTCCCATCGCCTCCACGCGCGTGAAGAGCTCCGCCATGTTGGCATGCGCGGCGCAGGCGAAGGCATGGAAGACGAAACGGAACTCCCGCCACGCCTCGCGGCGCCCTGAGAAGCTCGCCGGCTTCCCCAGGGTCCGCGTATCCACGGTCGCGCCGCCAAGGCGCTCCAGTAGCGGCTGCTGCGGTGCCGCCGCGGGCGCGGCACGAAGCTGCGCGAGCTCGGCCTGCGCCGCCTGCAGGCCTTGCTCCGCGGCCTGCCCGCGCTGCTGCTGCCGCTGGAGCTCCTGCACCAGTTCCTGCTGCCGCGCCTCCATGGCCTGCAGCCGCTGGGCCAACTCCTCCATCGTCCCCGCCGGAACGACGCGCGCGGGCGCCGACGGAGCGCCCGCCGCGCTTGCTGGGCATGCACTGCCGCAGACCGCGGGGCTACCGCAGGTCGCGGGTCCCAACCAGGCGCGGGGCTAACCGCTGCCTAGTGGGCTTCCCAGGCGCGGGGCTACCCGCTGCCTAGGGGGAGCCGCGGATTCAAACCGCAGGCTCCGCTACCATGCGCGAGTACGAAACTCGCGGGAGTGATCGCAGATGGGAGGGAAAGAATAGGGCGCTCTTTTCCTCCACGCTCGGATGCTTGAGCCAACGGTTACGGACACGATAGCTTGCACCGCGAACGCCGCGATGCACAATCCCATGATGTGGGATAGCTCATGTGCGCACGCTGCTACACAATGCTATGCACAAACTTGCATCAGGCTTGCTACCTTCACTTTCCTAGGCTATGTAGTTCACCAAATTGTCTATAAACATAATATATATATATATATATATATATATATATATATAATATATATATATATACCTATAGATATCTATATATATATATGTATATATACATACATACATACATACATACATACATACATACATACATACATACATACATATATATATATATATATATATATATATATATAAAGACAGAGAGAGAGAGACCCCCCAGGCCTGTGCCGGCCCAGCCCGCAACAATTCTAATACGCTCGCTAATACCCCCCGTTTCGCTCTCCAGAGGCGGCCCGGAGAGGCCAAGAGGGTTGCCAAAACGAGCCAAGAGGGTTCCAAGAGGCCCCTAAGACGGCGCAAGAAGGCCTCGAGTTGCCCAATACGGCCCAAAAAGGACCCAAGACGCTCCAAGAAGGCTCCGAGAGCACTCCCAAGAGGGCCTCAAGAGGCCAAAATCTTTAAATCCCAATGGGAACACTTCCATTTTTAGCATGTGCGCCTTTGAGGCCCCAAGACGGCCCAGGAGAGCCTGACGACTGCCCAAGAGCAGCCCAAGACTGCTCAAGAGAGCCCCAGCACAGGCCCAAGCTGGGCCCCAGAGCGGGAGCGGGAGGCCCCAGGGCGCTCCAGGACGGCTGAGATGATTCCAACCTGGCCCAAGAGGAGCTCAAGACGGCAAGCACAGCCCAAAAGGCCTCCAAGAGGGCCCAAGAGAGCTCCGAGACCTCCCGAGAGAGCCCAAGAGGCCCACATCATTGATTTGCATTGGTGTGTTCGATGTTTTACGCTTTCTCGTGCTCTCGAGCTTCCAATGCTCGAAGACGGCCGCAGACGCCCCCAAGACCGCCCCGAGACCGCCGAAGAGGCATCCAAAAGAGCCCCAAGACGGCCCCAGGGAACCCGAAACTGGTCCAGGAGGAGCCCCAGACGGCCCAAGCGAACCCCAGGACAGGCCCAACCTGGGCCACAGGAACAGACCGGGAGCGGAAGGCCCCAGAGCGCTCCAAGACAGTCCAGATGGCCCGGGCCTCCCCCCATCCGTCCCTCCTTCCGTCCCGCCCCTTCCCCTTGCCTCCATTCCCTCCTCTGTCCTCTTCCTCCCCTTACCCATCAGCTTTCGTGTTCCCTCCTCTCCTGGGACGGCCCCGCCAGAGCGCCAGACATGCCCCGCCGGAGCGAGCGCGGCATCGCCATACCCTATCATTTCACAAGTTGCTGTCCCCCTCCCACCCCTCAAGGGCGACCCCTACAAGAGCGAGAGCGTTCTGACTACGCGTTTCTTTGCGTCGAGGGCATGGGTGGGCCCGAGAACATTGGAAATCGCCGTTGTGACCACACCGGGGCTTACAGCGGCACCCGTGCCTCATCTGCGACTAGAACTTAAGTGCAGGCGTAGCGCAAGCGTGGTTCTAGTGTGTATGTGTACATACCTAAACATATATATATATATATATATATATATATTTATATAGACATGTGTATATAGCAGATGTATATATATGTGTGTATATATGTATGTGCGTGTATAGGTGTGCAAACATACAGGCACATAGCTGCAAGCATACATACATACATACAGACAGACAGACAGACATACATATAAACATACATACGTACATACCTACATACATACATACATGCATGCATGCATACATGCATACATGCACACATATACATGCATACATACATGCATGCATGCATGCATGCATGCATACATACATACATATACACACACATACATACGTACGTACATGCATATACACATACACATACGTACATACATACATACATACATACATACATACATACATGCATACAGACAGACAGACAGACAGACAGACAGACAGACAGACAGACAGACAGATAGACATACATACATACACACATACACACATACATACATATGTAAACATGTATACAAACATATACACACATACCTGCATAGTTGCATGCATGCATGCATGTTTACATACATACATGCATACGTACGTACATACATGCATATATAAATGCATGCATGGATTCATGCGTGCATACACACATACACGCGTACATGCATACACACATACATACATGCATACATACATGCATGCATACATACATACATGAATACATACATACATCCATACATATCTACACACGTATATATAGCCCTCCGCACGCACCAAGAACCCCCCTTTCTCCAGATTATTTACAAATTCATATATGATTCCTACGATGTTCGGACTTCCTTTTGAGGCTCATTGTTGGAAGACTTTCTCAACTCCTTTTGAACTTGACAGTAACCTTCTACTCCATTCCCTCCGTCTCCAACACACCATCCAGTACTCAACACTCTCCGTCTCCAACACACCAACCGATACTCAACAGGCTCCCTCCCCAAGCTGAACTTGAAAATACCCTTCTCCTCAACTCCCTCCGTCTCCTACACACCATCCGATACTCAAAAGGCTCCTTCCCCAAGCTGAACTTGAAAATAACCTTCTACTCAACTCCCTCCGTCTCCAACACACCATCCAGTACTCACGACCCTCCTTCTCCAACACACCACCCGATACTCAACAGGCTCCCTCCCCAAGCTGAACTTGAAAATAACCTTCTACTCATCCTTCTCCGTCTCCAAAACACCATCCAGTACTCAACACCCTCCGTCTCCAACACACCACACGATACTCCACAGGTTCCCTCCCCAAGCTGAACTTGAAAATAACCTTCTATTCAACACCCTTCGTCTCCAACACACCACCCGGTACTCAACAGGCTCCTTCCCCAAGCTGTATTTGAAAATTATCCTGGCGAAGGACCCAACCATATGCAATTATGACTACCGCAATTGTGAATATCTTCTTCGGTGGCGCTCCCTATGGGGCCACGAAACGTGTGAGGGGTGTGCCGAAATGGGTGCACGGGACGCGTGCGGGCACACCCACTGGGACCTTCGGTGGAGCTCCCTATGGGGCCACGAAACGTGCGAGGGGTGCGCCGAATTGGGTGTGCGGGACGCATGCGGGCACACCCACTGGGACCTTCGGTGGAGCTCCCTATGGGACCACGAAACGTGTGAGGGGTCACGAAACGAGTGAGGGGTGTGCCGAATTGGGTGTGCGGGACGCATGCGGGCACATCCACTGGGGCCTTCGGTGGAGCTCCCTATGGGGCCACGAAACGTGTGAAGAGCATGCCGAAATGGGTGTGCGGGACGCATGCGGGCACACCCACTGGGACCTTCGGCGGAGCTCCCTATGGGGCCACGAAACGCGTGAGGGGTGTGCCGAAATGGGTGTGCGGGACGCATGCGGGCGGCAGCATGGGGCCTTCGGTGGAGCTCCATATGGGGCCACGAAGCGTGTGAGGGGTGTGCCGAAATGAATGTGCGGGACGCATGCGGGCACACCCAACGGGACCTTCGGTGGAGCTCCCTATGGGGCCACGAAACGTGTGAGGGGTGTGCCGAATTGGGTGTGCGTGACGCATGCGGGCGGCAGCACTGGGGCCTTCGGCGGAGCTCCCTATGGGGCCACGAAACGTGTGAGGGGTGTGCCGAATTGGGTGTGCGGGACGCATGCGGGCGGCAGCACTGGGGCCTTCGGCGGCCCCCTATGGGGCCACGAAACGTGTGAGGGGTGTGCCGAGGGTGTGCGTGACGCATGCGGGCGGCAGCACTGGGGCCTTCGGCGGAGCTCCTTATGGGGCCACGAAAAGTGTGAGGGGTGTGCCGAATTGGGCGTGCGTGACGCATGCGGGCGGCAGCACTGGGGCCTTCGGTACAGCTATGGGAACAGGAAACGTGTGAGGGGTGTGCCGAAGTGGGTGTGCGTGACGCACGCGGGCGGCAGCACTGGGGCCTTCGGCGGAGCTCCCTATGGGGCCACGAAACGTGTGAGGGGTGTGCCGAATTGGGTGTGCGTGACGCATGCGGGCGGCAGCACTGGGGCCTTCGGCGGAGCTCCGTATGGGGCCACGGAACGTGTGAGGGGTGTGCCGAATTGGGCGTGCGTGACGCATGCGGGCGGCAGCACTGGGGCCTTCGGCGGACAGTAAGTACCCCAACGGTCGGGGAACTGTTCCGGTTCCGGTTCCGGTTCCGGTTCCGGTTCACGTTCCGGTTCCGGTTCCGGTGCGCTGGCGGCTGCGGGGGGGGGGGGCAATTCCGGTTCCGGTTCGGTTCCGGTCCGGGTCGAACGGCCGGCGGGGGGGGGGGCAGTCCCGGTTCCGGGTCCGTTCCGGTTTCGGTGCAGGTTCCGGGTTTTGGGTTCCGGGTTCCGGTTCCGGTTCCGGTTCCGGTTCCGGTTCCGGTTCCGCCTCCCGTTCCCGTTCCGATTCCCGTTCCGGTTCCGGTGCGTTGGCGGCCGCGGCAAGGAAGTAATTCCGGTTTCGGTTCCCGTTCCGGTTCCGGATGGAAGGGCCGGCGGGGGGGGGAGATCCGGTTCCGGTTCCGATTCCAATTCAGGTCCAGGTTCCGGATTCCAGGTTCCGGTTCCCGTTCCGGTTCCGGTTCCGGTTCCAGTTCCGGTTCCGGTTCCGGTTCCGGTTCCCGTTCCGGTTCCGGTTCCGGTTCCAGTTCCGGTTCCGGTTCCGGTTCCGGTTCCGGTTCCGGTTCCCGTTCCCGTTCCCGTTCCGGTTCCGGTGCGCTGGCGGCCGCGGCGGGGGGGGCAGTTCCAGTTCCGGTTCCCGTTCCGGTTCCGGTTCCGATTCCGGTTACGGTTCCGGTTCCGGTTCCGGTTCCCGTTCCGGTTCCGGTGCGTTGGCGGCCGCGGCGAGGGAGCAGTTCCGGTTCCGGTCTCCGTTTTGGTTCCGGGTGGAAGGGCCGGCGGGGGAGGGAAGTTCGGGTTCCGGTTCCGGTCCAAGTTCCGGGTTCCAGTCCCCGGTTCCCGTTCCTGTTCCGGTTCCGGTTCCCGTTCCGGTTCCGGTTCCGTTTCCGGTTCCGGTTCCAGTTCCGGTTCCGGTTCCCGTTCCGGTTCCTCCGCGGTTCCGCGGTGATGGTTCCGGTTACGGTTCCAGGTCGAGGCGGCTGGCAAGCCTGGGGGAATATCCCTGTTCCGGTTATTTTTCTGGTTCGGGTTCCACTTCCGGTTCCGCGCCCCGTTCTGGATGATCGAATCCGATTTGGGATGTGGCCACCTCTGGTAAAAGCTTTGTAGGGACGGAGCCACTTCTCTTAACCATTACGGATGGAGCCACTTCTGAAAGAAGCCTACTAGTAAAGGAGACACCTCTGGTAGAATTGCATGGGCGATGGATCCGCCTCGAATCAGTAGTAATGAGTGGAAAAAGCTTCCTAGTGTTGATGATTCCACCTCTACTAAGATCCAAATCGGGATGTAGCTACCGCTGGTAGAACTCCATGAGGGATGCACCCACCGGTGATGGACTCCTCATGGGCATGGAGCCGCCTGTGAGAGGACCCTATCAGGGATGGAGACACCTCTGATACAATCCGATGAAGGATACATCCAGCTTTGATGTGTCCTATCAGGGATGCATCCACCTAGAATAAAATCCGAGTAGGCATGGAGCCACCTCTGGTAGGATCCAATTGAACAAAGATCCACCTCTAAGAGAACCCGGTTCGGGTTCCGGTTCCGGTTCCGGTTCGGGCGGCCGGCGGGGGGGGAGGTAGTTCCGGTTCCAGTTATGGTTCCGGTTCGGGTGGCCAGCGAGATAGGGGGGGGGGGGGGGGGCTAATTCCGGTTCCGGTTCCGGTTCGAGCCACCTGCGATAAAAGCTTATGACGGATGGAGCCACAGCAAATATAATCCCATTAAGGATGGAGCCACCTCTGATATAAACTTATTAGGGATGGAGCCACCTGTGAAAATTAAGGATGGAGCCTCATCTGATATAAGCCAATGAGCGATGAAGCCACTTCTAAAATCCGAAGAGGAATGTGGCCACCTCTTACAGAGTCCTAGGAGCCACCTCTGATACAATCCCAGTACGGATGGAACCCCCTCTAGTAACCTCTAATTAAATCCTGGTAGGAATGGAGCCGCCTATCCTCTTAGCCATGGAGCCACCTCTAACAGAATCCAATTAGGGATGGAGCCACCTACAAGCGAGTCCGTTAAGGATGAAGACACCCATGATCAACGCCAGTTAGGGCGCCGAAGTGAAACTGGCGAGCCCGCGCCGCAGCGAGCGCGAAGCCCGGGGCAGCAAAACAAAAAAAAAAAAAAAAAGGAAAAAGCGGCTGCGCCGCTTCTTCATTTTTAATGTGGTTTCATGGCGTGGGGTAAGGAGCAATTGTTTTTCGACGATGTAGCCGCGATCCGCAAAACGAACTTTGCAGGAAGCCACGGCCGTCGAAAAAAACTTCATGGATGACCAAACTTTCAGATTAAGGGTGGACCACCTCAACGAGGGGCGGAGCAGCGTCTGACGGAATCCTATGAGGGATCGAGCCACCTCTGATAGAATCGTACTCGGGATGGAGCCACTTCTGAAAAACTCATTTGGGAGGTGGAGCCACATTTTCATAGAACCCTTTAGGAACAACATCGCCTTTAAGATAGTCCTAGTAGGGATGGGGCCACCTCTCATAAAATGCCCCAAAAAAATCAAAGCCGGAACCCCCTCTGCTATTAGAGAGTCGAGGCACTTCTGATTGAATGCTCGAACGGCTGGAGCCAACTCTAATAGAGTCCTAATTGGAATGGAGCCACCCTGTAATATAATCCGTCAGGAATGGAGCCAATTAGAAGGTAATCCTACTTGAGATTTAGCCAGCCCTCATAAAATCCAAGTAAAGATGGAGCCGCACCCCTGATCGAACCCGAGCAATGATGGCGCCACCTCGACTGTAATCCTAATAGGGAAGCAACCACCTCTAGCCTAATCCTCCTAGGAATGAAGCAACTTCGAAAAATACCCGATTCGTGATGGAGCCACCTCTGTTGGAATCCTGGCAGAGATGGGGCCACCCGTTATTAAAGCCCATGACGGATGGAGCCACAGCAAATATAAACGCATTAAGGATTGAGCCGCGTCGTGTTTCCATGGAAATACATACTACGAATAATGCGGCGCATGTTGGCGCCACATTGCGCGCGGGATGACGCCGCCGCGCCCGCGCGCCGCGCGCGGGCGCGCCACCCCCGCCAGCCGTGAGGGCGCCAATGCAAACCCGACGGGCAATTGCGAGGAAGGCCCTTGGGCCCGACGAGCCCGAATGCGCCAGGACCAATAAAAAATGAAAGGTATTGTTAGGCCCGACGAGCAATTGCGAGGAGGGCCCTTAGGCCCGACGAGCAACTGCTCGGGCCCCCCCCCCCCATGGAGGGGGTTAGGGGGAAGAGCGTTTTTTCGAGGAAGGCGCGGCGCTCCGCAAAACTAACTTGGCAGGAAACCGCGGCTCCCGAAAAAAATGGCACCGCTGAATATGAATTCCACGTTGGCGCGGCAACTTTCCATGTGAATTCCCCCTGGAGAGAATCTGGCGCATGTTGAGGTCGCATTGCGCGCGACATGAAACTGTTCATGGCCATCGCGCCACCCATGTTGGCGCGTCGTGTTTCCATGGAAATACACATTACGAGTAATGCGGCGCTGGTTGCTGCCACGTTGCGCGCGGGGTGACGCCGCCGCGGGCCATCCCGCAGACAGCGTTCGCGCGTTAAGTTTTGATTTGGACACGTACTGGGAGTACTAAGGCGCATGATGCGCATAGTAATGCGGCAACGCGCGCGACGTGAAACAACTGTTGGCCACCCCTGCGTGACTGCGTCGTAGTTTTCACAGCCTGCCAGTATCGCTGGCGCTGGCACCAGCTCGCGCGCGCGGGCCCCCCCCCGGCCCGTTGCCGAACTAATGTTCCAAATGCGCGAGAAGCCAGCCCGCGCAATCTCCGCCGAGCTCGCCGCCGCGCGCGCCGCCCCTCAGCGCGGCGCGGCCGCGCCGCCCCCGCCAGCCGCGAGAGCGCCAATGCAAACCCGACGGGCAATCGCGAGGAAGGCCCTTGGGCCCGACGAGCCCGAAGGCGCCAGGACCAATAAAAAAAAGGAAAGGCATTGTTAGGCCCGACGAGCAAGTGCGAGGAGAGCCCTTAGGCCTTCGAGCAAACGCTCGGGCGCCCCCCCCCCCCCATGGAGGGGGTTAAGGGGAAGAACGTTTTTTCGAGGAAGGCGCGGCGCTCCGCAAAACGAACTTGGCAGGAAACCACTGCTCCCGAACAAAATGGCACCGCTGAATATGAATTCAAAGTTGGCGCGGCAACTTTCCACGTGGATTCCCCCCGGAGAGAATCTGGCGCATGTTGAGGTCGCATTGCGCGCGACGTGAAACTGTTCGCGGCCATCGCGCCACCCATGTTGGCGCGTCGTGTTTCCATGGAAATACACATTACGAGTAATGCGGCGCCGGTTGCTGCCACGTTGCGCGCGGGGTGACGCCGCCGCGGGCCATCCCGCAGACAGCGTTCGCGCGTTAAGTTTTGATTTGGACACGTACTGGGAGTAATAAAGCGCACGATGCGCATAGTAATGCGGCAATGCGCGCGACGTGAAACAACTGTTGGCCACCCCTGCGTGACTGCGTCGTAGTTTTCACCGCCTGCCAGTATCGCTGGCGCTGGCGCCAGCTCGCGCGCGCGGGGCCCCCCCTGGCCCGTTGCCGAACTAATGTTCCAAATGCGCGAGAAGCCAGCCCGCGCAATCTCCGCCGAGCTCGCCGCCGCGCACGCCGCCCCTCAGCGCGGCGCGGGCGCGCCGCCCCCGCCAGCCGCGAGAACGCCAATGCAAACCCGACGGGCAATCGCGAGGAAGGCCCTTGGGCCCGACGAGCCCGAAGGCGCCAGGACCATAAAAAAAAGGAAAGGTATTGTTAGGCCCGACGAGCAATTGCGAGGAGAGCCCTTAGGCCCGACGAGCAAACGCTCGGGTGGGCCCCCCCCCCCCCATGGAGGGGGTTAGGGGGAAGAACGTTTTTTCGAGGAAGGCGCGGCGCTCCGCAAAACGAACTTGGCAGGAAACCACGGCTCCCGAAAAAATGGCACCGCTGAATATGAATTCCACGTTGGCGCGGTCAACTTTCCATGTGAATTCCCCCTGGAGAGAATCTGGCGCATGTTGAGGTCGCATTGCGCGCGACGTGAAACTGTTCGCGGCCATCGCGCCACCCATGTTGGCGCGTCGTGTTTCCATGGAAATACACATTACGAGTAATGCGGCGCTGGTGGCTGCCACGTTGCGCGCGGGGTGACGCCGCCGCGGGCCATCCCGCAGACAGCGTTCGCGCGTTAAGTTTTGATTTGGACACGTACTGGGAGTAATAAAGCGCATGATGCGCATAGTAATGCGGCAACGCGCGCGACGTGAAACAACTGTTGGCCACCCCTGCGTGACTGCGTCGTAGTTTTCACCGCCTGCCAGTATCGCTGGCGCTGGCACCAGCTCGCGCGCGCGGGACCCCCCCTGGCCCGCTGCCGAACTAACGTTCCAAATGCGCGAGAAGCCAGCCCGCGCAATCTCCGCCGAGCTCGCCGCTGCGCGCGCCGCCCCTCAGCGCGGCGCGGGCGCGCCGCCCCCGCCAGCCGCGAGAGCGCCAATGCAAACCCGACGGGCAATCGCGAGGAAGGCCCTTGGGCCCGACGAGCCCGAAGGCGCCAGGACCAATAAAAAAAAGGAAAGGTATTGTTAGGCCCGACGAGCAATTGCGAGGAGGGCCCTTAGGCCCGACGAGCAAATGCTCGGGCGGGCACCCCCCCCCCCCCCATGGAGGGGGTTAAGGGGAAAAACGTTTTTTCGAGGAAGGCGCGGCGCTCCGCAGAACGAACTTGGCAGGAAGCCACGGGTGGCGAAAAAAGTGGCACCGGTGAATATAAATTCCATGTTGGCGCGGTCACTTTCCATGTGAATTCCCCCTGGAGGGAATCTGGCGCATGTTGAGGTCGCATTGCGCGCGACATGAAACTGTTCATGGCCATCGCGCAACCTATGTTGGCGCGTCGTGTTTCCATTGAAAATTCATACTACGAGTAATGCGGCGCTTGCGGGTGCCATATCGCGCGCGGGATGACGCCGCCGCGGGCCACCCAGGACACAGCGTTCGCGCGTTAAGTTTTGATTTGGGGACATACTGGGAATCATATGGCGCATGATGCGCATGATAGGGTCGCCATGCGCGCCACGTGAAATAATGGTTGGCCATCGCTGCGTGACTGCATCGTGCTCTTCACCGCCTGCCAATATCCCTGGCACTGGCACCAGCTCGCGCGCGCGGGGTCCTCTGGGCCTGTTGCCGAACGAATGCTCCAATTGCGCGAGAGACCAGCCCGCGCAAGTTCCGCTAAGCTCGCCGCCGCGCACGCCGCCCCTCAGCCCGACGAGCGATTGCGAGGAATGCCCAGAGGCCCGACGAGCACGTGCTCGGGCGCATGGTAGTGCGGCAATGCGCGCGACGTGAAACAACTGTTGGCCACCCCTGCGTGACTGCGTCGTAGTTTTCACCGCCTGCCAGTATCGCCGGCACTGGCACCAGCTCGCGCGCGCGGGATCCTCTCGGGCCCGTTGCCGAAGTAATGTTCCACATGCGCGAGAAGCCGGCCCGCGCAATCTCCGCCGAGCTCGCCGCCGCGCACGCCGCCCCTCAGCGCCCGCGCGTCGCGCGCGGGCGCGCCGCCCCCGCCAGCCGCGAGAACGCCCATGCAAACCCGACGGGCAATTGCGAGGCAATTGGGAGGAAGGTCCTTGGGCCCGACGAGCCCGAAGGCGCCAGGACCAATTTAAAAAAGAAAAGTGTTGTTAAGCCCGACGAGCGATTGCGAGGAGGGCCCTTCGGCCCGACGAGCAAATGCTCGGGTGGGTTCCGACGAACTTGGAAGGAAGCCACGGGTTCCGAAAACAATTAGCACTGGTGAATATAAATTCCATGTTGGCGCGGTCACTTCCCATGTGAAATCCCCCGGAGGGAATCTGGCGCATGTTGAGGTCGCATTGCGCGCGACATGAAACTGTTCATGGCCATCGCGCAACCCATGTTGGCGCGTCGTGTTTCCATGAAAATACATACTACGAGTAATGCGGCGCTTGCGGGTGCCATATCGCGCGCGGGATGACGCCGCCGCGGGCCACCCAGGACACAGCGTTCGCGCGTTAAGTTTTGATTTGGGGACATACTGGGAATTATATGGCGCATGATGCGCATGATAGGGCCGCCATGCGCGCCACGTGAAACAATTGTTGGCCACCGCTGCGTGACTGCATCGTGCTCTTCACCGCCTGCCAATATCCCTGGCATTGGCACCAGCTCGCGCGCGCGGGGCCCTCTGGGCCCGTCGCCGAACGAATGCTCCAATTGCGCGAGAGACCAGCCCGCGCAAGTTCCGCTAGGCTCGCCGCCGCGCACGCCGCCCCTCAGCCCGACGAGCGATTGCGAGGAGGGCCCAGAGGTCCGACGAGCACGTGCTCGGGCGGGTTCCCCCCCCCCTTGGAGGGGGTTAAAAGGAAAAGACGCGTTTTCAAAGAAGGCGCGGCGCTCCGCGAAACGAACTTGGCAGGAAGCCACGGGTTCCGAAAATCGTCTATGGGTGCGACAACCTACTCTCAGCAGGTTGCCGGAGCCTGCAGCGTGTCCGGGGCCCGGGGCAGCAACAAAAAAGGAAGAAGCGGCTGCGCCGCTTCTTCCTTGTTTTTTTTGTTTTGGTGCGTTGCCTTCATGGTGGGGGGGGGGCTGCGCCGCTTCTTCCTGTTTTGTTTGGCGGGGGGTTAAGGGGGGCGGACGGTTTTTCTGCGCTCCGGCCGCGATCCGCAAAACGAACTTGGCAGGACGCCACGGTCTTGAAAAAAACGGCATCGGCGACCATAATTTCATATCTGGGGTGGAGCCACGACTCATAAAATCCGATCAAGGGGTGGAGTAACGACTCACGGAAACCTATTAGGGACCGACCCACCTCTGATTGAATCCTAGTAGGAATGGAGCCACGTCTAATAGACTCCTACTGGGGATGGAGCCACCTTTTCACATAATCCTTTAAGAGTGGAAACACTTTTACTATAGGCCTACCAGGGATGGAGCCACCTCTCATAGAATCCAATTAAGGACGCAGCCCTCTCTGATAGAATCCTGATAAGAACGGAGCCACCTCGACTGTAATCCTCATAGGGATGCAGCCGCCTCTCATATGATCTCAGAAGGGATGAAGCAATCTCGAATTAGTTTCCGATTCGCGATGGATCAACCAACCTCTAGTGAAATCCTGGCAGAGTACATGATATGTTCATCTTCGTCTCGGGGGCGGGGCCCGCTGAGCATTGGGCGTTGCGTTGGAGACGAAGGCCGCGGGGCACATGAGTGCCGTCTAAGAGAGGGAGTTTCTCGCGTAGAATGGCATTTTCGATATCATATCGAATCATATGGGGCGTTGTCTCGAAGACGAAGGCCGTGCAGTACATGGGCGCTGCGTCGGAAACGGAGGCTGTTGAGTAGAATGGCATGTTCAAGGTCGCATTGGGGAGGGGGCCCGTTGAGACGCGGGGGCTGCGCTGGAACCGAAGGCTGTGGAGTACATGGGTGCCGCGTTGAAAACGGAGGCTGTTGAATATAATGATATTATCAAGTTCGCCTGGGGGAGGAAGTAACTTGGGCGTTGTTTGGGGGGCGAACGCTATGGAGTACCTGTGTGCTGCGTTGGATACGGAGGCTGTCGGATAGAACGATAGTTTCAAGCTCATCTTGGGGAGGGGGCCAGTGGAATATATGGCGTTGCGTTGGGGGCGAATGCCGTGGAGTACATGGGCGCTGTGTTGGAGACGAGGCTGCTGAGTATAATAATGTTTTCAAACTCATCGCGGGGAGTGGCCCTGCTGACTATCGGGCATTGTGTTGAAGACGAAGGCAGTCGAGTGCATGGGTGCTGCGTTGGAGACGGAGGCTGTTCAATCTAATCGCGTTGTGAAACTCGGATTGGGGAAGGAGCCCGTTGACTATTGGGCATCGCTTTGGGGGCGAATGCTTTTGAATACAAGGGGGTGCTGCGTTGGAAACGGAGGCTGTTGAGCGCAATGGCATTGTCAAGTTCAGCTCGGGAAGGGAACCTGTTGAGTATCGGGTGGCGCGTTGGAGACGAAGGCTGCGAAGTACCTGGGCGATGCGTTGGAGACATGGGCTGTTGAGCAGAAGTCTGGCGTCAAGCTCATCTTGGGCAGGGGGCGCGTTCAGTATTGGGCGCTGTGTTGGAGGCGAAAGCCGCGGAGTGCCTGGCGGGTTGGATGGGTGCGGGGACTGGTGAGTATAATGGTAGGTTGAAGCTCATCTCGGGGAGGGTGCCTGTTCAATATTGGCCGTTGCATTGGAGAAGAAGGCTGTGGAGTGCCCGGGCGTTGCGTTGGAGACGGAGGCTGTTGAGTAGAAGGACATGTTCAAGTTCATCTTGGGGAGGGAGCCCGTTGGGTATTGGGCGTTGCGTTGGAGACGAATGCCGTGGAGTACATGGGGGCTCTGTTGGAGAGGGGGGCCGTCGAACATAATGACATTTTCATGTTCATCTTGAGGAGGGATCGCGTTGAGCATTGGGCGTTGTGTCGGAGACGATGGCCGTGGAGCGCATGGGTGCCGCGTTGGAAACGGAGGCTGTTGAGCAGAAGTATATGTTGAAACTCATATTGGGGATGAGGGCCCGTTGAGTATTGGGCGCTGCGTTGGAGACGGGAGCTGTGGAGTGGAAGAATATTTTCTAGTTCATATTGGGAAAGGAGCCCGTTGAGTATTGGGTTGTGTTCGAGACGAAGGCTGGAAAGTACTTGCGTGCTGCGTTGGAGACGGGGGCCGTCGAGTAGAATTATATTTTCAAGTTCATCTTGGGGAGGGGGCCTGCCGAGTATTTGGCGATTTCTTGGAGACGAAGGCCGCGGAGTACATGGGCGCTGCGTTGGAGACGGAAGCTGTCGAGTGTAATGATTTTTTCAAGCTCATGTTGGGGAGGGGGCCTGTTGCGTCATAGGTATTCTGTTGGCGACGGAGGCTGTGGAGTGCATGGGTTCTGCGTTGGAGACGGTGGCTGTCGATTAAAAGGAGATGTTTAAGTTAATGTTGGGGAGGGATCCCGCTGTTCATTGCACGTCGCGTTGGAGACGAAGGCCGTAGAGCACATGGGCGCTGTGTTAGAGACGGAGACGGTTGAGTCTAACAATATTTTCAAGTTCATCATGGGGAGGGGGCCTGCTGACGATTGGGCGTTGCGTTGGGGCCGAAGGCTGCCAGGTACCTGGGTGCTGTGTTAAGTAAATGGAAGCTGTTGAGTAGAATTACATTTCCAAGTTCAGATTGGGGAAGGAGCCTGTTGAGCATCGGGTGTTGCGTTGGAGACGAAGGCTGTGGAGTACCTGGGTGCTCTGTTGGAGACGGAGGTTGTTTAGTAGAAAGATATTTCTGGTTCAGATTGGGGAGGGAGCCAGTTGAGTATTGGGCGTTGTGTTGGATGCGAACGCTGTGGAATACATGGGTGCTGTGTTGGAGACGGAGGCTGTCGACTACAATGATTTGTTCAAGCTCATCTTGGAAAGGGGGCCTGTTGAGTATCGTGCGTTGTGTTGGAGACGAAGGCTGTGGACCACCTGGGTGATGTTTTGGAGACGGAAGTGGTTGATTGTCAAGTTCATATTGGGGAAGGAGCCCGTTGAGTATCCGGCGTTGCGTTGGAAACGAAGGCTGTTTAGCACATGGGTGATGTGCTGGAGACGGAGGCTGTTGAGTAGAGTTATACGTTCAAGTTCATATTGGGGAGGGAGCCTGTGGAGAATCAGTTTCTGTGTTGGAGACGAAGGCTGTGGAGTACCTGGGTGTTGTGTTGGAGATGGAGGCTGTTGAATACTATGAAATGTGAAAGCTCATCTTGGGGAAAGAGCCAGTTGAGTATTGGGTGCTGTGTTGGAGACGAAGGCGGTGGAGTACATGGGTGCTCTTGTATTGGTGTTGTACAGCTGCTCGATGGTCCACCAAAGACCGGCAAAAATGTTCGCGGTGGGTTCAGCGGGCTATATGACCCGGTCGGGTCGGGTCGGGTCGGGCGGACCCCCAAACGAGCGGTCGGGTCTGGCGGGCGAAGCAAGGTATGGCGCGCGATCGCGTAGACACGCGAAAACCTTTTTTCGGTCGTGTCGGGGCGAGCGGGCACACCCTTATGGGCGGGCGGATCGGGTCGGGTCGGGCGGACCCCAACGGGCGGTTCGGGCCCGGTGCCTCCTTCAGGCCCTCTCCTACTCCTCCTCCTTCGTCCTCAATCATCCTCCACCCTCTCCCTCCCCCTCTCCCCCGCTCTCTCCTGGTCCCGTCTCCGTGCGCCTCCCTCGTCCTCCTTTGTCCTCCCTTCTCATCCCTCCGTAATCCTCCGACCAAATTCACGATTGTTCTCAACGTCGCCAGGGCGAGATGTCCGCAATCGCAAGGATGAATTGGACAACTGCGAAGAAGATGCTCAACATCGCTAGGGTGGTTGTTGGGGGCGGCAATGGGGCCCAGTTGGCGATTTTCGGGATCCTTTGAGATATCGAAGGTTTCCGTTGCTGTCCCACTGTCAGATGCCCTGCGCGCTACCACTGTCGTTATCGTTATCCTCAGCATCATCATCACCGTCATCGACATCGCAGTCGTCATCATCGCCATATTCGTCATCATCGTCGTCGTCATCATCATCATTATCATCATCTTCATCGTCGTCATCATCGTCATCATCGCCATCATCGCCATCATCGCCATCACCATGATCATGTACATGTACGGAATCATGTTTTTCGGGCTGGGCGGGCGGGGCAATACAATTGGACGCGCGATCGAGTTGACACGCGAGAACCCTAATGGGTCCGGTCGGGTCAGACGGGCGGCCCCCAACGGGCGGGCGGGCCAGGTCGGGCGGGCGCGCCAAGACGGGCGGGCCATGTCGAGCGGGCGAATCATTAAAATA
The DNA here is from genome assembly GCA_963575745.1 of Prorocentrum cordatum. NCBI lineage: Eukaryota > Dinophyceae > Prorocentrales > Prorocentraceae > Prorocentrum > Prorocentrum cordatum. Next base: position 181,954 of record CAUYUJ010019151.1, read on the forward strand.
GATGCCAGATCGAGTTGACACGCGAATCTTCATGGGTCGGGTCGGTTTGGGCGGGCGTGCCCTAAAGGGCGGGCGGGTCGGGCCAGGGGAGCGCATCCCCAACGGGCGGGCGGGTCTGGCGGCTGGGACATTGAAGGGGGGGCGGATCGGGTCGGGCGGGCGGGCCCTAACGGGCGGTTCGGGTCGGGCGTTTCCTTGAGGCCTCCTCCTCCATCACCCTCTAGCATCACCCACCCTCTGCCTCCCCCCCTCTCCCGCTCCTGGCCGAACTATTCGCCTGAGCATCGTTTCAGGATCGGCTGGTGCGAACACGGATAGCATCAAGTCAAAAAGTGCTCGCGCAGCCCAGCCGGCGCTGCCATGGAGCTGAGTCTGCATTCCAGCCGACGCTGGAATCCGGGCGCACGCAAGGACGGAGGGCATTTCACGAGCTTCAGCCGCCGCAGACAACACAAATGACCCCGAATACGAACCAGATCTCCCCGAGGCCCTCCTGGCGACCTCGAAGCTTGCCCGGGGGGCTCCCGGAAGGTTCTATCTAAAACGCTGTGGCGGAATGGGCAAGGCCACCAGAGAAGGTAATCGTTGCCGTCGTGATGATCGTTTTCTTCTTTCTCTTCCACTTCCTTCTCCCCGTCCTGTTAATCCTCCCCTCCCCGTCGACATCGCGAGCATCGTCATCGTCATCGCCGCCATCACCATCATCGCCGTCGCCGTCGTCATCAACGTCATCGATCTCATCATCATCATCATCGCCGTCGTTGTCACCATCGTCGTCGTCATCATCGTCGTCATCGTCATGAGCATATTCATGTGCATATGCCATTCGAACACCATAATCATCGTAATTTCAATTTCCACCATCATCGCAAGCAGCCTAACAAGCGTGATAATCGCAATCATCATCGACATCGCTGGCATTGCTGTCATCGTCGCTGTCGTCGCCGCAGCCGTTTCTCCGTCAGTCGCGCCTCGCCGGCGTTGTTCAGCAGCGATCCTTTAGAGATCGCGCCTCGGTTCTCGTTTCGCGAAGCTTACGAGGCATCAGTTCAGTCATGCCGCAGCGCGGAGAGGCCGCGCGCGTGGAGCCCCCCTCCGAGGACGATATTCTACATGCGTTTCGGGTCGCCCCAAAGCTGAACTTTGAGACTGCGGTGGACAAGCTGCCCAACGTGGCGCGCATGTCGAAATTCGGACACGATGCTCGTTTGCTGGGAATGGGCATTCCTTGCGCTGCTGAGTCTGGCCTCGGCCCTGGTTCCCGGCGACCGATTCGAACCGGCGCCATCGGTGTCAGCGCAGTCTTCCATGTGGGTCGTTCTCCTCCACCCTGGTGCGACTAACACCTCCAGCGTGATCAAGGTGGTCTCCAAGGCGGCGGCCCTGTTGACCGACCTGATCTTCCAGAAAGAAGATGCGGAGGTCAAGGAGCAGGCCAGGCGAGATAACCAAGAAGAAGATCCTACTGCCCAGGTCAAGTACACGCACCCCCCCCGTCGCCAACTCCTGGCGGGTGGTGGATCTGCCGCGGCAACCGGGATGCAGATGAGCCGCTCTCAGAACCGCTCGGCGGCGCTGTCTGCCGAGCCCGAGGTGGACCAGATACTCTCGTGGTTCTCGGCAGACGGCGGCATCGACGGAGGCGTAGTTGCTAAACTGTGGGATGGGCTGACATGGCACAGGCCAGTGATGGAGAAGCGGCGGGCTTTCGAGGTGAAGGACCCGTGGTGGGGGTTCATTGCTGGCGGCCACCTCCCAGAGCTCCACAAGGCAATCGTCAACGACCACTTCGGCTTTCGGCAGCGCGTCACCGTCTGCTACGGCGAACCATCATGGGCCCCGAACACTCTCCGGTCGATACGTTCTGCGTGCTACGCCTTGCCAGTATCGACGAGCAAGCCGGAAGATTTTGTCGCGCATTTGCTGTGGCCGCTCTTCCGCCACAGCGTTGA
>CAUYUJ010019152.1:0-2500 GCA_963575745.1 Prorocentrum cordatum
AAACAGGCTCATCACCTCATCATGGCAGCTCCCGGACACCGGTTCCGCGAGGGGAGCGGAGGGGGGGGGGAAGGGGAGGGGGGGAGCGCACCCCGGGCCAGCGCTGACCCCCGTGGCGTGCGCCCCGATATTTGTCGTCCCTCCCGGCAGCCGGCGGCGGCCCCGCCGACCTTGCCGCCGCCCCAGCCGCTTGCGGCCACGGCGCCCTTGCCCTTGGCCGTGCTGCCCTTGCTGGGCGCTGCGCCCTTGGAGCCGCCGCCTCAGAAAGGCCTCCTCCTCCCTCCTCTCCTCCCTCCCCTCCTCCTCCTCCGCCTCCTCCTCCTCCTCTCCTCCTCCTCCTCCTCCTCCCCCTTCTCCTCCGCCTCCTCCTCCTCCTTCCTCCTCCTCCTCCTCCTCCTACTCCGCCTCCTATCCCTCCCCCTTGCCTTTCCTCCTCCTCCTCCTCCTCTTCTCCCCCTTCCCCTCCTCCTCCCCCTCCTCCTCCTCCTCCTCCTCCTCCTCCTCCTCCTCCTCCTCCCCCTCCCCACCAGACCTCGAATGCCCTAGACGTTTGTTTCCGCACGCGGCCTCCTGGACATCTCGACTCATTCCTGAGCGGCCAGCAGTTCGTCCCGTATCGTTTCTGTTGGCGGTTGCGGAGGCAGAAACCGACCTGAACGAGAACGACAAATACCGACGCGTTGTGTTAGACACTGGAGGTCTGGGTCCTCCACCACCACCCCCTCCTCGTGCGACGCGAGCCGGTCGCGAGAGAAGGTAGGCGCGAGATCGGTGCATCTGCCCAGCAGGGTGCTCGAGCAGGGTTGTCGCGGAGACCGTGTCCCGAGGCTGCGGCGGCGCCTCGCCGCTCCTCTTTCACGGAAACGACCTCTGTGAGGCCCTGCTTCCGTGGGCTTGGGCTATGTGTGGCGAGCAGTCACTGTGCGATCTGCGGTCGAAGCGCTGGCATAAGGAACCCTGCATAAGGAATGAGGCCCCGTTTTCCATAAGTTAGGCTTCGACTTCCCACAGAAAACCTACGGAAAACCTAACATGGAAAACCAGAGGAACACCTAAATAAGACAAGCTATACAACAATTCAGGAACACTGAGCCCCTCCCCAACGAAAAGAGTTCCTTCTTCAGCGGCCCGGCTGTAGAGCTTGGGTGCAAGCAGGCTAGAAAGAAGTTGGCCGCACAGCCCCTCGGCAACTAGTGGAGATGAGTGAGTGGCCCAGCGTCGACCGTCCTCGCCCAACTGCAGCATCAAGGGGTCGTGATCAACGTACCTCACCTTCCTCACTCACACGGAGACCCCTCCTGATCTCCGTGGGCTTGCCCCCTCCTCCATCCGAATCCTCGTGACGGCCAGGCCTGAGGCTTTCGGAGCTAATGCAATGGGCCTCGCAAAGGACCGCACGTAGAATCGATTCGGGCTGCCTCGCACCAGCGTCGAAATATCCTGGGGCGGCAGGAAACAAATTTAGGTTTCGTGTGCAAGACCTCCTGGTCCTAAGGTGGAATCTGGAAGGAAGGACACAGCGACAACCGCGAATGACAACTGTGCCAGGCTCCTCGCGGCACACAGCATCATAGATCTCGCCAAGGCCTGGGCTTGGGCTTGGCTCGCAATGACTCGGGAGAAGGGGTCCCAGCCAAATTTCAGCATGCTACCTCCTCCTGGGGCTCCTACCTCTTGTTCACCAGAGGCCTCACGGCCCGTCCCGTGGACGACCCTTTTCAGCAGGACCAGCAGCACCTCGAGCAGTCAGACCCTGAGGTCGGTGATGGCACCCACTCGTCACAACGCACGCCTACTCTGACGGGTCTGGTAGAGGCCCCCCAGGGTGCAAGAGCTTCGGATGGGGGTTCGTGGTCTTGGACGGCGATCGGCGGGTCCTGACAGCGGTGGGAGACAGTCTGGGGGGCATCATGGCCCTGGACCCAGTGCTTCGGGCTGAGCTGGTAGTTCGGTGGCAACATGTGGCAACTCATGGGAGCCTCCCATGCCATCTTGTTGGCTCTTGCGAGTCGACGCTAATCGATGCTGACTCGACGCTAATCGACGCTAGCCGACGCCAAATCGACCCCCAAACGCCAATCGACGCTAAAGACGGAATTACCGGGGTACACCAGGCTCCCATGATTTGTAACGAAAAACAGGCTTCCTACAAGTGCGGCGCCATCAGCCGCCGCCGCACCCACGCAGACACCTGGCGCCAACTTGGGGCGTTCATCACACAACTCCTTCACGGAACTGGGCGCGGTGGACGCTGTCAAAGCGAAGGCCCGCTTGGACCGCGATCCTGCTGGGCTCCAGGGTCCTGGGCGGCTCGAGGTGCTGGGAAATGCTCAGGCCGAGAAGCAGGCCAGCCTGGGTGCGGCGGTGCATGACCCCCCAGGTGGGCTTGAGAAAGGACGGGCAGTAATCACCGTCGATGCACCTGACATGTGACATGTTGTTGCTGGCATCACCACGCATGCTGACACGCTCGCAGACGCCACTGGCCGATCGAAACTCA
>CAUYUJ010019152.1:7500-76663 GCA_963575745.1 Prorocentrum cordatum
GAGGAGTAGGAGGAGGAGGAGGAGGAGGAGATCCGAGTTTGTCCCGATCCTCGCGTCGTTTTAGGGGTGGGGCCAGGCAGCCCGCCGGGCGGCCCGGACAGCCCCGGCGCCCTGCCCACACAGCAAGCCCCCCAGCCGCGTCGGTGCATGGCTTCGCCCTATTGGCAAGGAGGCGGAGGCCCGTGCAAAACGACGCGAGGATCGGGACAGAATCGGATCGGGATAACTCGAAACCTCTGAGAAGCCGCGGGTTTGGAGGATGTGTTGGACGCCGCGGCCGCTCCAGAGCGTTCTGGAAGGCTCTGAGAGCGCTCCGGAACGCTCTGGAGCGATTTATCCCGATCCTGGTCCTGTTTTACCGTGCGCCGACGTGGTCGGCCGAAGCGGCACGCGGGACATCCGATATGCTGCTTGCACGCCCACGCGCGTGGGGCGCGCTGCACCGGCCCGTGGAAGCAACGCTTTGCATGCTGCTACAACCCTCGTCAAAAATAAACAGAGGGATTCTGTTTTCGGTGATTGTATGGCCAGCGCTACTCCAATGCTGACGCTAGATATCTGACGTGGACGCAAGGGCTTCAAAAATCCGACGACCCCTCCGCAGCATTGAAGAACGCAGTTTCTAACAAGTGCCCGAGAAGATCGATCGTCGTGATTTCCAACTGCGTTTCTGTTTATTTTTGACGAGGCTTGTAGTAGGGGGGGCGACAGCTGCGGCCGCGGCGGCCCGTGGAGGGGGGGGGGCGGCGCGCGAGCAGCGATGTTCTCCGCGGCCTTTCGCAAGGAGACTGGCTCCTCCAAGGTCCGATCAGCGCTGGAAAAACCATGCCTGGGATGCACAAGAGACGCACTGGTACTGTGTGTCCTCCTCCCGGGTCGGGCGAAAGGGGGGGATAGCAACAGGGGGGCTTGAGAATCAGCTCACCTATAGCTGATTTTCCCAGCGCCTCCCGGCGCCGGGAGGCGCCCATGTATCGAGGAACGGGCCCCTCGGGGGGGCCGAAACCGGCTGCATGCAGCAAATTTCGCACCCCCCTTTCCCGATCCCCCCCTTTCGTCCGGCCCGAGTCACGTGAGCTCCGATTCGACCGCGCCGCGCGTTTGCCAGCGCCGCGACGGACAAACGAGTGGTTGACCTGTTCGGCCCATTGCAAGCGTCTGGAAGCGTCCGAGCCAGAGACCTCTTCGGAGGCCCGCGCTGAGGCATCCCGAGTCTCCAACTGCCCTTTCGATTCCCGGTCCCCCCCTTTCGTCCGGCCCGAGAGAGACACACGCTGGTGCTGTGTGTCCTCCTCGGAGGCGTGCGCCCGACCCGAACATAATGAAGGGGCCCTGGGACGCACAGATAAATACACACAAAGAAAAATATCCTCCCTATTTTCCCATATTTGCTGGGTTTCTGTCTTCCCCCCGCTGCCCATATGTTCCTATCTTTTCTGGGGAATCGACGGTTCAGTGTGTCTGTGTGTTTCTTCCCCTCCTGACATAAGGCGTGACCGTCTCGTCGCAGATGTCGCTCCCCGAGCGGGCGCGGCCCGCCACGGCGCACGTGCCGGAGGAGAGCTCTCGGGGCGCGCGTCGCCCCAGGGTAGAGGGGCCCCAGGACACACCAAGAAATACACACAACTAAAAGGATCCCTATATTTTCCTATCGTTTCTGGACTTCCGCCTTCCCCACCACTTCCACATTTTCCCATATTTTTTTCTGGGGAATGGACGAGTCATTGTGTCTGTGTGTGTTTTTCCCCCTCCTGACAGGGAGGGGGGGGGGGGGGCGACGCACACGAAGTAGTGGCGTTAGGTCGGGCATGTCCCCCCTACAGACGGGTTTGGGAGGAAAAATCAAAAGTAGTCGAAGCATGTTCAAACATGATCAAACAGTAGTCGCAACATCGCCTCCCGACTATTTGGTTGACAGTTTTGGATACTCCTCCTGTGGAGGGACAAGCCCGACTGAGTACGAGTATGTTGGGGTGCCGCCGAATGTCGGTGCATGGATTTGCGGCCCCGACCTTCGTGGGCGGCGCCCGAGGCGCCGCCGGGATGGGGCCCCCCCTGTCGCCCCACCCGATGACGCTTCCTGCGCAGCGCGGGCGTGGGGCTCGACGACGACGCCTGTGGTGCGATCGCTGGGCACCGAAGAATGAAATCAGGTCGGGCATGTCCTCCTACACTTCTGTCGGGCGTGTCCCCCTACAGGCGGATCTTGGGGCGAAAAACGAAAAATGGTCAACACATCTTCAAGCACAGTCAGACGATAGTCGAAAAACCGTCCCCAGACAATTTTTGGACTATTTTTGAACATTCCCTCTGTAGAGGGACGTGCCCGAGTTAATCCTACAGGTGGGGCATGTCCTCCTTCATCGTTAGATGCTTAACGACCTCTGCCGTCCTTCGACTCGCGCTGGAGCGGCCGCGAGTTCCTCCAACTTTCCCTGGAGATCTCTGGAGCTACCTGGATCTACCCAGATTTTTATCTCGATTTACCTGGATGTACCTGGATGTACCTCGATGTATCTGCATTTGCCTGGAGTTACCTGGCTCGATCTCCACAAGTCGATTGGCGAAACTTCGACAAGCCCTTAGGGACTACAGGCGGGTTTTGGGAGGCAAATAAAACATGGCCAAGAGGTACCCAAAAATGCCCGACGGATAGTCGGCACATCGTGCCCAGACTATGGTTTCACTACTCTGGAATTGATTACGCCTCTCTCGAGGGACGCGCCCGACTTTAAGAGTAAAACGCACGGGGCCAGACAGCAGCGGACAGACGAGGCGCAAAGCACGCGCCCACCCTAAGAGGGCCAGTGCGCGGCACCGGGGCCGACAGCCCAATCGCGCGCGAGGCGGGCTGCAGCTGTGGAGCGGGAGGCAGGGAGCGGAGGAGGCGAGGGGAGACGGGAAGGCCCTGGCGCGGGCCGGCCGGGGCAGCGCCGAGCAGCCAGCCATCGCAGGTCCCAGCTGGCAGACGCAACACGGCCGAACATGTGATCAAGGGAACTGTGACGTGAGGAACCTCTGCGCATTTGCTGAGGGTGGAGGGCTCAGGGTCAAAGCCAGATGGGCCTGTGCACCGCGAGAACCAGTCCCTCTTGTGAGTCACCTTTTGCAGACTCAGGCCTCGAAAATCCATCGAAAGGCATGTCAGATTTCACCCAAAGCAAATGCTCGGCAACCTGGGGCGATGTCCCCGACGACCAGTTAAACCACCAGATTTTTTGTGTAGTCCGAGGCTGTTTTTCATCAGTTTGGGGAAATCTGCAGTAATGTCTCCTTAGGGGGACATTACTGTCATAACCGGAAGCTTCTCAAAGCAGGCCTGGGCGCCTTGGGCCGGTGTTCCTGCTGGTTCCCGCCGGAGGGGCGAGCGTGCCCCCCAGAAGCTGGACCCGCTCCCCGGCGAGCTGGGCAAGAGGTGCTGGCCCAGCTCTTCGCGCGCAAACACACAGGCACACGCTCCTCCTCCTCCTCCTCCTCCTCCTCCTCCTCGTCCTCCTCCTCCTCCTCCTCCTCCTCCTACCTCCTCCTCCTCCTCCTCCTCCCTCCTCCTCCTCCTCCCCTCCCCCTCCTCCTTCCTCCTCCCTCCTCCTCCTCCTCCTCCTCCTCCTCCTCCTCCTCCTCTCCTCCTCCTCCTCCTCCTCCTCCTCCTCCTCCTCTCTCCTCCTCCTCCCCTCCTCCCCCTCCTCCCCCTCCCCCTCCCCCGCATCGTTGCCTCTGATGGGAGCCCCTGGCGCGCCCTTGGCCGTCTCTGCGTGCGCGCGCCGCCGTCTCTTCAGCTCTGATGCTCGACCGCACACGCTCGCGCGCGCAAACACACAGGCAGGTCCAGGCGCCCGCGGCGGCGGGGCGGGCGAGGCTTCTATCCCTTATCCCGTGCGGCCTGGCCTTGCTGGGAGGGTGCGCCACGAGGCCGAAGCGCCCTGGATGCGGATTAACATCGAGCCTCCAGGAGCAGACCTTCAGTCCTTCTCATCCGGTGCGCCTCGGGCTTCGGGGGCAGGGAGCCCGGGGCTCCAAGCCGCAGTGGACACTGGACACGAATCTTGCCGGCAGGCGGGCAGCGCGGGGCGGCTCCTGAGCAGCTGCCCCCCGCCGTCGTCCACGACGACCTCGCCCGGGCCGAGCCGCCGCTGGGGCCGCCGCCCTCTGCGCCTCCGATCCCGCCCCTCCTCGCTGCCTCCCCCTGCTGCTCCTCCTCGGCCTCTGCCTCGTCCCCGGCCCCAGGCGGGGCGGAGGGAGAGAGGACGGGAGAGGGGATGGAGAGGAGGGAGAGGGAGCGGGAGAGCGAGAGAGAGAGAGAGAGAGTCCGCAGCCATCCTGGGCCAAGGCCACGAGGCACCCGACGACCCCGAGCCCCCGCGGGCGTCTCCTGAGCGCGATGGGTCTCGCGCCTTGGGCCGGGTGGAGATGCTGCACCTGGTGCCGTGCCGCTTGGCGCAGGGAGGGATCGCTGGCAGCGGGCGCCAGGGCGCTGGAGGCGGAGGCGCGGCGGGGGGAGGAGCCAAGGAGGGATCGCCCAAGCCCCAAGGGGGCCGAGGGGCCTCGGGCCAGCGGCGAGGTCAGGGAGCCCGCTCCCCGTGGCCCATCGAGACCTGCAGCGCGCCAGGCGAGCAGGGCCTCAGGAAGCTCGACTTCTCCTCCTCCTCCTCCTCCTCCTCCTCCTCCTCCTCCTCCTCCTCGTGCAACAGTGGTGCAGCCTGCCCAGGGCGTCTCAGCTTGCCGGCAGTGTCCAGTGCCTGCTTGCCCGTCCACGCGAGGTGGCACCTGCGAGGCGAGCGGAGGGGCTCGGGCAGCTCGAGCGAGAGCCTTGCCATCGCCGGGGCGTCCCTTCCGTGCGCATCTCTCCGGCTTCGTGCGCTTCTTTCTCGCGAGATGATCCAGGATGCTGCTCGAAGGCCCTCGCCGAGGAAGAACGCGCACGTCCGAGAGGTGCCGAGGGACTGCCACCGGTGCGTCCCCAGAGCCCGATGGAGTCGGCGCCGCGGCGCGCCCCGAGGTGGGGGCCCCTTGGAAAGGGCGGGTGGGCCGCCGCCTCGCCGGAGGGGGGGGCGCCTGGCAGAGGTGGACAAGCAGCTGGTGGCGCTCACGCCTCTCGTGCCATGGGCGACGACTTCACGGCGAAGTGCAGCCGGCGTCGGCAAACCTGAGTTCAGGCGAACTCGAGTCTTACGCTTCCCCAAGCCTTGATCGGCGATCGAAGGCCACAGTCGCGGCCACGAAGACTGATCGCGATCACGGTTGCGCGATCTGTGGATCCTCGGGGATCCTCGAGGGTCGAGGACTGAGGAGCGATGCAGGAGGAGGCGCTTCGAAAGTTTAGGGCGTGGGGGTCGTCGAAAGAGGCCGTCCAGGAAAGAACCTGGGGGTGGCCCAGGATCCAGAGACCAGCACAGTCGGACCTGGGACGGAATGACGCCCTGCAAGAACGTGAGACACTCCGCCGGCCAAGCTGACAAGTACGTTCGAGGGTACCCTCCCCCAGGATTCGGGTCGGCGAAAGGGGGGGATAGCACCGGGGGGGGTTGAGAATCGGCTTAGCTGATTTTGCCGGCGCCTCCCGGCGCCGGAGGCGGCTATGTATCGAGGAATGGGCCCCTCGGTGGGGCCGAAAGCAGCTGCATGCAGCAAATTTCGTACCCCCCCCCTTTCCCAATCCCAGAGATCCGATGTCGTGATTTTTTCAATACGCGGTCCCTGGAAGTCTCGACCCATTCCCCAGGACTGGTTTTTCATCCTGAGCCGTCTTTTGACGGTCCCAGGGCCCGGCGAGGGCCCCTGGGGGCCGAAAATAGCGAAAAACCTCCGTCTTGATTCTTTCAATACGTTGGATCTCTGGGATCCCCCCCCCCTTTCGTCCGGCCCGAAGGATGCACCAGAGCACCCCACAGACACGAAGCACATCGGGGGGCCCCGCCCCGAGCCGACCTCGCTCTCGCCCTGCCTCGGCCCGACGGCACGCCGAGCCCGAGGCGGAGCAGAGCGAGCGAGCTCCGCCAGGCGGCGCCGAGGGCCAGAGCTTGGTGGTCTCCAAACCAGGTGGTGAGACACCCCGTGGTGACCCCGATTCCCCAAAGAAATAATTCAGGGTCGCCACCGGGTTTGGGGACACGCGGTCGCCACGAGGTTTTGCGTTTCCTGGGCCAGCCAGCGCTCGAAAACCATTACCCAAATCGCCCAAAACTCACCACCGGGTGTTCTCACCACCACGTTTGGGGACCACCAAAGAGCGGTGGAGGCGCAGCTCGGCCCCCGGCTGGCGGCCGCCGAGGCTGAAGTCGGGCTGGTCCCCCTGCAGGGGGATTTTCGACCGAAAAATAAAAACAATACCCCAAACAATAATCAAAACACAGTCCAGACATAGTCTGGGGACTATTTTTGAAATATGTTGTTCTACCTTTTGGGTGTATTTTTGGGGTATTTTGCACTCTTCGTCGAAAGTGCCCCTGTAGGGGGACACGCCCGACATTTTGGACGCCCGAAATGGGCACGGAAAGAATGGGCACTATGCCCAACAACCAATGTTGTCCCAAACCAACAGCGGCCGCTGTTGGGCGGGCGGCCTCCTGTCTCGAATGGACACAGGCCGCGGCGGCGTGGACAGCGGATCTTGTTCAAAATGAACAAGATCCGCTGTTGGGCATAGTACCCATTCTTTCAGTACCCATTTCGGGCGTCCAGAGACATAAGCCGAGGCGGAGCTGGCCGAGGTGGAGCGGCAGGCCCGGGCGCCGGCCGACGAGGCCGGGAGCCTTCGCGCCCCCGGCGCGGGGTGCGAGGTCGGCACCCGGGAGCCCGAGGCGGAGCAGGCGGCAGCCTCCTCCTCCTCCTCCTCCTCCTCCTCCTCCTCCTCCTCCTCGTCCTCCTCCTCCTCCTCCTCCCCTCCTCCTCTCCTCTCCTCCTCCTCCTCCTCCTCCTCCTCCTCGTCCTCCTCCTCGTCCTCGTCCTCCTCGTCCTCCTCGTCCTCCTCGTCCTCCTCCTCCTCCTCCTCCTCCTCCTCCTCCCAACTCTCTGGGAGGGGGGGAGGCACGGCGCCTGGACGGCGCTCTTGCACCCGCCGTGCAGGCCGACGCCGTGATCCCGCACGCTGCCGTCGTCCTGCTGCGCCAGCAGCGAGGTCGGCATCCGGGAGCCCCACGCCCGGGGAGTGTGCCGGGCCCCCCCGGCGATGCTGCCGATGGGTGCGGTACCGTGGTCGGCCCTGCGGCCTGGGCATCACGGCGGCGCCCCGGGGCCCGAGATGGCCCGAGGGTGGGCAGGCCGGGCCGGGGCATCACGGCGTGCGTGATCGGGTGCTGGGAGCTGCCGCTGCCTGGAAGGGGCAGGGCAGGGAGGCTGCAGCGGCTGCTGCAGCGAAGGCGGCTGCTGTCGCCGCCAGGGCTGAGGTGGAGGCAGCCAGGCGTGCCAGCGCTGCAGCAGCGGCGAAGGCTGGGCGGCGAGACGCGGCCGCTAACACCAAGGCGGGAGACGACTTCATGGACGGCGAGGAGCTGTCGCTGGACATTCAGACGGCGCGCATCAAGCAGTCCGGTCTCTACGGCATGGTCTTCGGTGGGCGCGACGCTGGCCCTTCTGTCGATGAAGTTCGTGCTGCTTTCAACCGAGACCATGTCTGCGGAGGACGTGGCCTGAGGGTCAGTCCTTCGCCATGGCGGTCCACGACATGGAGTTCTGGGAGGCGCTCCGCGGGAAGCTCTACGACGCCGAGGAGTCGGTTTGCGACCAACCTGGGCCACCCGCTGGACGTACAGGAGGGGCCTCTGCTGGCGGCATGGAAGCGGCTAGCCGGGACCGCGGCCCCATGAGCCTGGGCATATTGACGGCATCGCTCGATCCCGGTGCAGCGGGCTCCCGTTGAGTCGGGACGCCAGGGCAGCGCGGGACAACCCGAATGGCTCGGGCGCGGGGACGAGCTCGTGTGGGGCCCCTCCGGCCCACGGCGGCCTCGACGACGGGCACCGTGACGCGGACGCGGACAGCCACCCCCGCACGGTGCAGGTGGCGGAGCAGGAGGGCCGATGGGCTGCGGCGGGGGCCAGTGCAAGGGCGGAGGTGCACCCGAGGTACGGCTGGCTCACGATGATCAATGCTACGTCTAAGTCGGGCCTGTCCCCCTACAGGAGGATTTTCGACGAAAAATAAGATATACCCAATAAATAATCCAAAAATAATCCAAAAATGTCTGGGAACTATTGTTTTGAGTATTTTTGACCTTTTTCTGGTATTTTTGGGGTATTGTTTACTTTTCGTCGAAAATCCCCTTGTAAGGGGGACAGGCCCGACCTAATGCTGCGTCCTGGGGGCCTACGAGCGACCACCCGGAGGCCCTCGACGGGCCATCGCCGGGCTGCCAGTCTCACGGTGCAGCAGAGGCCCGCGCAGGATGCGGGCTGGCATGGGCTCTGGAATGCTGCGCTCCCGTCGCCTGCGAGCGCGACTGGATCACGAGGGCGGGGTGGCAGTTCTGGCGCCGACGTCCGTACGGGGCGGGGATGTATCCATCTTTCCACTGCCTGGGAACCGACGTCCCGGGATCCCAGCCAGCGGTGGATATGCATATATTTTGGCCCGGGGGGCCCGAAAATATCCATATCCGGAACTGGCACAGGGGGGGGGGGGGAACATCGACCTGGAATCGGCGATGCATCGCCGATAAATCGGCGATAGGCCCCCGATATCGAATCCGCACGTTCCCGGGCAGGGTGGGGGCTATCAGACCCTTCTCTGCGATCAATGGGCGATTGGGGGTCGATGCATCCCCCCCCCCGTGCCAACCCCCCCCTACATTCAACCTGTAGGATAGGGACGCGCGAGAAGGATGCAAGGGCCTTGGAAGGCCTTGTCGACACGTTGTGAGCGGGGCGCGGCCAGCGACAGCGGCCGCGGATGGGCCGAAGGGGACGGATGCAAGGGAACACAGGACAACCGCTCATCTCTACTACGCGGGTTGGCTGCACTGTTTTGGACGCCCGACATGGGTACGGAAAGAATGGGTACAATGCCCAACAACAAATGTTGTCCCAAACCAACAGCGGCCGCTGTTGGGAGGGCGGCCTTCTGTCTCGAATGGACACAGGCCGCGGCGGCGTGGACAGCGAGTCCTGTTCAAAATGAACAAGATCCGCTGTTGGGCATTGTACCCATTCTTTCCGTGCCCATTTCGTTCGTGCAGAACTGCTGCCCCTGAGCATAGCTAAATCCCCGCCTCGGAGTCCGTGCAGGTGGCATCCGCCCCAAAACGTGACCCGGGAGGGATCGTGCCGGGTCGCCGCCGCGGGTGGCCCGAGCCCGAGCCGGGCCAGCAGGGGGCGCCGTCGTCTTGCAGCGCGTGCCCGCACGACGGCGTGGGCTCGGCGGCCGACCACCTGGCGATCCAGCAGTCGTCGAAACAAGGCCCTCTGCTCACGCGTCGAGATGGAACCGGAAACCCGTGTGGCCAGCGAGGAGCAGGACCGCACCCCCTGGCTAGTCGCCAGCGTGGCGGCGCGGGCCCCCGCACCGTGCGGACAGCGGGGCGGGCCGACAGAGGCACGCGGGCAGGGCGAGGGACAGACACGGGCAGGACAGCGAGGAGCCGAGGAGCATCGGCGCCAGCACCTGGCCGCACGGGCCTGCCCGCCTGGGCCTGCCGCAGGGTCCACCTGCAGCGCGGCAGCGTGTGCCGGGCGCGCCGCGGCGGGCCTGCCCGAGGAGGCGGCGGGCCCCCGCCCGGCTGTGCCAGGGCCCCGTGGCGTCAAGTCGGGCCTGTTCCCCCACAGGGGGTTTTTCGACGAAAAATAAAAGATACACCAAAACTAAACAAACAATAATCCACAAATAGTCGGGGGACTATTTTTTGAATAGTTAGTCTGGGGACTATTTTTTGGATACCTTCTGGCTTTTTTGGGGGTATCTTTTGGGGCATCTTTAATTTTTCGTCGAAAATCCCCCTGTAAGGGGAACACGCCCGACATAACCGTGGCGGTGGCGGGAGGTGCCGGCCAGCATCGGCGCAGCGACGGGCCAAGTCGGGGCTGCAGCTGGCCCGGGGCCTGCTGCTCGAGGGCGCAGAGGCGGGGAGCCTCGGCCGCTATAGGCCTCGTGGGCGTGCGGGGGGAGCGGCAGCTGCCGCGGGGCGACGGCTCGAGGGCGCCGTGGGCGTCCTCGACTACGCGTGGGGAGGTGCGGAGGAGGGATGGTCGGAGGGATCGAGGGCGGAGGACAGAGGATGGGCCCCGGTGATCGGAGCTGCAGCTCAAGCTCGAGCTGAAGCAGCTGACTCTGAAAGCGATGCTCACGCCAGACGCAAGGCTGCAGCCGAAGCGGAAACCCGACTTCGTGCCTGTGCGATGGAGGCCAGGGGGCCAGGGCGGGACCGAACGCGACTGCCGCGGGGAGAACATATTTCAGGGCTGAGGTGGTCAGGCGCGTTTCCCCTTCCAACCCCATTCCCCCCCCCGTCGAGGTGGGATTCACCGTCGCTCCTGAATAACAAACAACCATTCCTCCCTCGACCAGCGACCGACCACGAACAATGCCCACCCACCATCCCTGTCAGGAAGAACAACTCGAAGTACACTTTGCAGTTCAAATGCTGCTTTGGCAGGGACTGCGGAGACGAGGGGGTGCATCATCATGCCCGCTGCTCGAAGGCTCACCGTCCCTGCGCAGACCAATGCGACACGATCGCGGGCACAAGACACACTGCGCGCAATCCCACCTTCACGTTGCGCTGGCTTTTGACCCGAATGATAGGGGGGGTGACGTGCTGCCCGATGTGTGCTGTGACGCGCTTTGGCGCACCCGGCACACTCTGCGCGCGATGCGCGTGGCTCACCGGGCGCATGTGGAGCACGTGGCGCATCCGGCGCACCATGCGCGTCTGACACGCGTGACGAACCTGGGGCGTGGGGCACACCTCGCGGGCGGTGCGCTCCTGGCTGGCGTCTATATCGGTTCCCGATGGCTGTCGATGGCGGCCCCCGCCTGTGCTGAGCCTGCGGGTGCTGTTTATTATGCAGTGGGAGGGCGTGGGGGGGTGAGCGAGACAGCTTGCGGCGTTCCCGCTGGGAACCTGACCCATACCCCTACCCCCTACCCCTGAGCCTTGACAGACGCCCCGCGACCAGTTAGAGCGCCCACGATGGCCCACCGTGACTCCAAGACGGCCCAAGAAAATCCAAGATGATCTCCAAGATTACCCACGATACCCCAAGATGGTTCCAGACGGGTTCCAGGATGCTTCCAAGAGGCCCCAAGAGCGCTCCAAGATTGCCTCAAATGGCCACGGGGACTCCCAAGGATGCCCACGATACGCATTCTTCCCACACTCGAAAAGCAAACATGATTTTGGTTTTCTCGCCCTTCCGTGTCCGATGAGCTCTTGAGTTGAGGCTGCAAGAAGGCTCCAATATGGCCCAAAACAGGCACAAGATAGGCCCAAAAGGGCCCATGACGGCCCTAAGAGCACCCAAGACTGCCACCAGAGGAAATGTTTGGGGATCCACATGGGGCGAGGCTGATAAGTGACCCCCCTTCTTTGATCGATGTCCTCCGATATGGCCCCCCCCCCGAGGGTCCAAGGGTCCCAGGAGGACCCCAAGAGGACCCCCAAAGGAGCCTAAGAGACCCGAAAAGGCATCTCAAGTGGCCCCAAGAGGGCCCCAAAAAGATAGCCCAAATAAGCTCCGAGAAAGCAATTATGGTTCTATCCTGGGTCTGCTCAGGCTGATCCCAAGCTTCGGTTTGACGGCCGCCCCACCTCTCTGTTTCACGACTTACTCCTACACTTCTCTGACCAATGCAACTTGCATGGCCACAATTTCTGGATGGCCTGGTGGGGGTGCGCGAAGCGTGAAGAACTTTACGGTAAATCAGTATAGCCTGAAGTCTAGGAGTGACCCCAGTCGCTGATGCATGCTAGGCTTACTCTGGCCCTCTCCCTACTCCGAAGTATTCCTGAGCGTCCTCCCTCCCGCTTCACTTCCACCACCTCCTCACCCCCTTCTTCCTTCTCCTCCCCCCGCCCTCGTGCCCGTCCTCGCCCTCCTCCTTCCCGTCCTCCCCTCCTCCTCCCCCTCACCCCTCCCCCGCCTCCGCCCTCACCTGATTCGCCCCCCTCCCACGTTCTCCCCCTCGCCCTCCGCCCCCCTCTCGGGTCGGGCGAAAGGGGGGGATAGCAAAGGGGGGGTTTGAGAATCAGCTCACGTAGCTGATTTTCCCGGCGCCTCCCGGCGCCGGGAGGCGCCCATTTATCGAGGAATGGGCCCCTCGGTGAGGCCGAGACCAGCTGCAAGCAGCAGATTTCGTACCCCCCCCTTTCCCAATCCCCCCCTTTCGTCCGGCCCGGCCCCTGCTCGCCCCCAGCACACCCTCCCGCAGCACGCCGCAGATTGAGGTGCGCGACGCGACAGGAACCCGACCATACTATACGGCCACGCCGCAACGCCCTCGCGCCGTCCCGGCGCCCAGACGGCGCGCCCGGTCCCGCGGTGTTGGCCCCCCCGCGGGCGGCAAGGTGCCGCCAGCAGCCCGACTGGGAACCTCCTCTCTCGGGGACTCCTCCTCCTCCTCCTCCTCCTCCTCCTCCTCCTCCTCGGGATCGAGCAATCATACAGGTCCACCTCCTTCCACCTCCCTCCCCCCCCCCTCCTCCTCCTCCTCCTCCTCCCTCCTCCTCCTCCTCCTCCTCCTCCTCCTCCTCCTCCTCCTCCTCCTCCTCCTCCTCCTCCTCCTCTTTTAGGGACCGAGCAATTATACACGACCACCTCATTCCTCCTCACTCCCCCCTCCTCCTCCTCCTCCTCCTCCTCCTCCTCCTCCTCCTCTGACTGTCTTCCTCCCTTCTGGGAAAGTAAATGGGGAGAGGAACGGGATGCATCTGCACAGCCGTCCTCCTTCGAGAAGCTCCTGTGGACGCTCTTGCGTTACAGTGGGCGCAAAGGGGGGGTACCAAAGGGGGAGGGCGAATCAGTCACATGCAACTGGCTTTTCTGGATGGAAGCCGCCGTGTAATCGAGGGAAGTGCGCGACGGTGGAGCCGAAACCAGCTTCGTGCAGCAGACTTGGTACCCCCCCTCGTTTCTCACCCATCCCAGTCGTCAACCACGACAGACGCACCCGAGGACGCTCATGCTGCGGCTTGCTGCCGCTTGTCGCTGCTGCTCCACAGGTCCTGTTGCTGCCAAGTTTTCCGCACGACGACCAGCTGGACACTAACGAGGAGGGGGGGGGCAAGAAGCGGGGGCCGATATAGAGTTGCAGGAAAGGGAGCCATCCCATGTTCCCCAGAGTTCTTTTACGGCGGCTGGGGGAGCACACAATCCAAACGCTTGCTCAAACGATTCCCAACGGTGAGACGCATAGGCCTAGGCAAATGATGGCGATGACTCGCCGTAGCCGTCTTCGATCCATCCATCCCTCTCTTTCTCCCTCTGTCTCTGTCTCTCTCTGTTTCTGTCTCTGTCTCTGTCTCTGTCTCTGTCTCTCTCTCTCTCTCTCTCTCTCTCTCTCTTATATATATATATATTCAAATCAATACATGCACGCATCCATCTCTCATTCTCTCTCTCTCTCTCTCTCTCTCTATCTGTCTCTCGCTCTCTCTGATATCGTACTCTCCTGTCCCCGGCTGCTGCTCCAAATTCGTGCCGCCCGCTGTTGCTGCGAAGAGGAAGCCACGGCGCCTGCGAGGAACCCTCGGGCTCTGGCCGGAGGTTCTCGGGCGCCAACATCTTGTGGCCGCCAGCCTCGGCCGCCGGAAACTTCGGCAACGGGTAGCTCGCACGCTGACGGCTCGTTGGACTGACTGCAGAGAGGGCGTGGTCGACGCAGCGACGAGTCCGAGATTCACGCAGGTGCGCAGGGCTTCAACGCCGAACCGAATAATTGGCATGCACGTGTGGGATGGGCATGGTTCGGCATGATGACGAGGGAGGAACAGGAAAAGGCCGAGGCGAAACCCTATGGCGAGATAAAGAAATATGGGGGAGGAGAAATAAGAGAAAGGAGAAAAGGAGGAGGATGAACACGATACTGACCATGGGGAAGGGGAGGGCAGGAAAAGGAGGAGGATGAGCGTGATAAAGAAGTGGCAAAAAGGAAACTAAGTCTTTGAGAGGATCTAAGGGCTGCAACGGAGGAGAATGAGGAGTGAGACGAGGAGGGACTGGATACAACCCGAATTGATGCAACAATGGGCGTTTGGACAATTGCTGCGAAAAGGCGCACGTGAGACTCCACCGCGATCGTGCTACAGTCATGTGTGCACAACGGTGAGGGAGCCTTTAGACATCCTTACAATGAAAACCGGAATAATGATTCCTTTCTAAGAAACATGAACCGGTAATCCTTCTGAAAAGAACCTGGGTAAAGAAGTTCTTACTCAGGAAATCTTAGCGAAGACCCCTTACTAAATGACAAGTAATAAAATATCCGTGCCAAGGGAATATTGGTAAAGAGTCTTTACAAGGAAACCTGAATCCATATCCTTCCCAAAGGAACCAGGCTAAAAAGTCCGTGCGAAGGAAGCACAGACAAACAATCATGGCAAAAAGGAGCCTTCGTAAAAAGAGCTATTTCGAAGGGAACCTGCGTCAATAGTCCTTACTGAGGAAGATGAGTTAATACTACTTACGTGAAGAACCTTCATGCGTAATCCTTGTATAACGGAGCCATCGAAATGAAAGAACCCGTGCTGAGGGAACCGTTTGTCAGTAACCCTTGCTACGAGAACCTGAAAACAGAACCCATGCAAAGGGGGCCTTGGTAAACAATCACCACCCAGGACACCGTACTGGGTAAGCTTTCACTTAAAAAAGGAAGCCAGGCAAACAACCTGCACTAAGGGAACCTGAATAACGAATCCTTACCAAAGGCATACTACTAATAAGTCCATCTTCGTGGAAACTCAATAGCGAACCCTCACTGAAGGAACCGCACTCAAGAGTCAATGAGACGGGGAAAAATATTCCTTATTGGGGGCACCTTTGCAAACCACCATGACGAAGGGAACTCAAGAGAACCGTATTAAATGATCCGTACTGAAGGAACCTCACGAAATAATCTACGCGCAACGGAAATCAAGACATAACAATTGCGAGTTGAACTTTGATGAAGAATCCCTGCAGAAGAAACCATGAATGGATAACCCGCACTAAAGGAACATAGGTACGCAATCCTTACTGGTGTAAACTTAACACAGAAACTTGAATACGGAAATCTGGATACATAATATTTACTGAAGAATCCGTGATAGAGAAGCCCTGCTAAACAACCCGTGGTAAGAACACTTACTCCGGAACCCGCCATATAAAATCAGCATCGAATTCATTACTCCATAACCCTTGCCAGTGGAACGTCACAAAAAAAACAGTACTAACGAACCGCCTTCAAGAGTATACTCGCAAATTGAACGTTCTTGAAGATCAATTACTCAAGGGCCCTCCGTACAGTACCTTGGCCAAAGGAATCCGTAGTACAGAATCCGGAATAAGGAGTCTGTAATACACATTCCTTACGAAGGAACCCTCAGCCAAGAACCCTTACTAATAACCCCTTAACGCAGAATCCTGAGTGAGGACACCAAATGCTAAGGGAACCCGACGGAAGGATCCAGACGCAAGAACCCTTACCACACAATCATTACTAAGCAACCCTGACCGCAGAATCTTCCGGAAATTATGATACGGCGGCTCTTCAGGAAATTGTTCCCTTAAAAGCCCACCGACCGAACCAATGACGGCAGATCACGCAGCAGCGAGAATGGATGTAGGATCACCCTTGTGCCGAAATCGCCAACCCCGCAAACGCACCAGGAAACTGTGATGCAGCCACCCTTTCTAGAAATCGGTTACCACAAGGGCTCCGCGACCAAACGGCAGACGGCAGAACACGCAGCAGCGAGAGTGGGTTTGAGACCGCCCGTGCGTCGAAATCGCCAGCCCCGCAGACAGACCAGACAAATATCGTACACCGTCCCTGTAGGATATCGTTCCCTTTAGCAACCCATGGGAATCCCGAGGCCCCCACTGTGGATCCCTTGGGATCCCGAGGGGCTCCTGGGGGCCCGCCCGATCTGCCCGTCTGGTTCTGCTACGTGCGTTCTCCTCCTAGCCCCCCTCTCCTGCTACTCTCTCTCTCTCTCATGCTCCTTCCTCCTCCCTCCCCCTTGCCCCTTCCCTCCGTCCGTCCTCTCTTCCCTTGCCCTGGGGGCTGCACGAAATACACGCTCCAGGTAGGACAGATATATACCCCCAAGGGGGCACGATTGAAGACGAAGAAGGCGGGCCTCGAGGGTTCAGGATATACGTGTTGAATGGCCCGCGATCAGATAAGGGCGAACGGTCTTAAATGATGGTTGTTTGTGTTGCAGTTGCTGTTGGATTCTCACTGCTAAAGAATATCCGTTGTTGGTCCTTCCTGCCCGCTAACTGCTTTATGTTTCAGCTGAAATGCTTCCCCGGGGGGCTCGCGCCCTGTTTCTTACCAGGGAAACGAGGGGTCACCCAACTACCTTGTTGGACCCCGAACTACAGCAACAACAACAACGGCCCCTGCATGATACTTCCTCACCATGTATTCCCAAATCGCGTTCTCGCGCGGGGCTTCCTCACAGTGTACACAGGCATCGCCCTCTCGCGTGGGACTTGCTAGCAATTTATGCAGACGCCGCACCCTCGACAGTCAGGAATCACGCTCTCGCTGTGGATTCCCTCACGATTTATTTGGGAATCGCGCTGTCGTTATTGACTTCCTCGTGATTCATGCAGAACGCACGCTTCAGCAACCCGCCTGCCCCTTGTCCCTTCCTTCCATCCGTCTTCTCTTCTCCTGCTTCAGGGGCTGCACGAAATACACGTGACAGGTAAGAAAGATATACCCCCAAGAGAGCACGATCGAAGACGAAGAGGGCGGGCCACCAAGGGTTTAGGATATGCGTGTTGAACGGCACTCGAGCAAATAAGAGCGAACAATCTTAAACTACGTGTGTTTGTTCTTGCTGTTGTTGCTGCTGTTGTAAACCGGGGGCCAGGGGCCCAGTTTGGTGACCACAGATAAAAAGACCGGGTGCAAAGCCGGGGAGGAGCACTTTAATTGAACAATGCAGATGGTCACCGGGGGGATCAACAATGCTTATTTTAAGACATGAGAGTTCAGCAGCAACATCAACAATAACAAACCCTTTGTATGATAACGTGTTGCCTGATTTGATCGCTCTACCCTCATCCTGCTCCTGGGCCATGCCTACCCGACGAGGGAAGGACCAACGCGACATGGCAGGATCAAGCCGTTCGGGGCAGCTGGGTGTCGCCCCTCTGGCACCGAAACCTGCACCAGCCCAGACTCGCAGTGCACCGTTCAGGGGGGGAATTGCACGTCACACCACGCTGCAAGACCTGACCTTCCGATCCTTCAGTCGGACTGCCTCGCGCTGCGCCGCCACTGCCATGCACCAGAACGCGGTGCGCGGCGCTGCGCTGCGATACCACGGGCGCTCTTTGACACACGACATCAGCGCTGCGCTGCGACACCACTAGCGCTCTTTGACGCACGCCATCTGCGCTGCACTGCGATACCACGGGCGCTCTTTGACAGACGCAATCTGCGCTGCGCTGCGACAGCGCGGGCGCTCTCTGACAGACGCCATCTGCGCTGCGCTGCGATACCTCGGGCGCTCTCTCACAGATGCCGCGTCCGCGGCGCACTGCACCAAGGTTCGACGAACTAACAGAGGCGTAATCAACAACCGCTTTTTGTCGGCCATAACCTGGGTTATCCGGTGGGTGTTGGGTGGTGGCGGCCGATAAATTTGCCTTTTCGCTTTGGGCTGCACACGTATGCACGCGCGCACCAGTACTGCGCGTCCCGTTCGGACCTGCGCAAACGACAAGGTCAGGTTATCCAAAGGGAGTGGGGGAGGCGGGCATGGCCAATAACCCGGGTGATCGCTAGGCCCCAAAAAACAGTCTCCAAACAACGTCATGCTGTGCGCAAGATGTCCCCAGACGCAGGCCCACCTGGGGCGCGCCGCTGGCGCGCCGCCCGCTCGCCGCCGCATCTGCTGCGCCCGCGCGCCGCTCACCTCGCAGAGCTCTTCGGGAAACTGGAACAGTGGGATTCGGGCGCATGGCGAAGCTACCGTCGGCAGCTCGTGCTCAGCTTGCTGCGGCGGCGGCCCGGGCGACACGGCATGCCCTGCGACACGGATCGCACGTCGCTCCGCTCCGCGGGGCAGGAGGCCCAAGGAACAGCTCGGGACGCCAGCGCCTGCGGCGCCTGGGGGCCTGGACGTGGACAGCGTGTCGCGCGCAGGGGCGTGGTGGGCCGGAGCTGGCGGAACGACACGCTGTCCGAAAATTCTCGACCGTCATTTCTAGGAAACTGACACTGGCCATCGCTCGGACGTTCACTCCCTGTGTGTTTTTCGGTTTCGTGCGTGGTTTTCTCGCCAAATGATCAAGGATGCTGCTCGATAGCCCTCGCCGAAGGAAAAATGCACACGTCCGAGCGATGCCAAGAACATCAGCATGTCGTGCCCAGGGTGTTCCCAGGCGCGGGTTCACCCAGGGCGCGCCGCTTGCGCGCCGCTGCGCGCTGCCCGTCCGTGGCGCCCGCGCGCCGCTTGCCTCGCAGAGCCCTTCGCGAAGCTGGAGTACGGCTATCGTGGTAATGCCTTGCTGGCCACGGCAGGCCTAGGCAACAACACAGGTTCCACGGCATGCGTCTAGGGAACAGCGGACCGACAAACCGTCCAGGGGAGGCTGGCTATGGTCAATGCTACAGCTGCGAGTTCCGAGTGCGAGCGCAAGAGCTTCCCGCAAGGTCCGCCTGTGTGCGGCGCGGCGCGTGAGGCGGGCGCTCGAGAAACCCTCGGGACATCAGCTGACCAGAGTAGAGTTGGGGCCCTTCCACAAGAAACCTCCCACAAGAAACCCAACCCTGAGACTCCAGGACGTCCATCGATCTTTGGTGTGGTAGCGTGACCCCCTCTGAGCCCAAAGCACTCCTTCTTTCGGCGTCCTGCCTGCCGCGGAGTGCGGGCGCGGGGCAGCGCTGGGCGGCCGGCGGGGCCAGAGGAGCGGGCGGCGCGACCCCCAGGACGTCGTGCACCCCACGCGCCGCTCACCTCGCAGAGCTCTTCTCGGCGGTGGACAAACGTCCCAGTAGTAAACCACCCCTTCGGAGGGAAACCGGCCCAGCGCCGAAACCGACAGACCTGGAGACCCGCAAAAACATGACGGCCGCGACGCCCTCTCGCGAACCGAAAACGGCCGACTCGCTAATCGACGCGTCGAGGCAGGAAGTCTATCAGCCTCCCATCTTCGGGGAACCGGGGCAGGTGGGATGCGGGCGCGGGGCGGAGCTGGGGCGCCCAGCGGGGCCAGCGCGGACAGCGCGACCCCCCAGGACGTCGGGCACCCGACGGCCCGACCGCGGTGGGGGAGGACTTCCTCCGCGGCGGGATGGGCGGAAGGCGAGGCAAGGGAGGATCCAAGGCCGCGCTGACGGCGTGGTTGGTTAACGGTGCGGTTGGGGATCTCGTTTCTGTGACACCGGGCTCACGCAAGACAAGAGGCAGGAAATCACGAAACACCGCTTCCTGCATTTCAAGTACGCGAATGCATCGAACGAAAGCGACACAGCGAGTCGTAGGGAAACACGAACCACGCGCTCCTACCATTGGTTCGGCCACGAACCACGTCTTCCTACAATTGGTTTTCCTACTTCGCCGTTAGCTAACACACCGTTAGCGCATCTACGGAGGATGGGCGAGGGCCGAGGGTTCCAAGGCCTCCCCCGCACTGGGAAAGGACGGAGTCGCTTCGGCGAGGCGCCGCTGCCGAGGCTCGCGAGACCAGGCGAACGAAGCCCCGGGGGCCTATCTCCAGGATGATCCGCTCCAGCTCTGCACAGCCAACCTACCGGCCGAGGTGCACAAGGATGCTTCGCGTCGGGATGATGATGTTGATGATAATGATGATGACGACGACGATGATGATGACGAGGAGGAGGAGGAGGAGCCAGAGGACGAGGAAGGGCACCCATTGACTTCACAGCTCTACTCCGATCGACGCGTGGGGGTAAAGCTGAGGCGAGGTAGCTTGATGCAGACCACCCAGACAAACTCGGGCAGGTCAAAGAAGTCTGGCTGAATCATGGCAGATCCGCCACGAGTCGAGGGACCACATCAAACTTCACGCCTCCAGCGAGGGTAAGGCAGAAATGCCCACACAAACCTCCGCTGTTCAGATTTGCTGCAACACAGGACCCCCGGACTTGTGGACCCCTTGCCGGAGACCGCTTCTCACCCCGGAGAATCCGCTTCATGGTCCTGAGGCGCAGCCGCAGCCCCCAGAGGCCGAAGAGGGCGACAAACCTCCGCCCCGATCCCGTCGTCGCGTTGGAGGCCAGGGCGTCATCCGGGCAGCCGAGCCCCGGTCGTCCATGGCGACCTGGCCGGCGGGAGGGGGGCGGGGAGGCGACCGCGGAGCGCTGGCGCTGCCCGCCCCGTGGCCGCAGCCCGCGAGGGCGCCAAGAGGAGCCACTCTGCCCCGAGCTTCTTGCCGCGTCGGCTCCCCGCCCAAGGCCCTCACAGTCCTGCTGCTGCTCCTCCTCTCTCGTCCTCGTCCTGCTGTTGGTCCTCCTCCCCCCCCCCTCTGCTCCTCCTCTCAAGCCCCCTCATGCTGCTTGTCTTCCTCCCCCCTCCTCCAGCTTCATGCTCCTCCTGCCCCTCTCACTCCCACTCATCCTCTTCCTTCCTCGGCCACTTTCCAACTGATGGGCCTTCTCCTCATTTTTCTCCTCCTCCTCCTCCTCCCCTTTGCTCCTGCTATCCGTTTCCCTTTCCTCCTCCTATCTGTGTTCTTTTTCCCGGCACGATCGAAACTCCTGGATAAACTCCAGCGGCTTGGCAGTGCTCTCCAAGAGAAGGTCTGGTGTCACGCGCCCCATATTCTGGAACACGACTTACACTACGCCACAAACTTGGCAAGGTCGCTACAACAACCACACAAACAAAAAACACCAAGAACACGTAATGAGGTGAGTTCCCACAAGAAGGCAGCCGGAAGGCTGCTGACACGAGTTCGCTGTGCAAGAGTATCGGAACCGAAGGGGAAAGAGGGTGAAGGGAGGCGGGAGGGAACGAAGTAGATACAAACGGCCAGTTCATGAGCCACTGAGCGCACCAAGGTTGACATCTTGTGCACGTTTCCACTCCCGCTTGCTTCCGCCACGCTCCGACCAGCGGAATCGCCCTCACACATAATAGTACTACCGAGGTTTTCAAAAAAAACGCCCATATCTAATGCGTGTTGAAGCAGGTATAACCCTCCTGCCCCAAACTCAAAGTTCGGGGTGGTCGACACGGGGGAGCGCGAGTCGTTTCGAAAAAAACGCCCACACTTGCAAACCGCGGCCTGCTCCCTTATATGAACATTGAAATTGGGGGCGCGGGAGGCGCTCTTGCGCCATCCTCTAGTCGTTGTACTCGGGCGTTTTTTTTTTCTACTACGCCCGTGTGTCCATTGCATCTCCGACGTCTCGTGAAGGGATCGCCAGACGCGTGCCGCCAGAAAACGGCGCACGAAACTCCGAACCCCTCGGCGAGCTCGCGGGGGAAGGCCGGGCTCCGCCCGCGCTAACAGCCGAACAGCGCCCGCAGACGGCCTCCCGAGCGCCAGGAGACACTGACATCTGGAGCCTCGGGCGGGTGGCAGTTTTGGGGGTGACCCCAGCGGGGCTGAAGAAAAGGGCCCCAAAGGGGCCCCCTTAGGGCCCCTTTTGGGCACCCACTGGCCCCACGAGGAGCCCTCAAGGGCCCCTGCAGGCCCCATTTCTTCCCCCCCCCCCCCATGTGGCTCACCCCCCATTGCCACCCGCCCGAATCTGGAGCCGTCTCCGACACCGCTCCGGCCAGCCGCCTGGGGGCCCGACCCCACAGCCGTGGCCGCGAAGCAATCGAGAGACAAATCAAGGAAAAGGTGCGCT
Organism: Prorocentrum cordatum; assembly: GCA_963575745.1. NCBI lineage: Eukaryota > Dinophyceae > Prorocentrales > Prorocentraceae > Prorocentrum > Prorocentrum cordatum. The sequence goes on from CAUYUJ010019152.1 coordinate 29,467, forward strand.
GCGTGGGGCCTGGGTGTTGTTTACGGTCGAGAACGTTTGCTTGGCGTGTCGCGGCGGCGGCCCAGCGACACGCTGTACCCTGCAAGCGGATGGCGTGTCGCTCCGCTCCGCGGGGCGGGAAGCCGGGAGCATCTCAGGACGTTGACGCCTTTGGGGATCGCGCTGATGTGTGTGTGTGTGTGTGTGTGTGCCGCAGTTGCCGATGTGCGGAGGCCGTCTCCCAGCCCAAGGGTAATGAACAAAAAACTACAGTCCTCGCAGGGCTGGACCTGAACGTTGTTTTTCGTTTTGCTTTCGTTTTGCTTTTCCTTCTCCTCCACCTGTTTTCCAGTACGCTCCCTGCCAAAACGCAAAACAAATCACAGCCGAAGTCCAGCAAATAACAGCGCTTAGGTCCAGCCCTGAAGCCTCGTGCTGCCATAGGGTTGTAATTGCCATAACAGTGGACACTCCAACAGTCCTATCGTTGAACTAGAAAGTGCGTATAGCATGTGTGCAAAATATGTTCTCACAATGCTCCAAACATGTTTCTTACAGGTTCAAACCATGCTTGAACAAGTTTTTTTAGGGGGAAAACAAACCTACCTCGCTTTTGACCACCCTCGCTTCCAAGAGATACCAAACGATGCCAAACTACGGCCTGTACTGGTCAGGCCGCTTGACGAGGAGGCGCGTGGTATGACTTGGTCTTTCCTGGAAGCGACAGCGGGGTAGGCAATCCACGCTCTGACTTTTGGACATCTGGAAATTACCTGGCAGCACGCAGCACGCTCCCTCTCCAGCACTCGACCTCCGCAGCCACACAGGGGGCACTGGCTGGGGAGCTGCGGGATGGGCTGCTCCGGCCACGGCGGGCCTCGGCCACGAAGACTTCCCCGCCCCCCGACCCGACCCGGACCGGACGGGCCCGAGGGCCGGCGCCCCTCCGGAGCCCCAGGTGGCTCTCCCAGAGATCCCACGCACTGAACAACATCAAGACGGAGGTTTTCCTCAGATTTCGGCCCCCAGGGGCCCTCGCCGGGCCTCGGGACCGTCAAGAAACGACTCAGGATGAAAAACCGGTCCTGGGGAATGGGTCGAGGCTTCCAGGGATCGCGCACTGAAAAAAATCACGACGTCGGATCTCTGGGCTTACGAGCCTCGGAGAAAATAGCGAACACTCATGCCACATTCATCTGTGAACGCCTCCCCCCTCCCCCCAGGTGTTCTCAAAGGTGGCGGTGGGTCTGAGGAGTTGCACCTCGACCGCAGTCTCCCCCGCGCGTGCCAGTTTCGAGTTTGGGGGGGCAGGGGGGGTGTTCGCTGATTGTTGCCCTCTACCGTGTTTCGGCGCCTTGGCACGGGCGGGTGGCAATGGGGGGTGATCCACACGGGGGGGGTGAAGAGAAAAGGCCCCAAAAAGGGGGCCATTTGGGGCCCCTTGTGGGCATCAGCTGGTTCCAACAGGGGCCCCAAATAGCCCCTTTTACATCCCCGTTGCGAGAGTTCATTCATCTGGGCCAAATTTGGCATGGCTGGGAGCTGTGATGAGAAGTCGGCTGTGAATGATTTATTTTTGTGATTTCACACGGGGAGATATTCAGAATTGTGTGGAATGGGCCGGGAATGACTTCCCCCTCGTGAGTTTATAGGGGGAGGGATTTGATCCTGAATTGTTTATATACTATTAGTTGTACACCAACGAAATTATCTGAAAGCTTTCCCGCCCAACCAGACCGAAGGCTGCCGTGCTAGGAGTCTACGGGGGCTAGGGGGGCCCCGCTCGGAGACGCCCTTCACGTCAGTGCTCAAGATGAATAACTTTCGCAACGGGGAAGTAGGGCTCTGCTTTTCACCCCCCACGTGGGCCACCCCCCATTACCATTAGGTCGGGCCTGTCCCTCTACAGGCCGATTTTCGAGGAAAAATCAAAGAATAGCCAAACAATATTCAAAAAAGATCAGAAGACATACTAAAGAAGTCCCTATTTTTGCACCATTTTTGACTGCTCCTCCTGTAGAGGGGCAGGCCCGACTTCACATTACCACCCGCCCCATCGGCTGCACCCCGGAAGAGCAGTTGGTCCGGGCAGCGGGGCTGGGAGCCGAGAGGGGTCCGGGGGGGCCCGCGGCTCGGACCACACGCTTCGCTGGAGGACCCGGCTGCTCGCGGCTCCCTGGCCGGTGGGCTTTCGTTTCGTCCGCTTCCGTCTCGTCCTCTTGACTACCTACCAGACCACCCCAACCCAACCAGAAGACCCGAATTTCGGGTTGGGGGGTGTAAGGGTTCCACATGTGTTTTTTCAATGTGTCCCGACCCCCCCCCACTGGAAATCGAGGGTAAATCTGAGCCTTCGGGTTGGGTTGGGGTGGTTTGGTGGGTGGTGACCTCTTGCGAGACCCGGGCGGACCGAAGCGGACGAACCCGAGCGGACGGAATCGAAGCGGACGGCACGACACTCGGACGAGGCGAGGCGGAGTCCCAGGGCCAGGGCTGCGCGCAGGGGGTGGGGGGGGGCACCTTCCAGCGCTCCTCGACCTCGTCCCACTCGATGGCGGTCCCCGCCTGCCCGTCGAGGTGCGGCTGGTTGCGGACGCCGGTGGCGACAACTCTGGAGCCCACGGAGATACCGCCAGTGTCCTCGCTGTATGCGTGTCTCTCGCTCGCTCTCTCTCTGCCTCTCTCTCTCTCTCTGTCTCCGTCTCTCTCTCTCTCTCGCTCTGTCTCCGTCTCTCTCTCTCTCTCTATGTATGTGTGTTTGTGTGTCATCCAAGGTGGATCCTAAGCATTGTAAGTGTGCAAATGCAGGTTGTGCAATACATGATGATCTATTCATGTAGCGCAATCTACGGGATGCAATCTACGTTGTGCAATCCATGTGGTGCAATCTATGTCGTGCAACCTACGTGGTGCAATCTACGTGGTGCAGGGGCAATATGTGTGGTGCAATCTGTGCGGTGCAAGTCGCCCTGCCGAATTTGAAGTTGCCACCACTGCTTGCACAATCACCCCACCCACCCACCCGCAATTTGGTTTGCAAACCCCATGCGGCGCGATTGCGATTACTGCTTGGCGCTGGCTGGCCGCATCGCTGCGGCCGCGCTAGCGCGCGCAAGCTCGCGCTAGTCTGGCGCGACCGACGCGGCCGCGGTGGCGTTGACCGCTGGGAACTTCACGGCGCGTCTCGCAGGCCGCGCTGGCGCGCGGGCACTTCAGTACGAGTCGGTGACTCGGGCGGGCGCGGTATCATGGCGACGTCGACAACGGCGGAAAAGATGATGGCAGTAGCGATGCTGCTGACGAGGATGACGATGACGACGGCAAGGCCAATTACAGCGCCGATGCTGATCACACCGATGACGGTGATGGTGTTCACGTGTCGGTGCTGAATGTTTCGGAAGGAATTCGACACGCGCGCGCAACCGACGGGCGCGAGTGGCCCGCATGGTACTTATTGACAGGGATCGCCCCCGCCAGCACGCGCGCAAGGGCGTTCGAATGTTTTCGACATGCGCGCGCGAGAAGCACGCTTGATCGCATGGGACGAACATCCCACCAGCCCTCTGGGCGCAGGTGGTTTACAAAGTGTTGCCTTCTCTCTGTCACATCCTGCCTTCCCCTGAACGGGGGAAAAGGGTTTACCCCTCCCCCTATATCGGGGTGGGCCAGAACACTTTGCGTTTTATTGTTGAAAACGACGGTGTGGGTGCCCGCATATTGCCTGATGCGGGCACGGCCAGCATCCCTGTCACAAAAACCATATAAAAATGCACTTCGAGGCAACATCTGGGATCATGCGCGGGCATCCCGCGACCAGTGTGCATTGGTTTTTGACTGGGACGGCGGGGGTGCTGGCATATGGCCTGCCATGTGCAGGCCAACCAGACGCTGTGATGGCCACCCCGCCGCGATTGCGCGACGAAGGTGGTCGGGGCCGACACGTTTCCCGATATGTACCGTCCTGCTCGTGCACAGGCGCACCTGCCACGCTCTGCGCATGCCCCGAACGTTGCGCACCTGGCACGGCTGGAGCATGCGGCACACATGGCGCACGTGAATCACGTGGCGCATCTGGCGCACCAAGCGTCTCGGCACGCTTGGACCACACGAGTGCCTGGCGCACCTGGCGCGCGCGGCGCGCCTGGCACGCATGGCGCACCACGCCCCCGCGCTGCGCACATGAGGTCTGTTTTGGTTCCAAAAGCTACCGCTGAACACGCTGTGGCTCGGGTGCTACTTATGTGTTGGAGGGCGGGTGGGAGTGAGCGAGACGGCTTGCGGGTGGGGAGGATGCCTTGACCACTCTCTGCCCCCTCCGCTGGGCCTGGAAGGGGAGGGGAGGGATCGGTCAGAGCGTCCGAGGTGGCCGAACATGGCGCCAAGATGGCTCCAGGAGCCCAAGATGGCCTCCAAGATGGCTCAAGATAGATCAAGGTGGGTCAAGGTAGCCTCCGACAAGCCTCGCAAAGGCCCCAAGCCAGCCCCAAAACGGTTCCAAAGGCCCTCCGAGCCCTCCAGGGACCCCCCCAAGAGACCCAAGTCCGTCAAACACGTCAGGAGCATCAATGGGGTTTTCCTTCTCGCCACGCCGTTCCGCTTCCGATGGGCGAGGCATCAAGATGGCCCCAATACGGCCCAAGAGAGCCCCGAGAGGGCGCCAAGAGAGCCCCTCGAGAGCGCCGAAGCGCGCCCCAAGAGCGCCCCAAGAGAGCCCCACGATGCTGTGTTTGAGCTTCGGTATGGCGGGGGCCCTCTCTTTGACGCATTGGGCCCAAGATCGCCCCACGAGGCCTCCAAGACTTTCGCTTCCCATGGTCTTCGCAAGGTCTGCACAGCCCCCGCCCCTGCAAAACCCTGCACAGACCCTGCCAAACCCCTGCAAAGAGGAGGAGGCCCCTCCTCTGCTGGTTATGGAGCCTTGAGCCCCACGGTTCAAAAAGAGGGGGGATACAAATTCAGGTCCCCCCCCGTCGAAAGCCGAAAACTCGCGCCGCGTTCCTCGTCCCCCTCCTCCCCCTTTTCCCTTTTCTCCTCCTCCCCCATCCTCTTCCCCCTCTTCCCCCGCCTGCGCATCAGGCTCCCCCAGATCCGTCATAACCTTCTCCTCCTCCTCCTCCTCCTCTTCCTCCTCCTCCTGCTCCTCCTCCTCCTTCTCCTCCTCCTCCTCTTTTCGTTGTTCTGCTCCCAGGGCGGAAGTGTTAGGAAGCTCCGCGGGTCGCCAACCGGCCGAAGATGCGAACACTCATCCTGCTGGGAAGGATAGCGCCACGGAAGCGCCCCCGCGGCCTGACGTAGCCGCCGCGGCACAGGAGCACGTGGGAAAAAAAACAACACTCTGGGAACAAACAACACAGAGACGTGTTTTGAGTTGGGAAAACACACACACAGACACGTGTTTTTCCCCCATAAACACGTGTGTGTTTTCCCACAGACACGTGTTTTTTCCCACGGAGCACTTGTGGCATGATTCAAACATGCGGCCTAACATAGCCGCCGCGGCATGGGAACATGTGTTGCGTCAATGAAACACATCTTCCCGACCCTTCACGCGTGCTCCAAAACCGCATTGATCAGGACAACCTAGGTTTCCCATCCTTCATGCGAGCTCCGGCACCACATTGATCATGGCATCGTGCCTGGGCATCAGTTCATGTGTTAAACCGTCCAACAAATCACACCAGCCCTGTGGGCGTAGGTGGTTGAACGAGATTTTTACCTTCTCTCGTCCACCACCTCTCCTTCCCGTGCTCGGGAAATGGGTTTACCCCTCCCCCTACCACCTCCCCTGGTGACACACGCGGGCAGCGGGAAACCAGTGACAGCTCGGGAGAAACAGGCAATCAACAGCACGTCGCGCAGGAAGCCTGGCGATCATGTCTGGATCGGCCGTCGAACACTCGCGCGGGCAAACGTGCGTGTCCCTTGGCACTGAATTCTTTCAGCGAGAAATCGTTCCACTTCCCAAGGTACTCCACGCCAGTCTAGATCAGCATCCTCCCTCATATGTTGGTCGAGCTCGACGTCAGACGAACAATGATGCGGCGTGGACGGCGGGAGAAAAGACTGGAGAAGGACAGTGCCATGGGAGGAACTCCTTGTTCATATGCCCCCCCGTCTTTTGGAGACATGGGGCCCAAGAGGCCTCCCAGACCCCGCCGATGAGCCCCAAGAGAGCCCCAAGACCCCCAAAACAAGCCCCCCAAACACCCCAAGAATGGCCAGAGAGGCACCACGGGGACCGCACGAGAGCCCCTGAGATGACCTTCGTCGACCTACAAGAACCTCGCACAACAACACATCTCCAAAGCCCGACTTCTCATCCTCCTTGTCGTTGTCCGTTCCTTCTCTTTCCTCCTCCTTTCCTGCCTCCTCCCTCGGCGTCCTCCCCCTCCTCCTCCTCCTCCTCCTCCTCCTCCTCATCATCATCGTCATCGTCATCGTCATCGTCATCGTCATCACCACCACCGCCACCATCATCATCGTCATCATCATCAGCATCAGCATCAGCATCATCAGCATCATCAGCATCATCAGCATCATCATCATCATCATCATCATCATCATCATCATCATCATCATCATCATCATCATAATCATCAGCATCATAATCATCATCATCATCATCATCAGCAGCAGCATCAGCATCATCATCACCATCATCAGAATCATCATCATCAGCAGCATCGTCATACTCCTCATGCGGCATTCCTCCTCTTCCTCTTCTTCCCCCTTCTCCTCGTGTTCTCTTTTCCCCCTCTTCCTCCTCCTCCTCGTCCCCCCCTTCCTCCCCCCGCCCCCAAAATGGTCCGAGGAGGTTGAGTATGGCTTACGATAACCTCTGGCACACCTCCAAGAGGCCGCAATATAGCTTCAATATGGCCCAAGATAGCTCAGCATGGCTCAGGAGGGCACGCGTGACTACGTACTTCGTGACGGGCCGATCGGACCTATGCCATCGGTCCAGCGCGGTGATCACCATCATGTTGATGGCGTCGCCTGCTGCCCTGTCCAAGTACCTGCGCAGGTAACGATCATCGTGTTCGCCAGTGGCCTGACTGCCGGAGTCGGCGGAGTTGCGGGCTGGTCCGCGGGGAGTGCCAGTGGCCTGGCTGGCGAGGCCAAGGTGCGCCCACGTCCCTAAACTATTATCAGCCCGTGTCCTGGCACTCCTCTTCGTCGGCGGCGAGGCAGAGGCAGTCCGCTCCAGCGCGTGGCTATTCGGGGCAACCGACAGGCGGATTCATTCGTGTCCCGGCACTCGCGTAGGTGAAGGCCTTTTCCTGACTGCTGCGCTCGGCGGTGCGAGGCGCGCTGCTTCGTTGAACTTCGAGCGTGGAAGGGCCAAGATGACCCGACGGGATCTCTCCCAGGCGCATACTCTTGACGCCCCGTCCCGGGGCCACCTCGTGCGTGGCATCGCCTGGGAAGATGATCTGCTCGCGGCCCTCCTCCAGAATGGGCATGGCCCACCTCTGCTGCATGGAGGTTCGGCCCAGGCTGGCGGGAAGGTTCTCGCCAGAGCCCTCTGCAACGCTGACCAAGAAGGAATCCATCTGGGTCGTGTCCGACCAGGCTTCGTTGTATCGGCAAGCGATGCTGAACTTGCCGAACGTGTGGCGCACTGCAGGTCCGAGCCCACCTCCGCTGACATAGAGTAGTTTGTCAAAATTGAGTGCCCGCCGTGTGCGGCCGCGTCGTTCAGCATGAAGATCGTCGCGTGCTCGTACATCGCACGCTCGAGCGCTTCGTCGTTTCGGCTACGGCCGCGTAAGGGGGAATCAGCACGACTCTCACAGTTCGTGACCGAGCTTGGGCGACGGTGGTGTCGCGCTCCGGTGGCTCGGTGCTGTTGTTGCTGCTCGAGCCGATTCAGCAGTGGGTTGTCGAACGGATCTGGCGGTATGGCAGGTGTCCCCGCATCTCGCAGTACTGGAATGGGCGCTGGAGCCCCCCTGCGGGGATGGTGTTGTCACCTGCTGTGTGGGCTTGTCCACCCTCTGCACGCTGTCGCTGCTCGTGGCCATGGTGGCCACCACCGCGTCCAGGTGCTGCCGGAATTCTCTGATCTCTAGGGCGCGGTGCAGGGCATTACCCGAAGAGTCGTCCTGGCCACGGTGGCCCGCGTAGGGACGCTGGGCAACGAGTGTGCCCAGTCCTCTGCAGACGGCGCGTGGAGCCTCGACGGCTGCAGCATTCACGCGGCTGGTGACGTGTGTGCGGGCGGCACGTTCCCAGCACTCGGCTTAAAACTGGTGCCCGCACTGCAGTCGCCAAATGGCGTCTCGAACAGCGAACGAGTCCAGGCACACCTCGCACTGCGCACAGCGGAGGCCAGTCCACCAGAAACCCCCCACAGGAAACCCGGCCCTGGGACCCCGGGAAGTCCCTCGATTCCTGGCGTGAGCACGTCGCGCTCTCCGTCGCAACACCGTCGAAACCCAGGACACCCAGGGCACCCTGGAGGCAAGCAGGGCTAGGGGGCCACATGCGAACCCTACCCCTACCCCCCACGATTCCTGGGGGGGAGGGTGGGGTTCACTTCGCTCGGGAGCTCCCGAGCGAAGTGAGCCCCGCCCTCCCCCCAGAAATCGTGGGGGGCAGGGGTAGGGTTCGCATGTGGAGGAGGAGGAGGAGGAGGAGGAGGAGGAGGAGGAGCGACCGTACCATAGGAGGAGGAGGAGGAGGAGGAGGAGGAGGAGGAGGAGGAGGAGGAGGAGGAGGAGGAGGAGGAGGAGGAGGAGGAGGAGGAGGAGCCCTAAGGGCGTCTCTTGGCATGGGGGGCGCCCGCTGCACGGATCCGAGGCCCTCGGCCGGCGCGGGGCCGGCAGAGCCGCGCTGCCAGGGGGGGGCCCAGGGGAAGCGGCGCGCGGAGGCGCCTCCGCGGGCCCCGAGGGGGGCCCAGGGCCACCCCGCGCGAGAGGGCGCGGCAGACGGGCGGGGAGGGGGGAGAGGAGAGCCGAATCGGGAGGGGGAGGGGAGAGGGGGGGGGAGGAGGGGGGGAGGGAGAGGGGAATGGGGGGGGAGAGGGGAGACTCGGGGGGAGATGGGGAGAGTTGGAGCGGGAGGGGGAGGGGAGAGGGGAGGGAGAGGAGGTTTGGATTGCGACGCTGATGAAGCCAACGCCTGTCAGCACATGGGGCGCTGCAACTAGCAGAGTATCACCAGTTCGGCGTACGCTTTACTGCAAACCAGATATCTGCACGGGCACCAAGAACGCAAGTTCAGTAAAGCAGGAAGGGACCCCCGTGACAGAGCGGACGGAACGCGTCGAAGCGAAGCAAGGAGCAGGGATGGGGGAGGTGTAGGGAGGAGGTGGAGGGAGGAGGGGGATGGAGAGGGGTGTTGTATGACTGTAATGGACTGGGTTTATATCGAAGCGAAGTGGCATGATCTGACCGCCGACCAGACATCATCTCTGTCAGAACTCGCCGACATGGTTCAGCACGTAAGCCAGAATGCTTGATGGGAGGAAATGAAAGAGCATAGGAACATATTTCCGCGGGCCGGAACATTTTCCTCTTGAGCTAAAGAGGCCACGCGGAAGCCCGCCGTGACGCTCGAGCTGCAGTGTTATGGGGGTAACAATGGGAGTGGGCGGGGCCCGCCATGACAATCGAGCCTTCCGTTGCTTCCAGTGTCCTGAGGGTGTTCTGGGAGTGGGCGAAAGCCCCCAATGACGCTCGAGCAGGTGGTGATAACGGTGGCGACGATGATGATGATGTGATGATGATGAGGAGGAAGAGGAGGGTGATGATGGTGATGATGATGCTGGTTATGATGATGACGGTGATGGTGATGGTGATGGTGATGGTGATGGTGATGATGATGATGATGATGATGATGATGATGATGGGGATGGTGATGCTGATGATGATGATGATGATGATGATGATGATGATGATGATGATGATGATGATGATGATGATGATGGTGATGCTGCTGCTGCTGATGATGATTGGTATGGTGATGATGTGTCATGTGCAGTGCCCGTGGATTCGATTTCCCCTGGGTCCGGGATAGTAGCTACTATATTGAATGTTCATTCCAGGAGCATACATATATCAATTGTTTCCGGGTTTTCTGCACTGGCAGGTGAATCCGCCGAGCGCATAAATAGGGCCCGCGAGACTTTCGCACACCCGAGACTTATCCAATTGAATCCATTGGCTTTTTACACGCTTGAACTCTCAGAGGAAAACAACTTTCGGCCTGGGTATGAAGGAATTGGCACCCCTCTCGCACCTGCGCGCAGGGGCGCCGGCGGCGGGCTAGGGTCGACCACGCCAGCAGCGTTAAGTCGGGCGTGCCCCTCTACAGTAGGAGTATTCAAAAATTGATAAAAATGGTGACTTTAAAAAGATGGTTGTGTATTTTTTGAATATTTAAAGGGCTATGTTTAAGATGTCGTTCAAAATCTGCCTGTAGGGGAACATGCCCGACCTAGCAGCAGCGCTGTCGCGCCGTCCTGTCACCCGACCGCTTTCGCCCCTGCCGGCCCGAGCCAGGCGGCAAGAAGCTGGTGGGGGAGACGAAGTTCGAAATCCTGCTTCTGCGGGCCGAGAGATTTTCCTCTCGAGCTCGAGTCGAGAGGCCACGCGGGCGCCCGCAGCGACGGCCGAGCTTATCACTATTATGGGGGTCGTGAGTGGATGCGCGCCCGCTGTGACGCTCGAGCTACCCAAAGTTATGGGGGGAGTTACGAGAATGGGCAGGGTCCGCCATGACAGTCGATCCTTTCGAATCAAATAGATCTTTTGGTTTTTCGCGAACTGGAATTGTATCCGCCGAGCACAGAAATACGATCCACGAGACTTTCGCACACCCAAAAAAGGATCTAATTGGATCCGTTCGTCTTTGTATACCAGTTTTTACCCCAAGAGGGAACACTTTCGGCCTGCGGATGTAGTTTCCTGGTGCAGACCGCCCTGGCAATGCCAAGAGTCGACAAGCCCTGACTCTGGGGATGTATACCAGGCACGAGCGGGGGCTAGTCGCCTTGCGACTCGCTGCCCCGCCGACAACACCTCGCACAGCCATGGCTCACCCGTGGGGGCCCCGCGGACCAATCGCAACGGGGGCTGCACAACTGGCACAGCTCACCTGCAAAAGTTTCCAACCGCTTGCTCAATGAGCTGCAGGGCCAGGAAGGGGAAGCGGCCGACGGGCACGCGCACACGGGGCCCCATGGGGAACACAAAGCTTCCAAGCTGGGACTCGCCGCACGGGAGTGGACCCGAAGGTCCCATGGGGCTCGCGTGCCACATGGCACCGCCACTCCGCGGAACCGCGCGATCTGCATGCAGCTGTCGCCGCAGCAGTGGGCCATGGTAGGAGGAGGAGAAGGAGGAGGAGGAGGAGGAGCAGGAGGAGGAAGATGACCGGATGAGGAGGAGGAGGAGGACCGAGGAGGAGGAGGAGGACCGAGGAGGAGGAGTAGGAGGAGGAGGAGGACCAAGGAGGAGGAGGAGGAGGAGGAGGAGGAGGGGGAGGAGGAAGAGGAGGAGGAGAAGAGGAGGAGGAGGAGGAGGAGGAGGAGGGGAGGGCGGGGGGAGGGGCGGGGGGAGGGGAGGGAGCGGGGGAGAGGGAGGCGGGAAGCAGCAGATGGAAGGGGACGGGGGAGGGAGGGGGGGAGGGAGGGGATGAGGGCGAGAGCGGGATGGGGAGAGGGGCATGGGGCTGGAGAGGCAGAGGGGCGGGGAGAAGCGGTGCGACCGCGCGCTGCTCGCGCAGGCGCCCGGCGATAAGCGATGCGGCGGGGGCGGCGCGCCTCTGGCTCTCCGGTCCCAGCCGCCGCCCGCGGCGGTTGGGCGGCCTCCACCGCCTTCGCGGGGAGGGACAAGAGGGGGAAGAGATGGGGCGGTGGGCGAGGAGGGAAGAAGGTCCCTGTCTACTATCTATATAATATCGTTATTACTATTAGCCTTATTATGACTACGATTTGTATTATTAATAAGATCATTATTATTATCATCGCTGTTATCATTACTATGAGTCGTATTCTTATTATTACTTTAACATTCTTGTTATTATTATAATTAGTACTAGTTATTATTTCTATGATGATGATGGTTATTATTATCGTCATTAATATTATTATTATTATTATTATTATTATTATTATCATTATTAGTAGTAATATTATTATTATTGTCATCATCATCACTATTTGTGGGCGAGGGGGGGAGATTCGAGCCGGCTCGGGGCACTCAGGTGGCCCAGCACTGGGTCCTGCGAGCAGGAATGGGGGGCGAGGTTCGAGACGTTGGGTTCGATCAGGATCTTGTACCTCTTTGAGCCCCCGTGGGGTGCTGGAGCCCGGGGCAGCCAGAAACGGATCATGAGCGAAAAACTGTCTGGGAGCTGGGACGGGTCCGCAGACCGATGTTGAGCGGATTCGGCTTCATCCCCGGACCTGACAAATTTCCTGAAGTCCCAACGAGTTCAGCCCCTCCAGCGGCCTCCAAGGGGAGGGGGGAGAGGAGGACCGCCGCCTTCACCGCCAGCGAAAACAACACAGAACACCTTCTTTTAACCATCCAGCGCAGCCAAGCGACACGAAGGACACCAAGGGCGACGAGAAGCAAAAACGGAAAACCGGAGGAAAACGGTAGCCTCGGGAAAGAGGCGAGAACCGGGGAAGAGGCGAGGGCTAGAAATGACGAGTGCATGACCACCTGCCAGGCTACCCCAAACCCAAGCCGAAGTCACCTTTGGGATCGTCAATTTCCGGCGGGGGGGCACTCCAGAACATTTTGAGGAAACATGATTGAACCCATACATCCCTCAACCCAAAATTTGGGGGGCCTGGGACCCTCGGGTTGGCTTGGGGTGGTTTGGTAAGCAGTGACCCTAGGCGTCGCAGCGCCGTTTGTTCCCGATGCGCCGAAGTGGACGACGCCGACACCGCGGCAACCTCGCGGCGAAACCCTGCGCCCCACGCCGCTGTAGACGACACCGGCACCGCGGCAAACCCACGGCAAACCCACCGCGCCCGAGGCGGTGCTTGCCCCGGTGGCCGAGGCGCCCGCCCCAAGACGGAAGGCCGCGCGTCGGAACAAGCGGCGCGGCGACAGGTGGCTGGCAGCCGCCGCGCCGTGAGGCCGCAAGCCCGCGGCGCGACACTGCCACTCCCCAGCGGGGAGGCTCGGCGCAGGCACGGCGAACGACCGCCGCGCGGCGGGGCGATCTCCGCAGGCGTGGGCGGCCGTGTCCCCTGGGTGGGCACCGGGGAAGCTGGAAACGTTTCAAATGCGCGGGCGCCAGGCGGCCAGGGCCCCGTGAACCCGGACACGCGAGACCAAAACAAATGCATATACAACATCCTTCGAAACAATTTGTTCCAGAACGCGGCGCGAGAAAAAACTGCTCTGCTAAACTCCCGGAATAACCCCGGGCACAGTCCCTCAGAGCCTGCGCGCCCCCCCATAGACGGGGACAGAGACGACCCGAATCCTGCAGTGCAGCAGAAAAAACTGTGCTGGACTACCAAGCCGATTATGGGCAATATAAGGGGGGAAGGGGGCCGGGGGGGGGGGTATAATGTAATTGATGCCTCCCCCCCGCCGTGTGCCCGATGCGCACGGCGGCAGTGCCCGGAGCACACTGGGGGGGAGGGGCGTTACGTTATGGGAGGGAGGGAGGTCGGGGCTATAACGCCCATTATATGCCCCAAGCAACCAAGAAATACGCTCCAGGAAAGGGTGCTGTTTTCCCGACTTGCCAGTGTCCTGGTTGGTCTGTGCCCTAGTCTCTGGGGGCCTGAGGTGGTCAAAGACAGCCATGGCGCCAGTCGCGGCAAGCGGCGGGGGTGCAGCGGGAGCGACTTGAAGCACGAGGGCATAAGAGAGCAGAGCGCGAGGGGGGAGGAGGCTGGAGCCCGCCCGGGCCATGAAAGCTGGCGCGGGGATGCGGGAAGCTGGAAACACTTTGCCGCCAGCGGCGAGGTGGCGAACTCCGCTCCAGCGAGAAGCTAGACAGGGGCACAAACTAGCGAAGCGGCTGGCGGGCAAAGCGGGGGGGGGACAGCCGAGAGGAAGAAGGGACGCTCAGACGTCGAAGAGTTTGACGATGAGCAGCCGGGGGGGGGCAGCAGCAGCCAGGCGCGCAGAGCCGGAGCGCGGGGAAGCTGGAAACACACGCGGCCGGATTCGCATGCGGAGCATGTGGAGGCCACGCGCTGGAGATATATATATATATATATATATATATATTTATATGCGGAAGCCCAGACTGCACTTCCATAGAAGGGCCGAGCGCTGGCAGGACACCTAGACACATGCGTTTTCATCTCTCGCCCAGGCTGGCCACACCGCGTGTAGCCAGCTTCCTGGTAGAGCGTGGTGTGACGAGGTAGGGCCACGGAGGCATGAGGAGCTCCGAGCTGAACCGGGGAAGAAGCCAGGTCAGCGAAAACCAGCATGTGTGGACTTCCTCCAGCCCTCTGGGCGGAGGTGGTGTTGCAGTTCTTGTCTTCCCTCTTCCCGAGCCCCTTCGTCCCCCAATCGGGGAGGGGATTGCCCTTACCCCATTGTGCCCTCGCCAGGTTCTGGACAAGGGGAGGGGGGGCGAGGTGTCAGACAGCCCTTTCAGGTTCAAGACGGTCCCTAGATGGCCCCCGATGCGCCAGGAGCCCAAAATGGCTGATGATAACCTACACTGTACCTCCAGAGGTATGTCGGACGCCGAGATGCCCCAATAACTAAGTCTTGGGGCATATCGGCTGAGATCCACACAACGGCTTCAAGACGGTTCAACGTGCTCTCGGAGACCTTCAAGGACTCCCCCAAGAGGTCACAAAGGAAGAATCCATGTTTTTCGTACGCTCGCCTTCTTCGCTTTCGGTGGGCATCTGAGGCCTCGATGTGGCCCCAAGATGGCCCAAGAAAGCTCCAAGAGGAGCCCAAGAGGGCCCCAAGACGGTCTCAAGAGTGCTCATGGCACACGTTCGGCCTCCAAAGAGGGGTGGGTGGGGGGCGGGGGGAATTCAGCCCCCCTCCCCTTTGAGCCATGAGGTCCAAGATCGCTCCGAGAACCACCCAAAGAGCCCCCAAAGGGCCCTCAAACGAGCTCCGACAGGGCCCCTAGAGGGGCGCGAGAGGCCAAAAGGGGGCCCGAAGAGGGCCACACGAGGACTCCATGAGCCCCCGAACGCCGCGAAGAGGTTCTCACAACGAGAGATCCGCGAAGGCCTCCTCCTCGTCCTCGTCCTCCTCCTCGTCCTCCTCCTCCTCCTCCTCCTCATCATCATCATCCTCATCATCCTTGTCATCCTTACAGTCCGCATCATTATCCTCATTTTCCTCCTCGTCCTCATCATCGTCGTCATCATCATCACCACCATCATCCTCATCCTCATCCTCATCCTCATCCTCATCCTCATCCTCATCCTCATCATCACCATCATCCTCATCATCACCACCATCATCATCAGCATCATCATCATCGTCATCATCAGCATCATCATCAGCATCATCATAATCATCATCAACACCACCAACACCATCCGCATCATCCAGAACATCATCACCCTCAGCATCAGCATCATCATCATCAGCAGCATCATCATCATACTAACCACCACCAACGACATCATCAGGCATCTAATCATGATCACCACCACCATCAGCAGCATCAACAGCATCACCATCGTCATTAGCATCAGCATCATTATCATCATCCCCTCCTCCCTTGATGGCACCAAGAGGCTCCTGAGGCAACTCGCCTAGGCATCGGCTGTGGATGAAACGAACGCGCTGTTGCATGGGCCCTTCCTCCTCGTTCCCCATCCTCCTCCCGTTCCTCCCCTCTTCCTCCTCCTCCGAGGATTACACCAGCAGGCATCCACAGGGCTCCTACGACAGCTTGCATGTGCGTCGGACTCCTCCTCCTCCTCCTCGTCCTCCTCCTCGTCGTCCTCCTCGTCCTCCTCCTTCTCCTCCTCCTCCTCATCCTCCTCCTCCTCCTCCTCCTCCTCCTCCTCCGCCTCCTCCTCCGCCTCCGCCTCCGCCTCTTCTTCTTCTTCTTCTTCTTTTTCCTCCTCCTCCTCCTCCTCCTCCTCCCCCCCTCCTCCTCCTCCTCCTCCTCCTGCAGCGTGGCCAAAGAGGGGCGGTCCTCGAAGTGTTAACGCAGCGTATGGTGCCTCCTCCTCCTCCTCCTCCTCCTCCTCCTCCTCTTACTCCCCCACCTCCTCCTCCTCCTCCTCCTCCTCATCCTCCTCCTCCTCCTCCTCTTCCTCCTCGTCCTTCCTTGTAGCATGGTGCTGTCCATTCCGCCATCGATTGAGCATGCGTGACCCGGGCCGTGCGCACAACCGCAGGACGCCAACGTGCATCATCCGAAACGCGGTGTCAGCCCTGACTGCCAGCTGGTGGCCCCTGGCCAGGCGGCATCGGCAGGGCCGATTCTCCGTGGGCGACGCACTGGCCGAGGGCGAGTCGGAGGAGCGGACCTCCAAGGAGGAGCAAGGAGGGCAAGGACCTCCAAGGAGCAGCAATGGTTAGAAGGGCCTGCAAGGCGGAGCAGGGAGGGCAAGGGCCTCCAAGGAGGAGCAAGGAGGGCGAGGACCATCGCTGCGAAGACCAAGGAGGGCACCGCTCCGTGGGCGACGCACTGGCAGAGGGGACTAGCGCTGCTTGGCCCAATTGCGGAGGCGAAAGCTGGCTGCAAAGGAGCCGCCTCCAAGTTCGCGGGCCGCAGCAGCTTGCCGGACCCGTCGTCCAAGACCACCTCCCGACCGATCCATCTTGGCTGGCCCCACGTTCCTTCGCTTCCCCCCTCGTCCTCCGCTGCCTCCTGTTTCTCCGCCGCTTCCTCCCTCCCCACCCCCCAAACTCCTCTGCCGCCTATCCTCTCTCCACCCTCTTCCTCCACCACCTTCTTGTCTTCCGCCGCTTCCCCCGCCCTTCTCCTCTCCCTCCGCCGCCACTTCCTCCGCCGCCGCCTGCCCCTCCCTCCTCCCTCCTCTTCCGCCGCCGCGTTCAGAACGGCCGTCAAGACGGTCTACCCCCCAGGCCTCTGTGATACCCTCGCTGAGCCCATGGTTGCCACGGCCTTCGCTTTCGTTCCCCAGGAGCCTCGGGCCGAAGTAGAAGGTGGGAGCTCGGGTCCCGAGGTGAAAGGTCGAAGGGATTTTTACGTGGGGTCGGTCCAGGAGGAGGGGGCGGGGCATGCCTGGGCGCTGGACGTTTTGCAGGCGCTCTCGGAGCTCCCGGCCCGATCCCGAGCGCCTCAGGTTTCGGCGGCCCGCGGCCCAGGAGGTCGAAACTGCTCCCACCTCCTCCCAAGAGCCTGGAAACCAGGACCAGTGGCCGACCCCCGAGCCCCAGGACCCCGCTCAGGATGACGTCTTCATTCACGCTGTGGGCCTCGGGCCCCCCTTCGCCCCGCACTCTGACCCCCCTCCTCCACGCCCTGGCCCCTGACCCCTGACCCCTGACCCTGACCCCTGACTCCTGACCCCTGACCCCTCCTCCTCCTCCTCCTCCTCCTCCTCCTCCTCCTCCTCCTCCTCCGCCTCCGCCCCGTCCTCGTCCTCCTCGTCCTCCCCCCTCCTCCTCCCCCTCCCCCCCCCTCCTCCTCCTCCTCCTCCTCCTCCTCCTCCTCCTCCTCCTCCTCCTCCTCCTCCTCCTCCTCCTCCTCCTCCTCCTCCTCCCCCCTGACCGAGGCGCAGCGAGAGCAAACAGCCGAGATCCGAACCGACGCGATCCGACGGAGAGGCACCGCAGGAGGGCCCCCGTGAGCGGCCCCATACAAGGCTTTCGCTTGCCGCTCCTGGCTCCGGACAAGGGCCCAGACCCCATCGGGGGTATACAGCAGGGGGGCGGAGCTTCCAGCGCACCCTCCCAGAGGAGGGAAAGTACGTGACCGCCGCGCGCGGGGCGCGCGGCGGCCTGGCCAGGCAGCATAGGCGTCCGCCTCCAGGCTGTGCCCGACCGACCGACCTACCGTTGCTTCTCCTCCTCTGCCCGCCGCCTCTTCCTCCGCCGCGTCCTCCTCCTCCTCCTCCTCCTCCTCCTCCTCCGCCGCGTCCTTGCCTCCTCCCTCCCCCTCTCCGCTCCACCGCCTCCGCCGCCCCCTCGTCCGCCCACCTCCGCCACCTCCCTCCCCCGCCCCCCCTCCTCTTGCACCGCCCTGGATCACAGCCGCTGTCACTCGAGCGTCGAATCTCTCGAGGCTTAGCCTGTAGAATCCTGTGACATCCCCTCCTTCTCCTGGCGGCCCCAGCATCGAATCCTTAAGTCGAATCGGATCGACCCGAACATCGAATCGGCAGGAACCGGCAAACATCGGCTGACGCATCGAATCGGCAGGAATCAGATCGGGCGAACTCGAAAAGGGAACTGCGAATCGGAATCTCCGCATTGAATCGGTTCGAATCGGCACCGGGGGAAATCGAATCGAGTACCTACCACACCACCCCAACACGATCCGAAATCACCGTTGGGCTCGTCGTTTTCCAGCGGGGGGGGACACTGTGACACTCCAGAACTTTGAGGAAACACGATGGAACACGTACACCCCCCAACCCGAAATTTGGGGTGGTCCAGGCCCTTCGGGTTTAGCGGGGGTGGCTTGGCAAGTAGTGATCCCCTAGGCGTGGGCATTGTCTACACTTTTGGGGCCGCGCCTAGGGGATCATTCTCGTCCCCTTCTCACCCTCCCCATCCACTGCTCCCCACCCTCACCCTCCACTCCCCTCCTCCCCTCCTCTTTGGCCCAGGGGCACCCGAGTGGGTCCCCCCCCCCCTATCGCGCAGGGGGACCCCCCCGGCTTTGGGGTTCAAGTCCAGCGTCTCGTTGCCACCGCGGCCTGGGCCAATCCCTCGTTGGGGCGAGCTTCCCAGGCACTCCGGGGCCGGGCCCTCTCCTCCTCCTCCTCCTCCTCCTCCTCCTCCTCCTCCTCCTCCTCCTCCTCCTCCTCCTCCTCACCACCACCACCACCACCACCACCACCACCACCACCATCACCACAACCACCACCACTACCACCACCACCACCACCACCACCACCACCACCACCACCACCACCACCACCACCACCACCACCACTACCATCCTCATCAACACCACCACCACAACCATCATCATCACCATCGCCATCATCATCATCATCATCATCATCATCATCATCATCATCATCATCATCATCATCATCATTATCATCATCATCATCATCATCATCATCATCATCATCAGCAGCAGCATCACCATCATCATCCTCATCCTCATCCTCATCCTCATCATCATCGTGATCATAATAATCATCATCACCATCATCATCATCATCATCATCATCATCAACATCAACATCAACATCAACATCATCATCGTCATAAGCATCGTTATCATCATCATCGTCATCATCATCCTCAGCAGCATCAGCATCCGCATCGCCATCCTCAGTATCATCATCATCGCATCACCATCGTCATCAACATCATTATCAACATCATCACTAGCATAATCATCAACATCACCATCGTCATCATCATCATCATAAGCTTCAGCATCACCATCAGCATCAGCATCATCAACATCATCATCGGCATCATCATTATCATCATCATCATCATCGTCATCATCATCATCATCCTCATCATCATCCTGATCCTGATCCTGATCCTGATCCTTGTCCTCCTCGCCCTCCTCCTCCTCCTCCTCATCCAAAGGCGGGCCGCGGCCCTGCACGAATAGGAGGAGGGGGAAGAGGACGAGGAGGAGGAGGAGGAGGACTCTTTGAGAGGAGGACTCTTTGATTAGGAGGAGGAGGAGGAGGAGGAGGAGGAGGAGGAGGAGGACGAGGAGCCCCTCGGGTGGCGGGCGGCTGCCTGGCAGGCTGTGGGCGGCGACGGCGCAACTTCTTGCTTGTGAAGGGGCAGTCTTCGAGCAGGACCCTTTGAATAGGAGGAGGACCCTTTGGGAAGGAGGAGGAGGAGAAGGAGGAGGAGGAGAAGAAGGAGGAGGAGGAGGAAGAGGAGGATTGGGAGGAGGCGAACTCTCTGGGAGGAGGACTCTTAGACTAGGAGTAGTAGTAGTAGTAGTAGTAGTAGTAGTAGTAGTAGTAGTAGTAGTAGTAGTAGTAGTAGTAGTAGTAGTAGTAGTAGTAGTAGTAGTAGTAGTAGTAGTAGTAGTAGTAGTAGTAGTAGTAGTAGTAGTAGTAGTAGTAGTAGTAGTAGTAGTAGTAGTAGTAGTAGTAAGTAGTAGTAGTAGCAGTAGTAGTAGTAGTAGTAGTAGTAGTAGTAGTGGTAGTAGTGGTAGTAGTAGTAGTAGTAGTAGCAGCAGTAGTAGTAGTAGTAGTAGAAGTAGTAGCAGCAGTAGTAGTAGAAGTATCCGTACTTCGGGGGTACTAAAGTTTTTGACCATGAGATGAGAATTGCCTCGCTGGTCACGCGTGCCGCGGAGGACCGATCAGGATGCAAAGGTGCCTTGATGCGGATTCGCGAGCCTTTGTGGGCCCTCTGGGACGGCCAACCAGTGAACCGAGAGCGACCGCATTGGAGAAGGATGCCCAGGGTCTCACAGCATCAATGCAACAAGGAATACAATGAAACATCGCGTTGGCATGATAAGGACAGGGTCGGATGGGGATGATGACACGGACGATCAAACGTGACCCAAGCGGAGTGGTTTACTGTGAATGGGTTCAAGTCAGAGTGTTTTCCGGCCCGATTTTAAATGGGACGGAGTAATTATCACCCTGTTTTATATATATATATATATATATATATATATATATATATTCTTACAGGGTGAGAGCCCATCGGAGTCGAACCGCCGCGCGACCCAAAACATGTCGCTAAGATTCTACGGGGGGGCAGGGGGCGTCGAGAGCATGACGTCTTATGGTCAAAACTATAGTACCCCCCGTGTATTTGGAGTAGTACTAGTAGTACTAGTAGTAGTAGTAGTAGTAGTAGTAGTAGTAGTAGTAGTAGTAGTAGTAGTAGTAGTAGCAGTAGTAGTAGCAGCAGTAGTAGTAGTAGTGGTAGTAGTAGTAGTAGTAGTAGTAGTAGCAGTGGTAGTAGTAGTAGTAGCAGTATACCGATAAATAGTTAGTGTAGTGTAAGTAGTGCAGTAGTATAGTAGTATTAGTATAGTACAGTAGTAGTAGTAGTAGTAAGTATTGGTAGTAGTAGTAGTAGTATATTAGTCCGTAGTCAGTCGTAGTCGTAGTAGTAGGTAGTCAGTATGTAGTAGTAGTAGCAGCAGCAGTAGTAGTGCGTAGTAAGTAGTAGTAGTAGTATTAGTAGTAGTAGGTCGTAAGCTGTAGTAGTCGGTAGTAGTAGTAGTAGTTATAGTGGTAGTGTAGTGGTATGGTATAGTAGTAATAGTAGCAGTATTCTTGGAGTAGTCGTAGTAGTATATAGTAGTAGTAGTATAGTAGTAGAAAGTAGTTAGCGTAAGTATTAGTAGTAAGTAAGTAAGTATAGTCGTAAGTCGTAGTCGTCTAGTCGTAGTGCGTAGTATAGTAAACGCCAGCAGCAGTAGTATTAGTAGTAGTTAGTAGTATAGTAGTAAGTAGTAAGTATACTAGTAGTAAGTATAGTGGTAGTAGTGAGTAGTAGTAGTAGTAGTAGTGAGTAGTAGTAGTAAACAGTAGTAGTAGCAGCAGCAGCAGTAGTAGTAGTAGTAGTAGTAGTAGTAGTAATAGTAAAGTAGTCGTTAGTAGTAGTAGTGGTAGTAGTATTAGAGTAGTAGTAGTAAAGGTTATATAAGAGTAGTAAGTAAGTATAGTAGTAAAGTCGTATCGTAGTCGTAGTCGTAGTGTAGTTGTATTGTTTGTTGTTGTAGTGGTAGTAGTAGTGTGAAGGCAGTAAGGGCTTAGTAGTAGTAGTAGTAGTAGTAGAGGATTAGGAGGAGGAGTAGAGGGAAAAGGAGGAGGGGAAGGGGGGGAGGAGGAAGGAGGGAGGAGGAGGAGGAGGAGAGGAAAGGAGGAGGCGGAGGAGCGAAGGAGGAGCAGGAAGGAGTGGGTGAGGTGGTGGAGGAGGTGGAGGAGGAGGAGGAGGAAGAGGAGGAAGAGGAGGAAGAGGAGGTGGAGGAGGAGGTGGAGGAGGACTCCTGGGGAGGAGGGGGGCCCTTTCGAGAGGAGGGGAACTCTTTGAACAGGACTTCTCTCTAGCGCTGGGTGCAGGTCGGCAGCGCTGTCGCCCCTGGCGGGCTCAAGCCGAACCCCCGAAAAAATAGGCTGCGGGGCGGGAGGCCAGAGGAGCGCGCGACTTTTAACGCCCCTGGGCGTGCCGCCCCCGTGGCTCGACGAAGCGAGGAGCGCGCGACCACATCAAGGAACCGAGCTCTATGCACCGCCACTTTTTCCAGTCATGCACTGACATTTGCCCAGGGAAACGGATCCTGGTGTATACGGGATCCTGGTGTATACATTTTTCGTGGTTTCCCCGGGAACATGGGGAAACAATTATACACCACACCACCCCGACGTCGTCCCCGACCCTCAGAAAGTCCTGGGATTGAAAAACAGCCCGCCACTGGTGATATATGCTACAACTTCCGATGCACATGATCTCGATTCGCCGTTGCTGACGTCACAATGCGAAGCTAAAGGTCGCCAGGCATACCAGGAACTCCACACGAGCCGACCTGGAACGGCTGGTGGAGCAAAAGACGGCACGGCTGGTGGAGCAAAAGACGGCACAAACATAATTTGTCATAGCTCCTCGCGGATTCCTTGGATCGGCGCTGGGCCCCGCTGGCGGCGCCTCTGGCGCCGCCCCTGGCGCGCGGAGCGCGCCAGGGAGGGGATCCCAGCGCCGATCCAAGAAATCCGCGAGAAGCTCCGAAAGCTTATGTCTATGCCCTTCTGGTTGTCCAAACGACGGCCCGCCTCCTGGCCGTCTCCCGAAGGGAGGCCAACGATCGCGTAGCCTCGGGGGGTGTAGTAGCCGAAGATGGGCCTGGAAGCATGCCCGAGTACGACCAAGACCGGCACCCGAAATCTTCCGACCACGCCCGAATGTGACCGAACTGTTTGGCTCGAGCCCAGCCCGCTTGTCAGCTTCGGTCGCAATTTCGGTCACACTCAGTTTAGCACGTTTTCAGTCATATAATTGTTTCGGTCACACATTTTTTTGTCTAAGAAGGGCTGGGCGCCATGACAACGATGGCCGCGCGACAGGCGAACACAGGCCGAAGGACCGCACCGCGTCGCCGATGCGTCCACCACGCACTGGCGACGTCGGGATCGAGGTCAGCCTCCGCGTCGCCCTGACATCGCAACACCGTTCGGCAGGAGCGGTTGTTCGCAACGCCGCCTCCTATCCGCCAGCCCAGGCGAGTCAAGCTTCCCAGTCCCCTGCCGTCTCACCATCATCAAGGTGCGGCTGCGATTACGTGCTGATTTTCACAAAGACACCCATCCCTGACTCTGGATCCGCCCTACTTTGAGGAAATTCGTAAGTAGGGCTTGGAATTTCCGCCTTACTTTTCAAGCCCCGCTGATGCCAATTTCCGCCCTACTTTTCTGTTGTTGTTTCCGCCCTACTTCTGTGGATGTTCGCCCTATTTTATGTTGGGTGCAGAAATTTCCGCTCTACTTTTTCGGCTTCTTGTAAGTGGATTTCCGACGCAATTTTAAGTGGGAAAAAAGCCAAAGTAGGGCGGATCTGGAGTCAGGAATCTCTCCAATACCTTCTCCCCTCTCCTCATTGCTACCCCTCACGTTTTGTCCAACATCCATCACCCCTTCTTCCTCAACCCGTGCTGGCGCGTCGAAAACTGGCCCAACCAGTCAGCGGTAGAAGACACCCTTCTCCTCCCCCCTCCTCATCCCTGTCCTCCCTGTCCTCCTCCTCCCTCCCTCTCTCCCTCCCTCCCTCCCTCCGGCCCAACGGGTCCCCGATCCTTGAACTTATCGTTCATCTGAACACGGTGCCAGCGGAGGCTGAGCCGCATCCGTTGAAGCGCAAATTCAACGCAGGGCCGTGCCGCGCATTTTGCGACGTAGATGAAACGCCAATGCTGAATGTAAGAGGCGACGAGTGGATTGGCGGGTAGAGCGGAGCCCCCGCTTGGGCGCTGTCAAGGCGAAAACGAAAGGGGCGGGAGTATTTGGTAAGGCTGGCCATCTCGAATGAGTCCGCAGGCCTCGCCCACTCCCCCCCTCACGTGAATCGGTCTCGCCTCAAATGCCAATTTGGAATGGCGTCTAAATCCATCTGGCGAATGAAAGGCGCTCGCTCGCGCGCGGCCCTGGTTCGGACGACTCGGCGAGGAAACAGGGGCTGCGCCCGAGCAGGAGCCGAACTTCCAGAAATCCCATCGCGACGCCTTGGCGTGATCACCACGCAGCCACGTCGGACACAGCCAGGAGGAATGGGGAAGGAGGTGGCAGGAGGAGGAGGAGGAGGAGGAGGAGGAGGAGGAAAAAAAAAGTAGAGGGGGAGGAGGAGGAGGAGGAGGAGGAGGGGGGAGGAGGAGGAGGAGGGAGGAGGAGTAGGGAGGAGGAGGAGGAGGAGGAGGAGGAAGGAGAGAGGAGGAGGATGAGGAGGGAGAGGAGGAGGAAACAAAAGGTGAAACGCGTGGAGGAGGGACCTCGGACAGCCACCCCGGAGGGCCTTCCAGCGTTCCTCCGCGCTCGCCCAGGCGATCGCCGTGCCCAACTGCCCATTCAGGTGGGCCTCCGACCTGGCAGCAGGCAGGGGTTTGTCGAGGGCCCGCTCCTGCTCTTCGTCATCCTCCTCCTCATGATCCTCCTCCTCCCCCTCCTCTCCTCCCTCCTCCTCCTCCTCCTCATCACCATCACCTCACCATCACCTCACCATCAACCATCACCATCACCATCAAAACATCACCTCGATCATCCTCATCATCGCTCATCATCATCATCATCATCATCATCATCATCATCTCAGCATCATCATCATCATCATCCATCGTCATCATCATCAACCCCCCCCCCCCCCAAAAAACATCATCATCATCATAATCATCAGCAGCAGCAGCAGCATCAGCATCAGCATTATCATCATGCTCATCACCATGATCAGCAGCAGCATCATCAGCATCATTGGCAGCATCAGCATTGTCAGCAGCATCATCGTCAGCATCATCGTCATCATCATCACCATGCTCACAATCAGCAACATCAGCATCAGCATCAGCATGAGCAGCATCCGAATACTCATCATCACCATCCGCATCAGCATCATCATCAGCATCATCATCGTCGGCATCATTAGCAGCAGCATCAGCATCGTCATCGCCAGCATCATCAGCACCATCGTCGTCATCATTATCATCAGCATCATCATTATCAGCAGCATCATCAGCAGCAGCATCGTCCTCACCCATCATCATCATCAGCAGCAGCATCGTCATCATCAGCATCAGTATCATCACCATTGTCATCAGGATCAGCATCACCATCATCAGCAGCAGCATCAGCAGCATCAGCATCAGCATCAGCATCATCATCAGCATCATCATCAGCATCAGCATCACCAGCATCAGCAGCAGCAGCATCGTCCTCATGCTCATCCTCACCCGCATCATCATCATCATCATCATCATCATCATCATCATCAGCATCATCATCACCAGCATAATCGTCGTCGTCAGCATCATCATCAGCATCATCACCATTATCATCATCATGAACATCATCAGCATCAGCAGCATCAGCATCATCACCAGCATCAGCATAATCACTATCAGCAATATCATCATCATCAGCAACATCACCAGCAGCAGCATCAGCAGCATCAGCATCAGCATCAGCATCACCAACATCAGCATCATTAACAACATCATCATCATCATCATCATCATCATCATCATCATCATCATCATCATCATCATTAGCATCAGCATCAGCATCAGCATCATCAGCATCAGCGTCAGCATCAGCATCAGCATCAGCATCAACATCAGCATTATCATCATCATCATCATCATCATCATCATCATCATCATCATCATCATCATCATCATCATCATCATCATCCCCCTTCCCCTCCCCCTCCCCCTGCCCCCTCCCCCTCCTCCTTCCGCTCCTCCTCCTCCTCCTCCTCCTCCTCCTCCTCTTCCTCCTCCTCCTCCTCCTCCTCCTCCTCCGCCTCCTCCTCCCTCCCCTTCTCTACGTCATCCTGCGTCCTCCCTCTCCCTTACGTGCAGACCCCATGGAAACTTCAGTGGCTCCAATGCACGGGCAGAAAACGAGGCACAGGTGTCCAGCAACACGCCCCCCATAGAGCTGCACCGCGTGGGACAGCGCTCTCTCCGCGGAACCTGTGGCTTCCCTGCTACCCAGAGACCCACCCGCACCCCACGGCACCCTGCACGCCCCAGGGCTGCCTCCCCCCCCCCATCCCCTCCGTAGGTTTTGGCTCGGAGTTCAGCCTCCGATGCGAGCCCCGGGGGGCGCGATGCCGCGAAGCGGTCGCACCGCTCCTCGCCCGAGGTCCCCTCTGCATTCCCGCGTGGCTCTCTTGGCGGCCCAGGGCCGGGGTCTGGCGGAGGTGCGCGCAACAACGGTGGCTTCACCGTCCCAGTGCCTTCGCTGACTTCAAAACCCCCAGCGAACCTTGCGTAGTACGTGCAACTCAGGGAGAAGCCGGCCGCTCATTCCAACATACGGGGGATGCGGAGGCTCTATGAGCGGGACGGGGTGGAAGCGGAGGGGACACCATACGGCTTCTCGCACCGGGGTCAAGACCATCAAATGGCAATTCACGTAAGTTGGGAGCCTCATGTATTCATTCCATACGCAGCATGCTCGTTCCACCATTCTTTCCTTGCCTTTTCCCCGTTGTCGGAGGTGAAAAAAAAATAAGAAATCAAAAAAAAAGAATAAAAAAAAAGAAGAAGAAAAGGGGGTTGAGATCGAAGTGGAACGGAGAGCCCACCTACCGGAAATCGATTTCGGTTTCGTGTTCGTGCGTGCCGTGCGCGCGGGCGCGGCGAAGCTGCGTGGGCGGCGAGAGGGGGGGGAAAAAAAAAAAAAAAAAAAAAAAAAAAACAAAAAAAAAAACACAAAAAAAAAAAAAAAAAAAAAAAAAAAAAAACAAAAAAAAAAAAAAACAAAAAACAAAAAAAAAAACAAAAAACGTCTCCTGTGCGCTTGAGGCGGCGGCCCCTGGAAATTGTTTCTTTCCGGGCGGCCGGTGGCGCGCGGTGTCCCGCCGGTGTCCCGCTGGTGTCCTGTCGGTGTCCCTGTGGCTGAGGCGCGGCCGGACCAAATGTGTCTCTTCCGGGCGGCCGGTGGCCCGCGGTGTCCCGCCGGTGTCCCGCCCGTGTCCCGTCGGTGTTCCGTCGGTGTCCCGATGCTGATGATGATGATCATGATGATGACCATGATGATGATGATGATGATGATGATGATGATGATGATGATGATGATGATGATGATGATGATGATGATGATGTGATGATGATGATGATGATGATGATGATGATGATGATGATGATGATGATGATGTTGGTGTTGTTGTTGATGATGATGATGATGATGATGATGACGTCGATTGTGAGATCGATTGTGACATCGATAGTGAGACCGAATGTGAGATCGATTGTGAGATCGATAGTGAGATCGATTGTGAGATCGATAGTCAGATCGATTGTGAGATGATGATGGTGATGATGGTGATGATGGTAATGATGGTGATGATGGTGATGATGGTGATGATGATGACGATGATGATGATGATGGCGTCGATTGTGAGATCGATTGGGAGTTCGACTGTGAGATCGATAATCAGATCGATTGTGCGATGCTGATGGTGATGATGGTGATGATGGTGATGATGGCCATGATGGTGATGATGATTGTGATGATGATGATGACGACGTTGATGATGATGATGATGCTGATGATGATGACGATGATGATGATGCTGATGGTGATGTCGATGGTGATGATGATGATGACGACGACGACGACGTCGATGGTGATATCGATTGTGAGATCGGCCACTCGTCGCCACGGCTGGATTCGCCTCGAACCGTGTCCTCCTTCGTTGTCTCCCTCCGCTCGTTCCTCTCCTCGCCTCCTCCCTCCCGTCCTCTCCCTCTTGGTTCCTCGGCTTCCTCCCGCTTTCTCTGCCTTGCCCCACCTCGGGGCGGCGACCTCCTGAGGGCGCTCGCGCCGTGCCGTGCCGGTCCCAGGGCTCTGTGCCGTGCTCTATCGTCATGCCGTGCTGTATGCTGGGCTCTGAGGCCCCAAACACAAAAAAACGGCCTCGTCGTCGTCGTCGTCGTCGTCTTCGTCGTCGTCGTCGTCGTCGAATGACCGAATGTGAGATGATTGTTCGAATTGCGAGTTCGATTGTGAGACCGAATGTGAGATCGATTGCGAGATCGATTGTGAGATCGGTAGTGAGATCGACTGTGAGATCGAAAATGAGATCGATTGTGAGATCGATAGTGAGACCGAATGTGAAAACGAATGTGAGATCGATAGTGAGATCGATTGTGAGATCGACAGTGAGATGGATAGTGAGACCGAATGTGAGACCGAATGTGAGATCGACTGTGAGATCGATTGTGATATCGATCGTGAGATTGACAGTGAAACCGAATGTGAGACCGAATGTGAGATCGATTGTGAGATCGATTGTGAGATCGACAGTGAGATCGATAGCGAGATCGATAGTGATATCGATCGTGAGATCGAATGTGAGATCGATTGTGAGATCGATAGCGAGATCGATTGAGTGAGACGTTGGTTCCCCCTCACCCCTCACCTCCTTATCACCCGCAGGGTGGTCGTATAGGTATTATCCATCCTTTTCACTTCTCCATCACACCTCCAGGCGCTGCAATAAACTAGCGGCGGTCGTTTGTGTTCCTGTGTTTCGGCAGCGGGGGGTTCTATTGTGTTAGCGGGGACTATGGGATAATCACGCAGATCATACCCTGACAGCAACATGGTTTTGGCAGCTCGAACGGCAAACACCATCGAAACATCTTGACTGCAAGGTACTGTTACATCCCCAGGGCGAAAGTTTTTTCCTCTTGGGCCCGGAGCGAAGGCTTGAAGTCTTAAGCAGACGCGTGTCAGAAACATGCCGTCGGATCCAATGAAGTTCGCGCGGGTCCAATTTTGGTTTTGGTTTGTGTTTCGGTGGATCCGATTTCCGTCCGCGCGGATCCGATTTCGGATGAGATGGATCCGTGTCCGGTCTTACTTTTCACGGCGGATCCGATTTCTACCCGGTTCTAAATTTATAGTATTGAATGTACACAGGGAACCGGAAGAAATCGGATCTGCGGACCCCACAAACCGCCCGTGTTAAGATTCTACGGGGGATGGGGGGTTCGGTAATCAACTTTCCACGATGGGCGCTGCGTCGTCTCGCGCACTCCCATCAACTCCCCGCGCGAGCGGGCCCCATTCAACATAAATACATACATCCCTCTAACCCCGGTTGCTGCAAACAGCTCGTCTGGTCGCCGTCCGTTCGGCGGCGCCGACGTTGTCTCGCGAACTCCTCATGGCCATTTTCACCTCGAGAGGAAAATCTTTCGTCCTGCGTGATTATGTGGCAAGTTCCACACCCTAGACCTGAATTTGGAAATATGGGAGGTAACTGAAGGGCTCCCCAGAATGTGTCATCAAGGTGCTCGTTCGACGGGTTCGACCGGCTGACAAGGGGAAAGCAGGCCCGCACGCGTGGAACTGTTGAACACGCGTGCGGCCGCACTTGATCTGGTCAGCGGCCGCAGGAGGACTAGACAGCGGTCGAGCAGCGCCAGGGCTCGCCAGAGCACAACGAGGCACAAGGAACAGGGAACCCGCGAGGCGGGGAAAGCCGCAGGGGCCCAAAGGGCGAGGAATCCACACCCAGGCCAAGCAAAGTCTTCGCGTGCGTGCCGAGGTGCAAGCTCATGAAATGCGAGGCGAGCATGAGCGCGAGGTCGCACAGGGAGCCGCGGGGAGGACCGGCACGGGGGAAGGAACGAACATCGACGTCCATCAACTCGAAGCAAGTCCAGGTGTGAGCGTCGCCCTTGGAACCGAACCCACTCAGGGAGGCTGAGGAGACCAGTGATCGCTGGAACCTTACATCGCGATTGGATGGTGAACGACGACCAAGTAAGCGGACCGCAGCGTCGCTGGGTGGTCCAGGACATGATGACCATCGACAGGCGGGGGGCCAGGAAGGAGCCGCCGACTTCTGCCGAAGAGCAGCATCCTGAGCCCAGCGCCAGGCCTGGCCGCGCAGGCAGCCCACAAGCTGCGGCTAGAGACTGGCCAGCCACGGTCGCCCTGGCAGCGCCAGCGAGGGGGCGGGGGAAGGGACGGGGAAGGGCGGGATGCAGGAGCAGGCAGGAGAGCCGGGCGAGGGCCCAGCCAAGCGCACCAGGGGGGCAGAAAGCCCGAACAGCGCGGAAACGAAAGCCAGGTGACCAGGGGGGCAAACAGCCTCAACAACGCCTCGTCCGCTCTCCTTGCTCCGCTCCAGGTCCTCGGGCGACGGGTGGTCCAGGATGATCCAGCCGGCAGCGTCGGGGGGGGGGGGGGGCGAGCCTGGGGCGCGCGCGACCGCCTGGGCCTTCTGGGAAATCCAGCTCTACGACCAAACCGCCTCTGTGGGCCCAGGCCGCAAGCTCGCGCACGCCTGAGTCGGTGGCTCGCCCCAGCATCATCGCATTGCGCGCGAACGCCTGGTGGCGCCTGCTCCGGGCGATGCCCACGTTGAACTTGTGCCAGTCGCCCATCTGCTCGCAAGAGTGGAGGTGGCTGGCCTGGGTGCCTGCCGGGAAGACAATGTCTGCCCCTTGGCCCTGCGCAGTATCGAGCGTCATCGCCTAGATCTGTCGTTCGGCATAGAGAGTTCAGGGCACGCGTCGCGCAGCCCACCGAAGCTGCACATGAGGCCGCTCTCGCGGGAGGGGGTGTGCGCGAAGCAGGCCTAGCCTTGGGCCGTGGCGGCTTGCCTTCTGGCCCTGGGACCAGGTGCCCCGCCCCCAGCTGTGGCAGGGTTGCTCGTTCTTGTGCTGCGCCTCAGTTGGTCAGCAGTGAGTGTGAACCATTCTTCCAGTGGCGCCAGAGGGAGCTTGTATCCCGACAGGACCTTGACCTTCGCACGGTTGTCTAGGCAGTATCTCTCCACTGCCCTGACCATGTTCACGAACTCGCGCGCCTCGTGAAGCTTGGCATATCCTTCCCCGATGGGCAAGGAGATTTCGAGCCCGACAGCGTGCGCCAGGAGGAAGCGCATGTCGCCATGCGCACCGCCGCGGGGAGACCGAAAGCCCCCGAGCCCGACTGGGATGCCGTTCTTGACTGCGCCGTGCCAGGGGCTCTTGTTCTCCAGGGCCCAGGTATGCCATCTTGGCCCAGGGGAGGCCCTTCACGGAGGGTCCAGACGTCACGGGACTTCACGGGGTCCACGACCGCGCAGGCCAGCTCGCTGCCGTAGCAGTTGGCCGAGAGCCAGAATAGCAGGGTAGGGCACCATAGGAGGAGGAGGAGGAGGAGGAGGAGGAGGAGGAGGAGGAGGAGGAGGAGGAGGAGGAGGAGGAGGGAGGAGGAGGAGGAATGGGGGGAGGAGGAGGAGGAGGAGGAGGAGGAGGAGGAGGAGGATGAGGAGGAGGAGGAGGAGGAGGAGGAGGAGGAGGATGGGGAGGAGGAGGAGGAGGAGGAGGAGGAGGAGGACATTGTGGGCGGAGCTCTCCCACAGCAAAGCCTGCAAGTGCGCCAGCGCGGGGACTTTGAGGCCCCAGGCGGCTGCCTCAGAGGGCTTGGCCTTCGGCGGCAGCTGCTCCTCGTCGCCGCAGAGTACCAGCGTGGCCGAGGAACGCGCGGCCATGGCCAGGGGAATGGAAGCCATGGCGAACGTCGTCTGCCCTGCCTCGTCCAGGAGACAGAGGGCCATGCGGTTCGTGCCCAACTCCGTGCTGGCCCCATGCGTTGCCAAGGTGACCTTGGAATCCGCTCCAAGTTTTTGTTCCCGGTCCTTGACGAACCAATGTTTCTGTAGAAAAAGAAAAAGCTGTATAAACATACGCTTTTGGAGGTCCGCGCGGATTTCTCGGATCTGGGCGAGGGCCTCCTCCCTGGCGCGCGGAGCGCGCCAGGGGCAGCGCCGGAGGCGCCGCCAGGGGGCCCCAGCACGGATCCCAGAAGTCCGCGCAGAGCGCCAAAAGTGTGCGCCCGTGGTTTTGGTTTTTCTTCGATCGCGGCCGCTGGTCTTAAGCTGAACGGGCTGCTGGCCGTGCGCGTCCCCGCGTTCCTTTTCGCCGGGGTGACGTTGTAGAGACGGGGCTGGCCGGGTACGCGCGCGGACTCCGTGGGGGCCGGGCGCGGGCACTCCAGGGGGCACCCCGCGCTGCCCAGGGGGGTCCCTGCGCCGTGGGTGCGCGCGGCCAGGCTGCCCGTGCCTCCGCTGGTGCCTCCGGGAGAGCGCAGCGAGGCGCCGCGCGGGTGGGGTGCACGACGCCCAACAAGCCGACCAGCGCTGCGGAAGTGTGTCTTGCCCGTTCGGAGGGAGGCGGGGGCCGTGGCACAGGGCTGCCACTTGATCCAGGGATCTGTGCAGCACCAGGCTCGCCCGCTCGCTGAGACGCCAGCTGGTGCAGGCGGCTGCCGGGAGGGGGGGGGCGGCGTGGGATGGACCCGCTGGAAGACTCGTCCAGGGTCATCTTCGGCAACTCGCTCACTCAAAGGCTCCTCCTGGGCGTCCGTCGTCCAGGTGTGGAAAATCACGGTCTCGCAGCTCCTTGAATTTTGTGCTGGGCACACCGCTGTCGCGCATGACCTGTTCGGTGGCGCGTAGGCGTAGGGCCGACCGAGCTGGCCTGGCTGACGCCGCAGCACGCGTGGACCTTGCCCGCCTCTGGCTCGTTGCGGGGAGCACGGAAAACGACACACGCGCAGCATTCAGAGCACATTGGTCCGATCCCCGTCGCCCCTGGGCAAACCCAACAGAGCACTGCGGCGATGTCTCCCCTCCTCCGCAGCTTCGTACTCCCTGTGCTGGCGGATCATAGAATCCCACCAGTACTCTGGGCGTAGGTGGTTTAACCAACTTCGTCTTCCCTCTGCCAAAACCCCTCCTTCCCCTGCTCGGGGGAGGGGTTTACCCCTCCCTCTAGTAGGGTGTCTTGATCACTGTTCCCTCTTACTATACACACCCTCCCCAAGGCGACCGGCAGCCGACCAGGAATCATGAGGACCCCATGCTCCCCGCCCCCACCATCCCTGTCCAAAGACAATACAACACGCACTATGCCTCCACATTCGGAGCATGCGCGGCCAACCCGATGAGGCCCCCCACCATCCCTATCAAAAAACAACAAGCAAAACAAAAGTACACCTTGGGGCAAACGCATGAACCATGTTCCTGAGGCCTGCGAGCACTTTGTTTTGTTGACAGGGACGGCGGGGCTATCAGCATCTTCCCTGCTGTGCGCAGGGCCACCACCCCTATCAGAAAACAATACAAAATACACCTCGCGGATAAATCTGGATCATGCGCAGCCACCCCACGATCATTGCAAAGTTGTTTTTGACAGGGACGGCGGGGGTGGTGGCGTATGACCTGCTGTGCGCAGGCCCACCAGACACAATGATAGGCATTGGTTTTCGACAGTGATGGTGGGTGCCGACATGTTTGCAGATGTGTGCTGTCACGTTCGCAGGCGCGCCTGACGCACTTTGCACGTGCCCCGAACGTGGCGCACCTGGCGCGGCTGGAGTATGCAGCACACCCGGCGCACGTGGAGCATCAGGTGCACCAGACGTGCCTGGCACGCTCGGGCCCCAGCGTCACCCAAGTCGGCTTTGGCTCTCGGTAGCTGTCCATCCAAAGACCAGCGCTGAACATGCTCAAGCTCGAGTGATACTTATGTGCTGGGAGGGCGGGCGGGAGTGAGCTAGACGGCTTGCTATCTAGGAGGGTGTCCCGATCACTATTCGTTATGAATATACACCCCCTCCCGGCCCGCGGCCAACCTGGAACCATGCCGACTCCATGCGGGCCCGCCCCCCACCATCCCTGTCCAAAAACAATACAAACCGCACTCTGCTTCCACATTTGGAGCAAGCGCGGCCAACACGATGCGCCCCCCCCCCACCCCACCATCCATAGCACAAAAACTATGCAAAGTACACTTTTGGGTAAAGTCTTGCGTCATGTTCGTGAGGCCCGCGGGCACTTCGTATTGTTTTTGGCAGGGACCGCGGGGGTGTCAGCATATTCCCTGCTGCGCGCAGGGCTACTATCCCTGACAACAAAAAACAGTACAACATGCACCTCGCGGCTAAATCTGGATCATGCGCGGCCATCCCACGATCATTGCGAAGTGGTTTTCGACAGGGACGGCGGGGGGTGGTGGCGCGTGGCCTGCTGTGCACAGGCCCACCAGACACAATGCTGGGCATTGGTTTTCGATAACGATGGCGGGGGCGGACATGCTTCCCGATGTGTGCTGTCTGTCACGTGCGCAGGCGCACCTGACGCACTCTGCACGTGCCCCGAACGTGGCGCACCTGGCGCGGCTGGAGTATGCAGCACAGCTGGCGCACTCGGAGCACGTGGCGCATCTGGCGCACCAGGCGTGCCTGGCACGCTCGGGCCCCAGGGGTGCTTGGCGCGCATGGCGCCCCTGGCGCTCGTGGCGCACCTCGCCGGAGCGTCGCGCACCTGGGGTCGGCTTTGGTTCTCAGTAGCTGTCTGTACAGAGACGACCGCTGAACATGATCAGGCTCGGGTGTTACCTATGTGTTTGGAGGGCGGGTGGGAGTGAGCTAGACGGCTTGCGGGGGGTGGGTAGCTTGACCCCTCCCCTACCCCTACCCTGGGCCTGGGAAGGGGGCGGGCACGGAGGGGTTTGAGCGCCCATGATGGCCCAAGATGGCTCCAAGAGGGTCTCAGGGAGCCCACGATGGCCTCCAAGTTTGCTCCAGATGCCTCAAGATGGCCCAAGATAGCCTCCGAAGCACATCCAAGAGGCCTCCAGACAGACGGCCCCAGACGGTTTCAAGTGCCCTTCCGAGCCCTCCAAGGACCCCCCCACAGAGGCCAACTTGGCTCCGAAACCGAAGGAAAACCAATGTGTTTTGCCTTCTCGTTTTTTCGCTTCCGCTGGGCTCTTGAGGCCTTAGCCCCACGACGGCCTTAGAGAGCCCCAGGAGGGCCCAAGAGGGCCCCAAGAGTGTCCCAAGAGCGCCCCCAAAGCGCCCCAAGAGGGCCTCAAGACGAAATGTTTGAGCCTCCAAGAAGGGGGGGTCCTGAATTTCCGGCCTTCCACTTTTTGAATCACGGGGGCCACGATGGCCCCAAGAGGCCTCCCAGACCCCCCAACGAGTCCCAAGAGGGCCCCAAGAAGGCCCCAAGAGAACCCCAAGAGGGTCCCAAGAGTGCCTCTAGAGGCTCCGCGAGGACCCCAAGAGAGTCCCAAGATGGCTCCACGAGAAAACGCTTCCAAGGCGACTGTTGCACTGCACTTTTCTACACTTCCCTGATGAAGGCAGCTCGCCTGGCGATCTGCTGCTGGATGAGCTGGTGGGGAGACTTCTGGCACGCAGGCGCACGATGCGAGGCGGACGCCGGGCAAGCAGGGGCAGGCAATGCCACCCGCGCAGGAAAAGACAGGGCTGCGAGCAGCGCCGGGGCGAGGCGGAGCTCAGCGCGGCCAGAATGGCGCGAGAGGGGCGGAGCGGCACCAGAACCACGACGTGGCTGGTGGGGATGCGCGAAAGCGTCAAGAGTGCCGGATGGCCACGTGCAAGAACTAGAGCGGGCGAGCACCGCGCCGAGGGCACCCCCAGTGGATTTGCCAACATGCCGTGATGCCCGAGCCTCCTCCGCCCTCGCTCCCTCGCCTGCCCGCTGCCGAATGCCTCGGGCTCGCCGCCCGCACTCTGGGAACAAAAAAGGGCGAGAAGAAGCGGGCGCAGGACGGAGCCAGCAGCGCCCTGGCCCAGCTCGAGCATCGGGCCGGGAGCCGCTGCTCCACAGCGCGTCGCGCCGCGGCGCCCCGGCGACGCGCTGTCCCCTGCGAGCGGACAGCCTGCTGCTCCGCTCCGTGGGGCGGGCGGTCCGGCGAGGCTCCGGACAGCGGCGCGCCTCGGGGCCGCGAGGTGGCCCGGCGTGCCGCGCCGACGCGCGGCGGGCCAGAGCCGGCGGAGCGGCAGGCTGTCCAAAAGCACCCGCCCGCGGTGTCCGTGCAGGAGGCGTCGCCGCGCCGCTCGTTCTCGACGCGCCCGAGTGGACGACACCGGCACCTGACTGCCTTCCAAGCCACCCCAACCAACCCCGAAGACCCGAAACTCGCCTGGAGTTCGGGCTGGGCGGGGGGGGGGAGGCGGGCTTCATGTGTGTTCTTCCAACGTTCCCCGACCCACCCCCCACTGGAAGTGGAGGGCAAATCGGGGCCTTCGGGTTGGGTTGGGGTGGTTTGGTGGGCGGTGAATGCCGCGGCAAACCCGCGGCAAAGCCTGCGTCCCGCAGGCCCAGGGGGACGACGACGGCGCCGCGGCAAAGCCCACGGCAAGCCCCGCCGCGCCCAAGGGGTGGCGTCTGCCCTGTGGAACGCGCCCTCGCCGAAGCGCAGGGCCGCGCGTGGGAACAACCTGCCATCGCTCGGGCGTCCATTAACCCCGTGCATGTGTTGGCGTCGTACGCTCGTGAGGGGGCCCAGGGACACACAGGTAAATACACACAAGTCCCAGGATCCCCCATATATTCCCACATGTTCTGGGTGTTCGTCTTCCCCCCTCCACACTTCCCATATTTTCCTTTAGTTTCCTGGGCATCGACGATTGATTGTGTCCGTGTGTTTTTGCCCCCTCCTGACATGTGTCGGCGTCGTGCGCTTGCTTTCCCGCGAGACGAGCCGAGGTGCTCCTCGATGGCCCTCGCCGAGGGAACAGAAGCACGCCCGGGCGATGCCAAGGCAGGCGGCGTGGCGACAGGTACCTTCGGGTTGGGTTGGGGTGGTTTGGTGGGTGGTGACAGGGTGGAGGAGGGGGACTTCTGGATGGCGACGCCGACGAAGCGCACAGCCTGCCAGCAGCTGGAGAAGGGGGAGGGCGGGAGGGCGCACGGCAGGGTGACGGGAGAGCACCTGGCCTTGGCCCAGGGCAGGCAGCTGGGTGAGAGCCAGGCCTCCCGGCAGCGGCAGCCGTCGAGGCGTGTGGGCAGCGCCATGCCGCGAGGCAAAAGCTCGGAGGCAACACTGCCAAGGTCAGAGCCGCAGTGCAGTTCCACTCCAGGCGCACGGAAAGGGCCACTCACGCGTGGCGGTATCGCTTGTGCCCTGCATGGTCGCGCGCCACACGTGGAGGCCAGGCTCGTAGGGCCGAATGGGGAGAGAAAGAGCACAGGGAATCCGGAGGGACTTCAGGGAGAGGATCCGACTCAGCAGCGTGCACCTGCACATGCCGTGCACGAATCTCCCAGACAGCCACTCCCGCCAGCAGCGCGCAGAAAGGGGTGGGGTACTGCGTGGTGCGCCACCCACCCTGATGATTGCGTCCACGCAGAGTGTGGTGCGCGTGACTGCGATCGCATCGTGCTCGGGCGCGCACACAGTCTAACGCCCACGCAAGAGAAAAGGCAGGCATACCGCACGCGCTCATGGGTTTGGGCGCCGTGGCCCCAATCACGAATTGGTCGATGGTGTGCCTCTGCACGTGCTGAAGGGAGCAAAATAATCGAGGCTCGGGTAAACTCCAGCAGCTCGGGGTCTCGGGGACCGACTCGGATATCACCGGATGCTCCATTACGGCCGCAGCATGGCGTCTGAGACACAGGAAGAGAAATCAATGCATGTCCCGAAGAAGGCGTTCCAAACTTCTCATCCTCATCCTGCTCTTCCTCCTCCTCCTCCTCCTCCTCCTCATCCTCCTCCCCAACCTTGCCCTGCGACCGTAACCATTTTGGCTCGATGCTCAGGTGAGAAGCCCTCGTTGGCCCGCAGCATCTTCGGATCGGCACGCGCTGGGCGTCCAACCGCAGACGGGCACCGCCGCCTGCAGTGTACGCAGCTAAGCACCGGAATCGGTGACAGTGGTGCCAGTTGCGCGCTCGTCTTCTGCGACTGCCCTGACCCGCGCTCCCCGATGCCGCTCCTCCCGAGCAGCCCCAGTGGGCGTGTCAGGAGGTCGCAGCTCGGTACCCCCACCAGCGCCACGACCGACAGCAGCGCCCAGCTGGAGGGCCCCTCCGCACTGCCCCCATCGCCCATCTGGCCCGCTGGCCACCAGAGGCTGAAGCGCCGAGTGCGCCCGGGGCAGCGGCGCGTCGGCAGGGCTGCCTGGCCCCTGCTGCCCGCGCCGCCAGGCAGCAGGGAGCTCGAAGGAAGCATGCGCGGCGCGCGCGCGCGGTCGAGCGCGCACTCCCCTTCGGCAACTGGCGTGGCGGCGTGGGCGGGTGCGCCGCCGAGCTGGCAGGGAGCACTGCACCGCGAGAGCGCGCCGCGGCCTCGGCAGCACTCGGAGCGAGGAGCGGCCCGCCCTGGGCACCGCCACGCCTGGGGCCCTGCTCCGCTTCGTAGGGCGACGCAATCTATACATATCCACTGCTCCCTGGCCAGGCCCATCCTGAACACAGCAGCTGTGTATACGCCACGCCCTCCTGGTTTGGCCAGGAGGGCGCATACACAGCTCCTGGGTTCAGGAAGGGCCTGGCCAGGGAGCAGTGGATGTGTATAGACTTCGTCCCCCGAGCTTCGGCGGCAACCCGTGCCGGCGGCGCGCACAGTGGGGTAGGGGGAAAGGGAGGAAGGCTTCTTAGAAGGAGGCCGCTTCTGAGAAGGCGCCGGCCTCACGTCTGCAGAGGTAAGGGCCGCGCCGTCGGAGAAGCAGGGGTGCTTCTAGGGAGCCTTCCCCCCCTCCCCCTACCCCCTCTGCGCGTGGCCGAGCTTCGGTGGCAACTCGTGGGAGCCTCCCTTGCCGTCTTGCTGCTTCTTGCGAGTCGACGCTGACCGACGCTAAATCGACGCCAATCGACGCTACATCGGCGCTACCTCAAAGATTGCCAGACGCTAGCGCGCGTTCTAAGACGGAGTTACGAGGACGTGCAATGCTCCCACGAGTTGCTACCGAACTCGGCGGTCGGGGGTGGTGGTGCTGGACGGGGTCGTGGCGCCCCCCACCCCGGCGCGGCTTGGCCGCTGGCTGGGAGGGCGGCTCGTCTCCTTCAGCGAGGGGGGCAACCGCCCTCCCCTATCGGAAATGGCCACAGCGCCGGCTCAGCGGACGAGACCCCTCCGCCGCGTTTCCCTCAACCCACCTCCGACCTCCAACTACCTCCCCCTCTGCTCGTCCTCGTCCGCGGCCTCCTCCTCCTCCTTCTCTTCGTGCTCCTCCTCCTCCTCCTCCTCCTCGTGCTCTTCCTTCTCGTGCTCCTCCTCCTCCTCCTCCTCCTCTTCCTCCTACTCCTTCTTCTTCCTATCCTCTTGCTCGTGAGCCTCCATCGCTTCACACGCCGTGGGCCTGAGACCGGTGACGCGCACGCGGCGGCCGATGCTCAGCTCCCGAGTGCCCTGGGCCAGGCCCGGAGGAAGGGACTGCAGACGGGCGCCGCTCCTGCCCTCTGCCTTCCGCTGCCAGGGCGGTGTGTGTGTGTGCGTGTGCGTGTGTGTGATTGCGTGTGCGCGTGCGTGCGTGTGCGTGTGCGTGTGCGTGTGCGTGCGTGCGTGCGTGTGTACGTGTGTGCTTGTGCGTGCGGGTGTGCGTGCGTGTGCGTGTGTTTGTCTCTGTGTGTGCGTGCGTGCGGGCGGGCGGCCTTGCGGGCGGGCGGACGGGCGCGCGGGCGGGCGGGCGGGCGCGGCGCGCGCGCGCCGCGTGTGTGTGTGTGTGGTGTGTGTGTGTGTGTGTGTGTGTGTGTGTGTGTGTGTGTGTGTGTGTGTGTGTGTGTGTGGGTGTGTGTGCGTGCGTGCGTGCGAGTGTGCGTGTGGTGTGTGTGTGTGTGTGTGTGTGCGTATTTCGCCAGCGCAGTGACTCTGCCTAGCCGCCGACGGAAGAAACGTGTGTGCGTGTGTGTATGTGTGTGGTGTGTGTGTGCGTGTGTGTGTGTGTGTGTGTGTGTGCGTATTTCGCCAGCGCAGTGACTCTGCCTAGCCGCCGACGGAAGAAACGTGTGTGCGTGTGTGTGTGTGCGTTTGTGTGTGTGCGTGTGTGTGTGTGGTTGTGTGTGCGTGTGTGTGTGCGTGTGTGTGTAGGTGTGTGCGTGTGTGTGTGTGCGTGCGTGTATGTATGTATGTATGTATGTATGTATGTATGTATGTATGTATGTATGTATGTATGTATGTATGTATTTATGTATATATGTGTGTGTGTGTCTGCGTGTGTCTGTGCGTGTGTGTGCGTGTGTTTGGAAGGGTCCGTCTGCTCCTGCTCGTGCCTCTGCTCCTGCTGCTGCTGCCCCTGATGGTGCTGCCCCTCGTCCTCCTGTTACTCTCTACTCTCTAATCCTCTTCGGCCTGCCGCCGCCCAAAGAAAGCTAACAAAACGTGCCAATCGCCCGGGTCCAGCGCTCCTCTCGGCGGGAGAATGGCGGCACGCGTCTTCGGCCAGCCCCTCCCCCTCTCGTTCCTTCCCTGCTCCCGCCCCTCTTCATCTCTTTCGCCCTATCCCTCTCCATTTGTCCTTCGCCAGCTCCCCACCCCCCATGCGCGCTCTCCCTCTTTCACCCCCTCCCCCTTCTCCTTCCCCTTTCCCGCGTCCCCACACGCCAGAACACATGAAGCCAGCGTAGAGGTTTTAAGG
This sequence comes from Prorocentrum cordatum, assembly GCA_963575745.1. Lineage (NCBI taxonomy): Eukaryota > Dinophyceae > Prorocentrales > Prorocentraceae > Prorocentrum > Prorocentrum cordatum. Next base: position 70,118 of record CAUYUJ010019152.1, read on the forward strand.
GAGGGAGAGAGGGAGGGAGGCGGATGATGATGATGATGATGATGATGATGATGATGATGATGATGATGATGATGATGATGATGATGATGATGATGATGATGATGATGATGATGATGATGATGATGATGATGATGATGATGATGATGCGAAGGAGGCGATAAGAGAAGGAGGGGGATAACGAGGAAGGGGGGGACCCGTTCCATGTGGGGGCTGCGGTGAAGGCGGAGGATGTTGAGCAGCAGCAGCAGCAGCAAAAGGATTGACGGGTAGGAGGAGGAGGGGGATAGGGGTTCTTGCGTTTGTTGCTGTATTGCTGTTGTCTCGAGACCGTTAGGGACCTGGAGAGGAGGTGCCGAAGGAGAGGGGAGGGGAAGGGAAGGAATGGAAAGGTAAGCCACCTCCCTCTCGTCGTCGTCCTCCTCCTCCTCCTCCTCCTCCTGCTGCCGCTGCCTCCTCACCCTCCTCCTCCCCCCTCCACCTCCTCCTCCTCCTCCTCCTTCTCCCTCCTCCCCCTCCTCCTCCTCCGTTCCTTCTCCCTCCTCCTCCACCATTGCACAATCAAAATACTACTCCCCTCTCTCCGCTGACTCTGTCCGGAAGATGTTCGGCCCCCCTCCGCGTACTGCTTCTTTACACACAAGATTCCGACGAATTGGTCTTTCATATGTATTGATACACATCCGTTACTTTCCGGTCCTTCAAATTGTTGCTCCCGTTACAGCGCTAGCCTCATTTTCGGGCTTCCGCTCGTTCCGAATCGTGTTCCCGCTACAGCGCTGGCCTCATTTCCCCGCTTCCGCTCGTTCCAAATCATGCTCCCGCTGCAGTGTTGTCCTCATTTCCGCGCTTCTGCTCGTTCCGAATCGTGCTCCCGCTGCAGCGCTGACCTCATTTCCAGAGCCATGCCATGGCATGCAATGCAATGCTATGGTGTGTTCTGCTGTGCGATGCCATGCCTTCAGCTGCAATGCTATGATATGCAGTGCATGGCTACGCAATGCCACGCCATGCTATGTCATGCTACGCGTTGATCTTCAACGCCATGTTATGCCATGTAATGCAGTGCCATGCTGCGACATCCGACTGCGCGAACAGCGAGGAGATCTACGCCATGGTAAGAGATGGGAGGGAGGGATATGAAGTCAGATAAGACGCTTGCGCACTTCGCTTGCCCTCTTCCTCATCCCTCTTCCCCCGTCCTCCGCCGCCTGTTCCCACCCCTTCCTCCTGGCACTGCTGCCACTCCTCCGCCCGCCCTCCCTGTTGCCCCCCTGCCCTGCCGCCCCTCCCACTGGCACTCCTGCGGGGGCGGCAGTCGACCACAACCATATCGAGGACGCACCCTGGGTGATGCTTTGTGCATGCCAACCAATCGCCAGAGCATCGAAACCAGTTTAGCGACCTGGCTGTGGTCGATGTGAGCATCATAGACGGCCAAATCGACCACGACCACAGCCAAAGCGCTCATGCCGAGGTCGGTGGGTCCTCCCCCGAGGGGCCCTCTGGACAAATCCCCTCGATTGTTGCTGTGGCTCTTGGCTTCGCCCGGAACTCCACTCCCTCCTCCCGTCCCCCCAACCCTGGCGAAGGGGGAGGCGGGGGTGCAGGGTGGGGGGGGGGCGGGACGCACGCCCACAGCACCAGCAGCAGCAGCAGCAGCAGCAGCATCAGCAGCAGCAGCAGCAGCAGTCGGTCAGTGCCCAGGCAAGAGAGGGCCGGCGTGGCGGCAGCCACGAGGGTGCCACGCCACGCAGGGCAGGCACTCCTGCCCAGAGGTCGCCCCGGGAGGCCCCCTGCAGGCAGACGGGCGAACGCCCCCCCGGAAACACCCCAAGCCTCACAGAAACTTCGATCCTGTACAGTATTCGGCCTGACCCAAGGAACGATGAATAAGGAACGAGGCCCCTTTTTTCCAGGTGAATCTAGAACATCCGAAGAAACACCAGGGGGTCCCGCCGCCAAAAAGGTAGCGGAACTCATGCAAGCCCAAGGAACGACCGAGCCCCTTTTGAAAAATAGGTGTTCCTTATTCAAGCCGGACCCTGTATCCTGGATTCTCCTGGTGGGGGCGCCCTCCGCGTGTAGTACAAGTTTGAGCACCGATCCCGAAGGTGACTGCGCACCGTCGTTCCCGCAGCCGTGTCCCAACGACTTCAATGATGAGGGCCACCCGCGCACCCACACGTGTGTGGACCACCACGATGAGACAGCATAAACTGAGCGCTGGCCTCAACGCGCAGGCGACACCTCGAGCATGGACTGAAACGTTCACGCACCCCCCAGAGACGTCCTCACACTGAGGGCACAATCCCAAGTGGGCGTACCACTCCAGACCCCCTCGAGTCATGAAAAAAACTCGACGGACGGTCTTCCTTCATTGATGGGCGAGGAGGAGGAGAAGGAGGAGGAGGAGGAGAAGCGGAGGAGGAGGAGGAGGAGGAGGAGGAGGAGGAGGAGGAGGAAGGGGGAGAGGGGGGGAGGAGGAGGAGGAGGAGGAGGAGGAGGAGGAGGAGGAGGGGAGGAGAAAGGAAGCGGAGGAGGAAGGAGGAGAGGAGGGGGAGGGAGGAGGAGGAGGAGGAGGAGGAGGAGGGAGGAAAGGAGGAGGAGGGAGGAGGAGAGGGAGAGGACGAAGCGGAGGAGGAGAAATACAGAGGAGGAGGAGGAGGAGGATGAGGAGTGAGGAGGAGAAAGGGGGAGAGGAGGATGAGGGGGAGGGGGAGGAGGAGGAGGAGGAGGAGTGAGGAGGAGGAGGAGGAGGAGGAGGAGGAGGAAGGAGGAGGAGGAGGAGGTAGGAGGAGGAGGAGGAGGAGGAGAGGAGGGGGAGGAGGAGGAGGAGGAGGAGGAGGAGGAGGAGGAGGAGGACGTCGTTTCGTGTCGGGTCGTGCTGTCGCCCTTGCCCCCGGTCGGTTGTCGCGTTCGCGTCCGTTCGGGTTCTGCTGTTTCTTCGCCTTGTGGCTTCTCTTTGTTGTTACCTCTCCCCGTTCCCCTTCCTTCGCCTTCTGGCTCATGTCGGAGGGCACCATGCCTTAAAAGCTTACCCAGGGGCCCAAGTCACACTCGTTTGCTGGCGTGGCGTTCCAAAAGGGTGGGCGCAGCGAAGGAGAAACACATCAGCAAAAAGGTACCAGATGGGCAAATTCCTTGAGACGCACGCTCTCGCGCACCTGCGTGGGAAGACATTCGGCGAGCCTGCTCGCATGCCGCCAGGTGCGCCGGCCTGAACATCTTTCTGCTCCCGTCGTCCATCATGACCTTTTTGGGCGAGCCCTCATGTTAAACTAACTTCGTTGAAACCACGTCAAGACGCCGCCAGGGCTTTGGCAGGGCTTCAATTGAATTTTGGGTAGGGTGTCTTCTGAAAAGCCAATCGCTTGGGGGAAGGGCGAAAGGAACTTCCGAGGCAAGGTCCAAGCAGACCTTCCAACGCCCCTCGCCTGCGTCGAACTCGACCGCTGTGCCGAGCTGCCCATTCAGATGAGACTGAGCACTGATGCCGGAAACGACGACGCGCGATCCTGGCGCAATTGTCTCGAAAGGTTCAGCGCTGGCCGATTCGGAGAGATGCTGCGGGTCGCCAGGGCTGCTTGCTGGCGCCAGCTCCGACTTGGCAGCCGCCAGTGCTGCAGGTGCCGAGTCACTCACTGTCAAATTCGTCACCTTGAGCAGCTTCCCGCTCCCGTCGTCCATCGCCACTTTCCACCGCTGCTCGTTCACGTCGAATTCGACTGCTCTGCCGAACTGCCCATTCAGGTGAGGCTGAGCCTTGATGCCTGACAAAACGACGCGCGACCCAGGCACGATCGCAGGAGGGGCTCCTGTACCAACTTCGCTAGAGCAGTACTCGTTGCTGACACTGCGGCTACCAAAGTGATCTAGATTCGACCCTGCAGGTGTTGTGGGCGCTCGGTCTGTCACAACCAGATTAGCTGCTCGCAATAGCTTCCCGCTCCCGTCATCCATAGCCACTTTCCATCGCCCCTCTGCCTCATCGAAATCGACGGCCGTGCCAGACATGCCATTCATGTGAGGCTGCGTCTTGAGGCCGGCCAGTGTGACCCTCGATCCAGGTACGATTCCATGACCAGCTTCTTCAGCACAAGTCACCTCAGAAAAAATAGGAACAGGAACTGTTGGCATCCGCTCGCACAAAGAAATGTTTGCTGGTCTGAACATCTTCCCGTCTCCGTTATCCATCGCTACTTTCCATCGGCATTCTGCCTTGTCGAACTCGATCGCCGTGCCGATTTGGCCATTCAGATGAGGCTTGTCCTTGATGCCAGACACGATGACACGCGATCCTGACGTGATCTCTGGCCCGACCTCCGCAGCGCCAATGCTCCCAGCAGAAGGCTCGATGCCTTGGAGCCCCGATCGCGGCTGATCCAACGCCCGACACCGATCGCGATCCAGCCGGACCGGTCCAGCCCAAACCGCAAAGCAAGACATTGATCGATGACTCAACTGGCGCCGATCATGATCAATAGGCGGATCAGCGTTGCAGTGATTTACAAGAGAGCCTCCATCGGCGAACCACGTTCCTCGAACTAAGCTCGATGCCAGGGACACCCACTGGGCACGATCCTGCCGATTCGGCCACATCTCGAGCTGGAGGGGCATCGCCGCACACGGTCAAGTTCGCAGGCCGGAGCAGCTTTCCGCTGCCGTCGTCCATTACTACGTTCCATCGTCCTTCTTAGCGCCGCGCAGCAGGGGCTAGGGGGAGGGGGGAAGGCTTCTTAGAGGAGCCTGCTTCTTAGATGGCGCTAGCCTTACACATACAGACACAGCCCGCACCTTCTAAGAGGATATAAGAAGCTGGGGTGCTCCTGAGAAGCCTTCCCCCTCCCTCTACTCCCCTCTACGCGTGGCTGACCTTCTGCGTTGTCGAACTCGATAGCCGTACCGAACTGGCCGTTCAAGTGAGGCTGCGCTCTGACACCACATACAGTGACCCTCGACCCTGCTGTGATGGCCTGGGTGCTTTCTGGGCAGCCTGCCTGTGGAGTATGCTCGATAACACACTTGCTACTCAGAGATAATTGCGCTATATCTGGTTCCAGAACTAACGGCGTTACATCCGCGCGAGCGACTGTTGGAGCCGCCTCTGTCGAGTCAAATGCTGCCAAGTTCGCTGGCTTAAACATCTTCCCACAACCATCACCCATCAATACCTTCCAACGGTTCCCGATCTCGTCGAACTCGACTGCCGTACCAAGCTGACCGTTCAAATGTGGTTCGGCTCGGATGCCAGATACGACGACAAGTGATCCAGGCATAATCACATGACGATCCTCGGAACTATCTACTTTCGAAGCGAGCTTGCTAGCATCGCTGCTCCCAATTGCGGGCGCCAGCTCTGACTCAGACGCAGCTGGAGCCGGCGCCGCATGCTGGAGACTCGTCACATTGGCGGGCCTGAACCTTAGGAGCCCCCCTCCGAACCAAGCTGATCCAAGACCTGCATCTGCTCCTCATCCGGCAGATCATGTCCAGCTCAGACTGCGCGGCGCATCCTGCTGGTCGAGGGCCCGACCAACTGTCCCGATCTCGATCGTCCGACGGATCGGCCAGCTCAACGGCCTGATTGGACCCCGACCTCCGGCTCCAAACTCCTGAGGCCCGAACATCTTGCCGCTCCCGTCGTCCATCGCCACCTTCCATCGCCCCTCTGCCTCGTCGAACTCCACGGCCGTGCCGAGCTGGCCGTTCAGGTGAGGCTGCGCTCGGAGGCCGCACCTCAGAAACCTACACCCATCGGTCGGAAGAAGTGGGGAGATCCATGAAGCAGGACGGCGCTGAACGTGGATTGGGTCTCCGTCCGCCCCCTGAAGAGGAGGGAAGAGGTCGAAGCCACTCGATCATTGAAGCAGGAAGGCGCTGGAAGAAGATTGGGACCTGGGAATCCAGAACTACCTACTTTCAACGACCGATGGGTACGCCGATCCACCCGCCCCGTCCTGACAGAAGGTGAGCGGCACCCGTGCGGCAGAATGCCACGAACGGTTCTGCGCGCGGCCGCGGCGGGGGGCCACGAGGGACGCCGGGCCGCCGCTCGCGGGGGCAGGGGCTCGTGGGTGCCGCGACGGGCCACCGATTTTTCGGTGGAGCGAATCCGCACGTTCCAGGGCGGGGGCGGGCTATCCAGCCCCTTCTCGAGGGGAGCGAGCAATTTCATCAGCATGAAAACTCGGAGGCCCACGCGGATTTCTCGGATCGGCGCTGGGGTCCCCTGGCGGCGCCTCTGGCGCCGCCCCTGGCGCGCTCCGCGCGCCAGGGAAGAAGGTCCATGAAGGTCCAGCGCGGATCCAAGAAATCCGTGCGGACCTCCAAGTTTCTTTGTTTGTACCATTGTCGTTCCCCTACTGTCGGCGATGAATGGGCGCATTGTGGAGCGATGCGCTGCCCTCTGAGCCTATCCCCCCTGTGACCTTGCCCCTGAGAACCCCAATGGCCCGATCGGCAATTCGTATGTACCTCACGGGCGCGCTGATAGGAGTGATCCTGGCCGAAGGTGTCCTCAGGGCTGCCCAGAGAAGCCCCAACGGC
>CAUYUJ010019152.1:76763-121763 GCA_963575745.1 Prorocentrum cordatum
CCTCCTCCTCCTCCTCCTCCTCCTCCTCCTCCTCCTCCTCCTCCTCCTCCTCCTCCTCCTCCTCCTCCCTCCTCCTCCTCCCCAAACTGGGTCCCAGCGGATGGGGTCGGAAGATCACACCGCACTTCTGACACATCCACGATGCATCGGCGACAATCCTAGTGGAAAAGATCTGGCTTGCTAGACCTCCTCGCATCGCCAGTGTGTCGGCGATGCAGCGCGATCCTTGGGCGCTGCTCAATGGGGGACAACCAACGGGTGGGCGAAGAAAGGTGCAACCCCCTATCCCCGCTACTCGCCATCGCTCGGACGTCCACTCCCCGAGCATTTGTCGGTTTGGTGCGTGTTTTGTTTTTGCTCAATCATCCAGGATGCTCTTCGATGGTCCCCGCCGAAAGGAAATGCACACGTCCGAGCGATGCAAAGCTTAGATAGCGCCCGCCCATTGCGAAACGCCAGAGATCCTCCGACCCCATATGTGCCTGGACCCTGGTCCGGACGGCTTGGGCCAAGAGAGGCTGAGCCCAGACGGAGCAAGCCCAAACGTAGGCCGAGCACTCCGTGCGGACCTGGGACAGAAAAACATCCTTTAAGAACAACAGACCCTCCGCTGGCCAAATTGAAGATAATCCGCGAGGTTGCCCTCCCCCACGGGCCCCCACGATGCACAAGAGTGTCTGACAAGCACGAAGAACACTAGGGCACCCTCCCTGAACCGACCTCGATCTTGTTCCTCGGTCCAAGTTTAGGCCGAGCACTCCGTGCGGACGTTCTTGGCACCGACTTGGCGTCCTCCGACCAGAGCCAGCCGTGCAAGGAGGTGGCACGCGGCCAGGGCCATAAGCGCGCGGCTGGCCGCCGCCCCCCGCCTGCCGTTGACCTCCCTGCGCGACCGTCGCAGCGCCAGAGCTGACGGCAAAGAGCCCTCGCCATGGCACCACTTCCACCTCCTCAACCTCCTCCTCTCCACCACCTCCTCCTCCTCCTCCTCCTCCTCCTCCTCCTCCTCCTCCTCGTCCTCTCCCTCCTCCTCCTCCTCCTCCTCCTCCTCCTCCTCCTTTGCTTCCTCCTCCTCCTCCTTATCCTCCTCCACCCCCACCTCCTCCTCCTCCACTCCTCCTCCTCCTCATCCTCCTCCTCCTCTTCCTCCCTCCTCCCTCCTCCTCCTCCTCCTCCTCCTCTGCCTCCTGGCTCACGCTGGCCCAAGCCCTCTCGTTGGGGTCCTTGGTTTTGGAGGCTAGAGCTTCGCGAGAGCAGAGGCCAGAGAGCCCGCTCTCTGGAATTCAATTCGGCATGACGCCCCTGTGGCAGGGTCCCGCCTCGTCTGCCTCCTCTGTCTCCCCGCCCTCGTCCATCTTCCTCCCTCTCTTCATCCTCCTCCTTCCCCAGCGCAGCGGGACGACACACCTTCTCGCGGCGGGTGCAGTGATTCCATCCAGAAGCCAATCGCCGATCGCCGATGCCTGGGACAGCCTCTGACGTCGGTAATGCGATGAGTTCTGGGTGCCTGAGTGATCCCCCATCATCGCCTCCCCTGCCTGCCACCTCTGTTACGCCGGTCCACAAGATTGCGCCCCCTTTGGGATGCCATTTCTCCGCAACACTGGCTTCAGGACTCTGGGACGTACCAGGATGCTCGTAAGTTGTCTGGTAAGGTTTCTGCAATTCTCCAGGGCCGCCACTCCCCTTCGACGCGCGTGGGTCGAGAGCACCGCCACCCCTAGTTTTGCGATCCAGCACTTTTCCAGCTTATGAGCTGATCCGCACTGCCCAACATCGCGCCGAGGCGGCTGCGAGATGCCCCAAGACCATCCGAAGCCGGTCCAGAGAGCCCCCAGATACTCCAACATCTTTCCAATCGAATTGCCCCTAAGATGTCCCAATAAGCTTACAATTGCTGCCATGCTGACCTTCAGCAAGGCCCTAAATGGCGAACGATCACACAACAATTGCGAACAACACACAAAGCATGTGGCTTCCAATGTTTTTGTCGGTCTCGCATCGTCTCGATGAAAATTCCAAGACGGCCCCAGGACGGCCGGAATGCACCCCAAGACAGCCCCATGACTGCATGACAACCCTCCACGAAGGCCCAGGAGTGCTCCACTCAGGAGGGAAAGAAACACACAGACACAATTAATCGCCGATTCCCAGGAAATATGGGAAACTATGGGAAGTGGGGGGGAAGACAGAAACCCAGAAAATACAGGAAAATATGGGGGAACGCTTTATTTGTGTGTATTTATTTGTGTGTCCTGGGGCCCCTTCATCCACCCAGACGTCCCGAAGATGACTCAAGCGAGGAGCCATTCCGGGAGGGCCCTGCAGGGACGACCGCGCCCCGAGACGGCCCCTGAGAGCCCTCGCGGGCCACCCGCGGATCCGCGGGAGGCCCCCCCCCAAGAGGCCTCCAACGGGCCACCCTGAGGCCTGAAAGGCCCCCCCGAATTGCAGATCCAAGACGCCTCCCAAAAAGAGGAGGGACAGGATAAGGCAACAGAGGAAGGAGGAGGAGGAGGAGGAGGAGGAGGAGGAGGAGGAGGAGGAGGAGGAGGAGGTAAGAGGAGAACTAGGCTGCGGACAAGACGGGGATGCTCAAGACCCATGCCAGCTCAGAGAAGGCACAGGACTGAAGCGGGTCTGAGCCTCAACCTCCTACTTGCTGCGCTACTGCAATGGCATGCTGGCGGGGATTGCCGCAGGCAGCTGAGCACGGTCGGGAACTGCTGCTTAGCGTGTCGCGGCGGCGGCCCTGGCGGCAGGCTAGGCCGTGCAAACTGATAGCGTGTCACCCCGCTCCGCGGGGCGGGAGTCTGGGAAAAGCTCGGAACGTTCGTGCTCGGGGATCGGGGCGTGTGGCTGGCGCGCCGCGCCGAGGCGTGGTGGGCCAGAACCAGCGGAACGACACGCGAAGACAAGAACCCCGACCGTCAATATCGCGACGTCCCCACGCTGCATGCGACGTTTTGTCGGCCGGTCCACCTTCCAGCGCCCCTCCGCGCTGCTCCACTCCACCACGGTGCCGCACTGGCCGTTGAGGTGAGGCTGCGCCCGGACGCCCGAGATCACCACGCGCGCTCCCGGAAGAATCGCCCCCGGGTCCTGGGCCGCCTGCGACGCCGAGCAGGGCTGCTCGCGCTCGACCGCCTGCGGGTTCTCGGGGTCTGGCGCGGGCGCTGGCGGCGGGGAGCCTGACAGTGACACGTTGGCGGGCCTGAGCATCTTGCCGCTCCCGTCGTCCATCAGCACCTTCCACCGCCCCTCCGCGCCGTCCCACTCCACCACGCTTCCACGCTGACCATTGAGGTGCGGCTGCGCCTTGACGCCCAACACCACCACCCGCGCCCCGGGCACAATCGCCTCGGTGGCTCCAGGAGGCTCGGCAGGCAAGACCTCATGCTCCACAGCCTGAGGGTTTTCGATGTCGAGCCCCGTCGCGGGAGGCTGAAAACTACAGGCGATCAAGTTGGTGGGCTTGAACATCTTGCCGCTGCCGTCGTCCATCACCACCTTCCAGCGCCCCTCTGCACCGTCCCAGTCCACCACGGTGCCGTGCTTGCCATTCAGGTGCGGCTGCGCCCTGATGCCCGAGATCACCACTCGCGCTCCCGGCGCGATCTCCAGGCCAGCGCCAGGCGCCGAGAAAATCTGCACGGCATCTTCCGTGTCGACGCCCTGAGGGTTCCCGGAGCCAGGTTGGAACGTCGGCTGCTCGGAATCACACGCAGACAGGTTGGCTGGTCTGAACATTTTGCCGCTGCCGTCATCCATCGCCACCTTCCAGCGCGCCTCAACCTCGTCCCACTCGACTATAACACCCTGCGAGCCGTTCAAGTGGGGCTGCGCTTTGATGCCTGAGATCACCACGCGTGTCCCTGGCACCAGGGCCTGGCGATCCGTCGACGTCGCCGGCGATGTGCGGATGTCCCGTTCCCTTGTGGTGTCCGGATCGAAACTTACTGGCGAGCCGCACAAGGTTAAGTTGGCTTCCCTGAACATCTTGCCGCTGCCATCGTCCATCGCCACCTTGCAGGGGGATCCTTATGCGAGATTCGGTGGCGCCGATAGAGGGGCAGCCCAGAGGACGAGGACAGCCAAGCCCAGCCACGGACGGGTCCAACCTGAGCGTTTCACCCCGGAACGCGCACTGCACATTATCCTAGGCAGGAGTTGCTTCGCATCTCGGGACACGTCGGGCTCGGCTTCCCTCGGGACACCGCTCGCGCACCAAACACTTATGTTGAAAGTTAAGCAGGGGTCGACCAACCTGGTCAGCAAGTAGGCCAACCACGATTTTTCCACTCGTACCAAGAATGTTCACAAGCTCTTGCGCTCTCGATGTGCAGCATATGCGGTGCAACTTACGTGGCGCAATTCACCTCGGGAAACTTGAAGCCGCCAGCTCCACCGCTAGCGCAAACTTCATTCTCCCACCTGCATTTTGTTTGGAAATAGCCATTCGGCCATGATTGCAATTGCTGATCGGCACTTGCGAGCGCATTTATGAGGCCGCGCTGGCGCGCGCGCACGCACGCGCGCAGGGCGACCAACTGGTTTAGCACATGCGGCCGCCATGGCGCTTGCCAGTGGGAACTTCCCGGCGCGTTTCAAAGGCCGCGCTGGCGAACGGGCAGTTCAATGCGGGTCGGTGGCTCGAGCGGGCGCGATATTATGATGGCGTCGACAACGGAAACAACAAAGATAATAGTAGCGCTGGTGGTGGCGATGACGGCGACAAGGCGAGTGATGGCGCCTATGCTCGTGACGACGGTACCGATGATGATGTGTGGCGGTGGTGAAGGTGATTGACTGACGACGGCGACAGCGGCGGCGATTGACAATGACGATAACGGCGGTGATCGGTGGCGCAGCTGAGGGTAATGGTGAGGAACTGCGCGCGCGCGGACATGCAAGACACATGGCATGCATTCCGATGACACGCATCTGGTTGCTGGTGTGTGTTGAAGAGCTGTACCTTGAAACGCGTCGAAACCAAGTGGCTTTGGACGGGTTTCGACACGCGCGAGTGGCGGAGGACGCGGGTGGCCCGCATGGCATCATTTGATGCAGACCCGCGCACTCAGCGCATGCTAGGTCAACACGCATGCACCGCGTGGTGAAATGAGAATGTGGGTTCTGGATGATACTGCTAAAACCAATGGACTTCGAATGATCTCAGCAAGTGCGCTTTAGCCCCCGGGTGGGGGGGAGAGGGGATCTATATTTACCTCCAAAAGGGGAAACTGGCTAAAACCAAAATGAATTGTCAAATCCACTGCTCGCGCAACCATCCCACCCTTCCCCCCGCAACATGTTTTGCAAAACTAATGCGGCCGCCATTGCGCTGACTGCTTGGCGCTGGTCCGCGCATCTCTGCGGCCGCGCTGGCGCGCGCAAGCTCGCGCGCAGAGCGGCCAACTGGTTTGGCACAGCTGGTGCGGCCGCAAAGGCGCTTACTGATGAGAGCCCCCCTGCGCGACTCAAGGTCCGCCCTGGCTCGCAGGCACCTAAGTGCAGGTCGATGGCTCGGGTTGGCACGTTATCGTGATGACGCCGGCAATGGCGCTACATGTGATGATTGTATCGATGGTAATGGCGATGACGGCGATGACGGCGGAAGGCCAATTCAGGGCGCCGATGCTGGTGACGACGATGGCGATGATGCTGTCTGTGTGACGGTGGTGCAGGTAATTGACTGATGACGGCGACCGCGGCGGCGATTGGTGATGATGATAACAGCAGTAGTGCGATGGCGCCGATGAGGGTGATTGTGGGGATGTGCCCGCGTGCACACATGCAAGTCATCTGACAGACTTGTGTTGATTAGCATGCTTTTGATCATGTGCTCGAAAGCGTGCATCTTGAGATGCGAGAGCCAACGGTGCTGGACGGACTTCGGCACGCGCGCGCGTGGCGGCGCGCGCGTGGCCCGCGTGGTGCGATTTGCTACGGATGAATGCGCTGGGCGCGTGCTAGATCAACGCGGACGCACCGAGGGGTGAGGCGAGAATGTGGGTTCGGTACGAGACTGCAAACAGCAAGTGTTTATCGCATGCCTTCGGCAAGTGCGCGTGGGCAGAAAGTCTGCAAGATGTCTGCAGGCATGGGAAGCTAGTTTTTTTTTGCTTGTTTGAGTTCAAACAGTGTTTGCACTTAAGGGTTTCTCTAATGGATTCTAACGAGCTGGGCTGGAGTGTCGGTCTGGCGGCTATGCAGCCGCTGTCGCCGACCCGTCGCCGCCCATCGTCTGGGCCTGAGTGTCGGTCTGGCGGCTATGTAACCGCCGTCGCCGCCCAGTCGCCGCCTCGTCGCGCCCGTCGAATGGGCCGGTGTGGCGGTCTGGCGGCTATGTTGTCGCCGTCGCCGCCCCGTCGCCGTCTCGTCGCGGCCTCGTATACTTGCACCACATAGATTGCATCACATGGAGTCTCCTTTCTAAAAAGGAAATAAGTTTTACCCCCCCCCCCCGGACTTATCGATTTCCCCGAGGGCCGATGCAGAACATATGATTCTGACCCAATGTCCATGCTGCCTGTGAATTCATACTGTCCCACCCAAACCCAATCTCGGTACCCCCTCGGTGCAATAATCAGATATGTTCAAGAATCCCTTGCTAAAACATGGGGCGAAGTGCGCACGCGCGCGTCGTCGCGCGCTTGCCGAAATCCTTCAAAAACCTTCGGTTTCGGAGGGGGTTCAAAATCGAATGTCCAAACAACATGTTTTAAAACACAAAAGAACAGGGTTTCGCAATACGGGTTTTCAGCAAAAACGTGCGCGCGCTGTTGCGAAATCGTATGAACACCATAACTTGTCCAACATGTTCAGACAATACTGCTAAACGGTCTTCGCGCGCCCGCTTGTCGAAATCGTTCGAACACCCTTGCGTTCGTGCTGGGGTGGCACGATCCGTGTCGAATAATACCATGCGAGCCGCTCTCGCGCGTCTGCACCGCGCGCATTCCAAATTCCTTCCAAAATCTCCATCGCCGACGCGAAGACGCCGTCATCGTCGTCGGCGTGGCCAGCATCGGCGCCGTCACTGGCTGCCCCGCCGTCGCTGTCAGCATCGTCCCCAGCAGCGCTACTATCATCATCGTGCCTGCCGTTGTCGACGTTGCTCTGATACTGCGCCCGCCCAAGCCGCCGACTCGCATTGAAGTGCCCGCTGGGATGTATGTGCCGAGCGGTCAGCGCCACCGCGTTCGCGAACCGTCGCGCCAATCGAGCTGACCGCTGCGCGCACGAGCATGCGCGGGCTAGTGCGGCCGCAGAGATGCACCAGCCAGCTTTTAGCACTCATCGCAATCGCTCCCGCATGGGTTTTGCAAAACAAGTTGCGGGTGGGTGGGTGGGATGATCGCGCAAGCAGCGAAATGAACAACTTCGAGTACGGAAAATGGAATATCCTTTCTTTTTGTACCAACAAAAAAATTCAACCACCCTCCCCCCCAGGGTAAATATTCACTTTGCCGTATTGCAATTTACATATGATTCTGCCCGATCGTCCATACGAGCAGTGAATTCATATTATCACAATAAAAACCGGTACCCCCCCCCCCCGCCATCCTTTGCGAAAAAAATGCGCGCGCACTCGTTCATCAAATACCGCAAGTTTCCCAGAAACCCTTGAAAAAATGGGACGACGTGCGCACGCGCGCGTCGTCGCGCGCACATGCCGAAATCCTTCAAAAACCGTTGGTTTCGGAATAAGTTATAAAATCGAAGCTCCAAAAAACAAGTAAAAAGCACAGGGTTCCGCAACACGGGCTTCCAAATAAAACGTGCGCGCTCTTGCGAATTCTTAAGAAAAACACACGCGGTCAATATTTTCAGAAAGTGCGACCCAGTGGGCTTCGCGCGCGCTTGTCGAAATCGTTCGGGCGCCCTTGCGCGCGTGCTGGGGTGGCACGATCCGTGTCGAATAATACCATGCGGGCCGCTCTCGCGCGTCTGCCGCGCGCGCATTTCAAACTCCTTCCCAATCCTTCATCACCGACGCGAAGACGCCGTCATCGTCGGCGTGGTCAGCATCGGCGCCGTCACTGGCTGCCCGTCGTCGCTGTCAGCATCGTCCCCAGCAGCGCTACTATCATCATCGTGTCTGCCGTTGTCGACGTTGCCCTGATACCGCGCCCGCCCAAGCCGCCGACTCGCACTGAAGTGCCCGCTGGGATGTATGTGCCGAGTGGTCAGCGCCACCGCGTTCGCGAACCGTCGCGCCAATCTAGCTGGCCGCTGCGCGCGCGAGCGTGCGCGGGCTAGCGCGGCCGCACAGATGCACCAGCCAACACCTAGCACTCATCGCTATCGCTCCCGCATGGGTTTTGCAAAACAAGTTGCGGGTGGGTGGGTGGGATGATCGCGCGAGCAGTGGAGTGGACAACTTCGAGCTCGGCAAATTCATTATCCTTTTTTATATTAATTCCCCTTTCTAAAAACAGAATAGGATCTACCCCCCCCCCCGGCGTTATCGGTTCACCTTTCGGGTATGTAAATCATATATGATTCTGACCACATGTCCATCCTATATATGAATTTACACTATCCCAGGGGGGCCGGCATCCCCCCCCCGAGGTTCCCCTTTTAAAGATCACTATGCGGTGACATTTGTTGTTCTAACATAACACTTTGCCACGAATCCCTGGCAAAAAAAGGACGAAGTGCACACGCGCGCGTCGTCACGCGGGCATGCCAAAATCCTTCAAAAACCTTCGGTGCCGGAAGGATTTCGCAATCGAATTTCCAAAAAGCATACAAAAGCATAGGGTTTCGCAACACTGATTTGCTAAAAAAAGCTTCCGCGCGAGCTCTTGCGAAATCTAAAGAAAACCATAGGTTTGTTTTTTCAAGATTTTCACAACATGCTATTAAACGGGCTGCGCGCGCGCATGTCGAAATCTGTCGAACGCCCTTGCGCGTGTGCCGTCGCGAGAATCCTCTGCAACAGGTGGGGAGAAGTGCAGACGCGCGCGTCGTCGCGCGCGTATGCCGAAAACCTTCAAAACCAATTGGTTTCGGAAGGATTCAAAATCGCGTGTCCAAAAAACCTACCAAAACCCAAAGTTTCGCAATACGGATGTTCAACAAAAGCGTGCGCGCGCGCTCTTGCGTCGTCGTCGTCGTCGCCGTCCTCCCTCCTCCCGCGTCGTCGTCGTCGTCGTCGCCTACGTCGTCCTCCGTCTTTCCTCGTGTTCGTCGTCGTCGTCCTCTTTGGCGTCGTGGTCGTTTGCGTCGTCGTTGTCGCCGTGGTCGTCCTTCCTCCTCCTCCCCCTCGTCGTCGTCGTCGTCGTCCGTCGTCGGCGTCTCGTCGTCGTCCCTCCTATCGCGCCGTCGTCGTCGTCGTCGTCCTCGTCGTTGTCGTCGTCGTCGTCTTCCCCCCTCCCTCGTCGTTGTCGTCGTCGGCGTCGCCGTCCTTCCTCCTTCTTCGTCGTTCGCGTCGTCGCCGTCCTCCCTCCTCCCTCGTCGTTGTTATCGTTGTCGTCGTTGTCGCCGTCGTCGTCCTCCTTCCGCCCTCGTCGTCGTCTTCGTTGGCGACGTCGTCGTCGTCTTCGTCGTCGTCGGCGTCGGCGTCGTCGTCGTCTTCGTCGTCGCCGACGTCGGCGTCGTCGTCGTCGCCGCCGTCGTCGTCGTCGTCGTCATCGTCGTCGTCGGCGTCGGCGTCGTTGACGTCGTCGTCGTCGGTGTCGTCGTTGTCGTCGTCGTCGGCGTCGTCATCGTCGACGTGGGTTTTGCAAACCAAGTTGCGGGGTGGTGGGTGGGATGTTTGCAAGTGCGCGGGATGTGTCAACTCGTTTGTTAAAACAAAAAAGCATAGGTTCTACCACCCTCCCCCGGGGTAAATATTACTTTTTCGTAGTGCAATGTACATCTGATTCTGCCCAATCGTCCATCCGAACAGAAAATTCATACTATCACAGTAAAACCGGTATCGCCCCCCTCGCCATCCTTTTTTACAAAAAATGCTATGCGCGCGCACTCGTTCACCACATATCATACGTTTCCAGGAACCCCTTGAAAAAATGTGGGACGACGTGCACACGCGCGCGTTGTCGCGCGCGCATGCCGAAATCCTTCAAAAACCGTTGGTTTCGGAATAAGTTTTAAAATCGAATGCCCAAGTCACAAACAACTCATCGCAATCGCTCAATCGCTTCCGCATAGGTGGGTGGGTGGGGTGTTTGCGCTAGCAGTGGAGTGGACAACTTCAAATTGAGCAAGTGGTTGATTGCACCACATTGATTGCAGAACATGTGTTGCCCCACATCGGTTCCACAACATGTTTTGCACCACATGGTGTGCACTACACATTTTGCACAACACATATTGCACCGCATCGATTGCACGACATATTGCACAACATAAATCGCACCAAATACATGGGGCAACATAGACATGCACCGCATATATTGCACCACGTAGATCGTAAAGCATCCGCCACCGTGCCTCTGGGCACGGAGCGGGCGTGTCCTCAGGTCCTTTACACAATCCCCTGAGCCCCAGTCCTCACTCCATCTTGAGGAGTGCCTTATGTATTAAAGGCTCGGACCCCGAATTGCCAAATCTTCTTGGGCTTGCCGCGGTTCCACTGGGCCCCGTCGCGGCTTCTCGCTTGATTTTGTCGGGCCCAAGAGGGCCCCAAGACGGGGCAAAGGGTCCCAGGAGACCCCCAAAGCGGTCCAAGAGGGCCCCGAGTCGCCGAACGATCCATCCAAGACGCCCAAGATGGTCTCAAGACGGCCCCAAAGCCTCCAAAACGCCCCAAAAGGAATCCTAAGAGGGCCTCAAGAGGCACGCAAAGGTCGTTCATTTCCCAAGGGTATTTGACAGATTTTGGTAGTCTCGCCTTTTCGGCCCCCCGACGCTCCAAGACTGCCCAAAAAGCTCCCAAGATCGCCCCAACACGACCCCAGAGGCCCCCCAGAAGGCCCCAAGACGGCCCAAGAGGGTCCCCAGACGGGCCAACGACGGCCCAAATATTGCTCCAAAATGAGGTCCAGCCGAGCGGACATTTCGAGCCCTCGGCCCCGAGGGCGGCCCCAAGAGGCTCCCAAAAGGCCCCCAAGAGGCTTCCAAGAGGCTCCCAAGAGGCCCCCAAGGGCCCCCCCCCCAAGGGGCCCGCGGGGGCGCTCCGAAGAGACCCCAAGAAGCATCCCTGGGAACTCTGACCCGCAACCCAGGCACGGTGGCGGGATGGGCCGAAGCCCAAAAATATATTGCACCACAGAGGTCGCACCGCATATACTGCACCACATCGGTTGCACAACACAAGTTGTACCACATATATTGCACCACATCCGCCAACGTATCTGCACGGAGTGGGCGTGTTAGAATGCGCTGTGTGCTGTCTGGGCAGTTTCGCAGAGTTGCAAGCCCCCGCCCCCGCCGCCCCCCCCCCGCGCGCGTGCCTGAAAGAAGCGCACCCTCTGAAAGTGCCGCCTGGCTGTCGGTTCGGCCTCCCGACGGCCAGCGTGGCCTGAGACGGCTACCAAGACGACAAAGACGACAACGACACCGCTCGAGAGGGCCCACAGTGGCTCAAGAGCCTTTCCAGGCAGCCGCACGGCGGCCCCATGGGGCCCTGCAGAGGGCCCCAAGACAGCCCAAGAGGCCCCCGAGACGGCCCAGGAGAGGTCCAAAGGGCCCCCCTGGAGGGCCCGGCGGGGGGCAAAACCACTGACTTTCCCCAGGCGTTCGATAGACGTTGAAGCTCTCGCCTGCGCGGGTGTCCGGCCGCCCATGGTGGCCCAAGATCGGGGGTTGCTCTCGGGGTACCCCTGGCCCAAGGTGCCCCCAGCGGTTCGCTCACTTCGGGAGCCCCTGGGGCCCCCCGGGCCTCGTGAAGGGTGCTCTGTCTGGAGGCCGTGGGGGCCTCCGTGGGGGTACCTTGGACTGTGGGGCACTTCTCGCAGCACCCGACGTCAAGAGACCTCCAGGAGGCCCCCAAGACAGCTCCGAGACAACCCCAAAAAGGCCCCCCAAAGAGCCCCCACGTCGGGCCACGAGGACCGAAAGACTGCCCAGGGGGCTCCCAAGAGGGCCCCAGGACGGCCTCGAAACGCTCCAGGAGAGCAACACGACGGCTCAAACAGGTCCCTCGGGCTGTCATGGGCGGTCGGAAACCCAGACATGCCAGAGCCTCAAACTCCTGCAAGCACCTGATGGAAATCTATGGTGCTGGCCTCCTCGGGCTCTCCTGGAAGGCCTCTTGAAGACCTGTTGGGCCGTCCTGGGGGCCTCTTGAGCTATCTTGAGGGCTTCGTGGGAGCCTCATGGCCTCCAGGACGGCTTTCAAGACAGCCCATCTGACACCACGATGGCCCAGGGCGGCTCAAGAGGCTCCAAGAGGCTCTCCTGGAGAGCCCCAGGAGGCCAACATCAGTGAGTATCCTGCGGTTTCTGTAAGATTGTGATGTTCTCGCCTGTTCGGGCTTCCGACCGCCCAAGGCGGCCCGAAAAGCCCCCAGGAGGCCTGCAGGATAGCCCCAAGACAACCCAAGAGACCCCCCAAGAGGGCCTCGAGTCTGCCCCCAAAAGGGCCCGCGGATCGCCCACGAGGCTCCCCAGAGGGCCCCCAAGACGGCCGTGAGCCGCCCCAAGAGGGCACCAACCCGGCCGAGAGGGGCCCCCCAGAGCGGCCCCCATGGGCGCCAGACGAGCCAAGAAGCCCTGAGAAAGGTCCAGAGGACCCCTGGACCCCAAGGCAGATCCAGACAGGGAGCCCCGAACAAGGGGATCAAGCCCTCCAAGCCCCAGGCTTGGAGCAGCAGTCCTCGAGCTCGGGGGCAGAGGGTGGTGGATGGGGACGAGGTGGACCAGAAAGCTCTGAGCCAGGGGGGCTGCGCACGTACGATCGCAATCGCAGCAAGAGTTGACGGCCCCTCTGCGGCCGAGCGACGCCCCCTGAACAAGAGGTGGACACAAGCAATTGTCTGGGCTTTCCGTGGCCCCCGGGGAACGTCAAAGACTCATGTTCCCGGAGGGCTCTCCGGGAACATGATCCGGGAGGCCTCTCTCAAAACAAACAACAACAAAAAACGAGGCCTCTCCGGGAACATGATCCGAAGGCCTCCCCCAGAACAAACATCATGCTCCCAGAAGCCTCTCTGGGAACATGATCCGGGAGGCCTTTCCCAGAGCACGGGGGCCAAAACCTTGGATGGTGCTGCGACCAACCGCCGGGTGACCTTCTGGAGTCCACAGGCCCCTCGCACTGACAACCGCAAGGTCACCGACAACAGCTGCACTGAAACGTGCATCACAAATCCCGTTTGTCCCCGAACGCCTCCCCAGGGACAACGCGAGGGGGGGAAGAACAAGCATCGAATCGAAATCAAGCCCTAGGCCAGATCGAGCCTAGGCCGAATGACCACGGGTTCCAGACGAGATCGCTAAAATCAGATGGTTTTCCTATGCTTTCAGCAAGTGCGCGCGGGCGAACATTCTGCGATATAACACATTGGAACCAATGGGTGGTTGATGCTTGCATGTTGAGATGCTTGCAGGACTAATGTGTATGTGTTGATTTCGGCATATGCGCGCGTGTGGATGTTCTTCCAGCAGAGAACCCCCTTGCACAATGATCTTTTTAGACAAGCGACTGTGCGCGCGTGATGCTGCTTGACAGGGATTGTGGAGGCGGGTGATACCGGTTGGGCTGGCATGGCCTGTTTTTTATGTGGAAAATTCGGAAGACTCTTCATGGGGGGGGGATCCCATGGGGGGATAGGATCCCAGGGGGGGGGATCTCATAGGATCCCCTGGGGAAGGGGATCCCATGGGGGGGATCCCCTCCTGCCCCCCCATGGGATCCCCCCCCATGGAGAGTCTCCCGAAAAATGAGCGATGCGGCAAGATCGTAGGTGACTTGCAGTGTCCCAGGGGGTGCCGGTGACCACGGGCGGGAGCGGTGGAGCCGATCTCTGTCACTGAAAAAAGAAATGTCGTGTACATCCTGGAACGCGTGATGGTCTTGCTTCCCACCACCACCACCACCACAAGTTTGAGGGGGGGAGGAGGTGGAGGAAGAAGAGGAAGAAGAGGAGGAAGAAGAGGAAGAAGAGGAAGAAGAAGAAACATAAGAGGAGGAGGAGGAGGAGGAAGAAGAAGAGGAAGAAGAGGAATAATACTAATAATAATAATAATCATAATAATAATAACAATAATAATAATATCAAGAAGAAGAAAAAGAGAGGAGGAGGGAGAAGAAGAAGAAGAAGAAGAAGAACAAAAAGAAAAGTAAGAAGAGGAGGAGGAGGAGGAGGAGGAGGAGGAGGAGGAGGAGGAGGACCCCCTCCCCCTCCTACTTGTGGTGGTGGTGGTGGTGGAAAGCGAGCCCACCGGCGCGGGCCGGCGCACGAGGCGCCCGCGGGGCGGCCACGGACGCCCGCCGCGCGACCGCCCGGGGGAGGCCCAGCAGCCGCCCTCTGGGCGGCGCCACGCGGCGGCCGCGGGCGCCCACGGGGCTCACTCAGGAGGGGAAAAAACACAGACACAATTAATCGTCGATTCCCCAGAAAATATGGGAAAATATGGGAATTGGGCGGGAAGACAAAAACCCAGAAAATATCGGAAAATATGGGGCATATTTTTATTTGTGTGTATTTATTTGTGTGTCCCCGGGCCCCTTCACTCACCCCCCCGTGCAAAAAGCAACTCAAGGGCTGGGGAAGGACATTTGCTTAGGTTTCGCGGGCCCAAACTGTTTTCAAATCAGACCCGGTCGTTTCGAACCACGCCCCTCCCCATTGAAAATATGCACCCCCACAGCCACCCCAGCATTGAAGACTGAATGCAGGACACCAGCTCAGACAAACCAAAAGTGGCTGCCAAATGCTCGCAGCAAAAACCAACCCCCAGCTGCAACACACACCAACCCCCAGCTGCAACACCCCTTGAGTCAAAGGCTCCCAACTTCGCGCTGCGCGAAGTGCGAAGTGCGAATTAAGTAGGTAAAAACATGAAGTCGGAAGGCGGATTAAGGGAGAAGTAGATAAAAACATTAAGTAGGAAGGCGGATTAAGCTGATTGGGCCCAGGCCCCCCCAGAGAATAGCAGAACACAGCAAAGGCATGCCGATTCTTGAAGTAGGAGGGTGCTTGAAGCAGATTGGGCTCTGGGAGCCCAAAAATACCTACTTTCAACGACCGGCGTGTACCCCCCCGTGCAAAAAGCAACTGGTGTTTTTCTACACACCTCCCCCCCCCACCCCCCCAATTTCAGTGTTCAATGCAGTGCCGATGGTGTGTTCGGACTTCGCCGGTCGCGCGATCAGCATTGCAATGGGGGGCCAGGGGCTCACCAAACACCAGTTGCTTTTCGCACGGGGGTGTAGGTCGGGCATGTCCCCCGACAGGCAGATTTTTCGGCGGTGGACAAACCTCCCTTTAGTAAACCTCCCCTTAGTGAAAACGGCCTGGGACCGAAACCGACGGGCCTGGACCCGCACAAACGACTGCCTCGACGCCCTCTCGCGAACCGAAAACGGCCCATTCCTTAATCGACGTGTCAGGGGAGGAGGTCTATCAACCTCCGAATTTTGGAAGGAACATAAAACATACCCCCAACATATTCCCAAAGAGTCGAAACAAAGAATGCAAAAATATCGTCCCCGCGGGGCGCCCACCGGGCGGGGACGCGGAAGACCAGGCCGAGCACTCCCAGACCTTTAGCTGCCCCGATGCGCAACAACACGCGACGTGTGGCGTATTGACACGGAGCTCAACCCGCATACGGTCGGGGCGTTGACCTAAGGAACCCTAAATAAGGAACGGGGCCCCTCCTTTCCCAGAAGTTAAACCTCTACTTCCCATCGAAAACCAAAGGAAAACCCGAGGCAAACTTTGAAACAATCAAGGAACACGGAGCCCCTCCCCAACGAAAAGGGTTCCTTCTTCAGCGCCCCGACTGTATTGACACGGAGCTCAATCCGCAGACCGAACACGCAGGTCTGACGAAGATGCGTTCACCAAGACGTGGGCCAAGTTGCGCTGAGCCAACACGCAGCGTCTTCGCACGGACGTGTTTTGAGCACGGCATGTGCTGCGCGTCAAAACGGACGTCTCAGGGCGGCCAATCACTCACAAACCAACCCAGGGAGTGCAAGCGCTGTGCCAGGGCGCTTCGCCACTACTTCGTCAAAGGGTCCCTCGCGCAGGATGACTGTTTTAAGATGAAGAGAACAGCAAAGAAACACCCTCAAACGGAGAGCGGCACCGTCCCACTGCACGCAAGGCGACTCCAGGAACCCCTGGAGACCCACCTCTGAAGGCCCCCCCCCTCCGCGCTCGGAGCCCCCCACCTCCCCCGGACCCCCCCCCTCCTGGAGGCTGGACTCTTTTTGAACACTCCTCCTGCAGAGGGCCAGGCCCGACTTACAGTGCGGGCGCGGCCGCAAGAAACCATCGCAAGAAACCCGTGCGCGAGGAGCACCCGAGGGGAAACCTGGAGCACCCTGAACGCAGCAGCTCCTTCAGCGCCTGCGGGAAGCCACCGCGCAGCGCGAGGAGCGAAGAACCCCGGGGGTGCCCGGACGAAAAGCATATATGGCTTCTGGATGCGCGCCCTCACTGTAAGGTCCCTGGGGACGTGGATAGAGGCCTCCCAGATGGGGTCCGAGTAGATGGGGTCGACGGATCGCGCCGCATCGCCAATGCATCGCCGATGTATCGGCGATGCATCGGCGATGCATCGGCGACGTCGGCGATGCATCGGCAACGTCGGCGTGGGAAAACACGGTCTCCGCATCCAGCCGCATCGCCGATGCATCGGCGATGCGGCGCGATCCTCCGACCCCATCTACTCTGACCCCATCTGGGAGGCTTAGAGTGGAGGCACCTTCCAGCGGAGCTCGGCGCCGTCCCACTCCACCACGGTACCCCGCTGGCCGTTGAGCTCGGGCCGCGCCCTCAGGCCGACGACGAGAACCTCCGAGCCGGGCCCCATGTGCGCGGCGGCCGCCTCCGGGGCGCGGCGGCTGCCGCGGGGGCCCGGGGGGAAGGGGCACTCTCGCCCTGCTGGGGGCCTCCAGACCCAGATAGCCCTCGCGTTGGGGGGAAAAAAAAAAAAAAACGCGACGGGAGGTTTTTTTCACCGTTTTCGGCCCCCGGGGGCCCTCACCGGGCCCCGGGACCGCCCAAAACGACTCAGGCTGAAAAACGGGTCCCGGGGAAGGGGTCCAGACCACTGGGGGTCGACTTTGCGAATAAAAAACACGACGTCGGGGGTTCGGGGAGGCCCCCGGAAGCCCGTGGCGAGGGCGAGGGGAGCCGAGTCTCGGCTCCCCTCACCCCCGCCCGAGTCGGTCCGCGTGTCGGCTCGGCCGACGAAGAGGGGCTGGTTCAGAGGGGGCACGTCGACGAGAAATCAAAGAACCGTCGCCGACCAATTGGTGACTAAAACGACGCGAAGATCGGGACAAAGTCGGATCGGGATAACTCGAAATCTCTGAGAATCGGCGGGTTTGGAAGATGTATTGGGCGCCGCGGCCGCTCCAGAGCGTTCCGGAACGCTCTGAGAGCGCTCCGGAACGCTCTGGGGCGATTTATCCCGATCCTGGCCCTGTTTTAGTCAGTGACGCGAGCTGCCACGGGGAGGACTGGGGTGATGGAGGCCGAAAGCACGGGCCGGCCTGGACTCGACGATGCATCCCTGGCAGATCGGTCCTCGAGCAGGGTGGGGCCGGGCACCCACGCCTGGTCGGCGAGGAGTGGGGGGCTGGTGTCGGCGCCCTCCCCTGCGAGAAGAGGGCGGTCCAGGCGTACACGTCGATCATTTCTAATCGTGTGCTCATCTCGAAGTGTGCTCGTTTCTAGTTGTTCCTGGCCCCCTAGTGGCCAGGAAGAGGCCCAGAATAGAACAGTTAGAAATGAGAGGATCTTGGCCCCCCAAAAATCAAAGAACTTTCGAAGAATTGGAGATGAACCATGTGTAGTCAGGCCGAGCGGTGTAGGAAGAAGGCCTCACCTGCCACCGCTCTTCGAGGCACACCATGTGTTCGCCGCCCCCACCGCCAGAGCTCGATGCTGGCTCGTTCAGCGAGGGAGGTCGAACACACGTGTGAGAGAGAGAGAGAGAACAAACAAAAATAATAAAGAGAGAGAGAGAGAGAGAGAGACGATGAACTGTATAAACATGCACTTGCGGAGGAACGCGGGGATTTCTTGGATCTACGCTGCACGCCCCCATTGGCGCGCGGAGCGCGACAGGGGCGGCGCCGAGAAATCATGCTTATGCATTGTTTGATCTTCTTCGAGGGAGGAAGGGGGAAAGGGATGAGGAGGATCGAGATCAGATGTGCTTCCAGATGCCCGAAGCAGTCTCTTTTTGTCTGGCATCCGAAAGTCTCCATAAGTGTCTCGTCTGGAATACCAACACCACCCACATCTACTTTGTGATGGCAGTGCTGATCTACTCTACGGTTCCGACCATCAACCTTGTCTTTCTGGATCTCCATCATCGCCAACGTGGCATAGCGTGTTCAAGGTGAAGTATCCAAATGGTTTCGCCCCCGGTTCCCAGAAGCCTCCGAGGGACCCCCGCGCCCACGCGTGGACCTCCGCAGACCTCGGGGGGGGGGAGACACCCCTCGGCAGGGCGGGGAGCTGCCGGGGTGGGTGGAGAGCCTCGGCTAGGTCTAGGTGGCGGTATGCGAACCCTACTTTGGGTTTCGTAATTAGCGTGGGGGGGTACCCCCCCGACGGGGGTCAACCTCGCCTCGTCGTCGCGCCGCGACGGGGGTCGGAGCGCCTTCGGCGCGCGGTGGCTACCCCGACGCTTATTCAGAAAAACTGTATGGGGCTGTCGGCGGGGGTGACGCCCCCCCGACGCTTATTAAGAAACTCGGAGTACCCCCCGCTAACCATCGATTCTCATGAATCGATGGGGGGCGGGGGCAGGGTTAGGATTTCGCCACGCCTTCGACGACTTCCGAACCCTGACCCCGCCGCCCATGCAGTTGCCCGAATCGCGGATCGGCGAGGGTGGGCTTCGGACTTCGCCGCCGATCGGCAGGGCGCTGTGTGTGAGGAATCGGGTGACTCGAGGGCTTACCCGCCCCGGTGCGCAACACGCAACCCGTGGCGTGTTGACCAGAGGCTCAACTAGCATGGACATTGAAAGCGCACCTCTGGCGCGACACGTTCGCCAGCATGTGGGCCAGCACGTGGAGCCAACACGCAGCGTGTTAAGACTAACGCGTGAACACGGTACGCGTTGCGCTTCAACACGGGCGTATCAGAGCAGCTAAGCCTAGGTCGGACCTGTCCCCCTACAGGCCGATCTGGACCAACAAAACAAACAATCAAACAATATTTTAAACAAATAAACAAATCGTCCCCAGACTATGTTGACTATTGTTGAGTGTTCCTCCTGTAGGGGGACAGGCCCGACTTACAATCAAGCCTAGGAGATCTGGGGGGGGCGGAGCGGCGTGGGGATGCAAGTCTGTGTTGGCGGGCCCGCATTTCATCCGGCAGCCTGCCCCTTGGCGGCGCGCCGCGCCGCCAACCCGGGGTGGAACCGGGGAAGCTCGGCCTTCCCGGGAGGCAGGGGGCTCGCACCGGAGGCACGGAGAGGAGGCTCCCCGGGAGGCCCCGAGGGCTCCCAAAGCAGGACGTCCCCCGACTCATCGCGGAGACCGCCCCCCCTCGCCTTGGCCCGCCCTGCTCGTCGCCAGACGCATGCGGCACGTACGTACCTGCGCTCCTCCCCGGACCACGCCCTCCGAAGATGCGCTGCCCAGACGGCCGCACGGATCCCAGGAGGCCCCCACAAGGGCCTGCACGCGGCTCCCGGGATGCCACCAAGAGGGCCACCTCGCAGGAGCCTGCAGCACTCCCGGCCGTGCTCCTGCGGGCCGCAGTGCGGCAGCGTGGGCACAAGGCCGATAGGCAGAATCCCCACGGGTCGGATTTCGCTCGCTCGAAACACTGCCCTGGCCTGCAGAAAGAGCGGAGGAGTTGCTGACACACACACACACACACACGGCGTGCAGCCCGAATCCGACCACTGGATAGCACGCCTTTCGTTCCAACGCTCGGGCCTGCGCAGACAACTGGCCGTCCACGAAGTGGTCCTGCGCGAAGCCCTCCTCCTCCTCCTCCTCCTCCACGTGCTCCCTCGTGGGTGGATGGAAGCCGCCGCCTCCAAGATCTTCTTGGGAAGCTCGAAGGTTGGCTGGCTTGAACAACTTCCCTGTGCCATCGTCCATCAGAACCTTCCATCGCCTCCGTTCTGTGCTCCACTCGACCACCGTGCCTAGCTGGCCGTTTAGTTCTGGCTGCGCCTTGATGCCGCAGACACTGACCCTGCTCTGCGGCACGAGTGGACTCGAATCGGAACCCGATGCGTCTTCGTCTTCCGGAGCACTGAACTCCGCACCTGCATGGTCGCACGGCTCGATGTTCGCTGGCTTGAGAGACTTGCGGGCGCCGTCGTCCATGACCACCCTCCACCTGGGCCGAGGGAATACAAACTGAGATGCCCCGATGCTGGCAGGATAACCCACCCCTGGCGCCCTTCCTAATTACTTAGCCTTGAGCGGATCATGCAGCAATCGCCGTTCTTTGTCTCCTCGGCCCCGGCCACACCCCAAATGCTAAACCGCTCGGTGCTCCGCGCCCCGAACCGTGATCACGAGCGTCTGCACTGGCCGTAGCGACCTTTCGTGCCGGCACCCTGAGGTCCAAGGACGAATTCCCGATGCCCTGCCCCACCTCTATCTCCTCCTCCTCCTCCTCCTCCTCCTCCTCCTCCCACAGTCGTCGCCCCCCCCAGTGCACGACGCCAGCCCCTCTTTTTTGTGTTTCTGTCTCTCTGCCTCTTCTCTCTCTCTCTCTCTATCTCTGCCTCTCTCTCCCTCTCTCTCTCTCTCTCTTTCGTTCTCTCTTCCTCTCTGTCTCTCTCTCTCTCTCTCCCTCTGTCTTCATCCGTCCTGAAATCTGAGACATCGGCCTGTGCGAGCTCCTTCGACTCGCCGAGCCGGAAAGAGACTGCAAACAGACAGGCACAAGTTCAACAGGAGCCAAAGGCTTGACATAGCTGGGATATAGTAAACGCTACGCTCACCATCTAAGCTTGACAGAACTGAGCTGGACAGACCTGCGCTGAGCTGAAGTGTGCCACTGCACCCGCGACATAAAACTTCTTGACAGGGGAGACGGAGCAGAATGGGGAAGACACTCGCTTGAATCTTAAACACGTTGACGCCGTGATCTCTCGCACGGGTTGGCTCAAACCTCAGAGAACCCTTGAGCAATACGAGGTGCCACTCACAAGATGAACCCATGATGGAGCGAACTGGATCCCTTCCCCCCCGAGAGTTGACCATTATCCCTCCTCTTTCCTCCTCCTCCTCCTCCTCCTCCTCCTCGTGCAACCCTCTCTCCCTCCCCCCTTTTCCTCCGACGCCGCCGTCCCTCTCCCCACGCCCTCCACTGGTCTCATCCCCTCCCTCAGGATGTCCCACGGGCCTCCCGCCCCTCCCGCACACGGCTTCTCCTCGCGCGCGCGCCCTGACGCTTCATGTGTGCGTGTGTGCATGTTGAATCGGGGCGAGGAGGAGGAGGAGGAGGAGGAGAAGGAGGAGGAGGAGGAGGAGGAGGAGGAGGGAGGAGGAGGAGGAGGAGGAGGAGGAGATGGAGAAGGAGAGCGGTGCTCCCACGCCCACTCCCGCTGCAGCGTCAGGCCTCATCTCTGGATCGGCGCCGTGCTACTTTCGTTCGGATGCGTTCTCTCTCGCCTCGGCGCGGGACGAACTTCTGGTCGTCGTCGTCGTCGTTGCCGTCCCCATCTTTTACTCTCCTAAGGCCCTCCCCTGCCGATGCTGCTTTTCTCCGTAACCTCAAAGGAACAAAAGCCCCTCGATATGGGGATCAAGGTCTTCAAGGTCTTGCAGGGAAACGCCACTGCTCAAAATGCAACTCACTTAGAAGGGACACGTGTGAAATATTATGTTGTCAGATCTGCGGCGTGAGCGCACCTTTTTTATCCTTCCTCCTCTCTCCTCCTCCTCCTCCTCCTCCTCCTCCTCCTCCTCCTCCTCCTCCTCCTCCTCCTCCTCCTCCCCTCGTCTCTCCTCGATCACTCCTCCTTTCGCCCTCTTACGCATTCGCGAGTGGCCTCATCCCTCTTCATCCCTCCCCCTCCCCCTACCCCCTGGTCATCTTCCTCCTCCCTCCTCGTTCATCCGTGTTCGCTCTTCTCTCTCTCTCTCTCTTTTTTTTTTTTCTCTCTCTCTCTCTCTCTATATATATATATCCCAATATGTCCATCTCTTTTTCCCAACCATCCTGTGGAGTTGGGTCCTCGTTTTGAAGAGACAGCGCCGCGCGTCCTCACTCCTTCCTCCCTCCTCCCATCCCTTTCCTCCTCTCCTCCCCCACTTTGGCACACCCATCATACGCTTCGTGGTCCCATAGGGAGCTCCACCAAAGGCCCAGATGCCAGCGCTCGCATGCGCCCACTGCACCCATTTTGGCGCACCCATCGCATCCATTTTGGCACACCCCTCACACGTTCTGTTGCCCCATAGGGACCTCTACCACAGGCCCAAATGCCAGCGCTCGCATGCACCCACCGCACCTATTTTGGCACCCCCCTCACACGCTTCGTGGCCCCATGGGGACCTCCACCGAAGGCACACATGCCAGCGCTCGCATGTGCCCACTGCACCCATTCTGGGACATCCCTCACGTTTCGTCGCCCCATAAGGAACTCCACCGAAGGCCCAAATTCCGGCGCTAGCATGCGCCCCCCGCATCCATTTTGGCACACCCCTCAAACGTTTTGTGGCCTCTAACGGGAGCTCCACCGAAGGCCCAGATGCCAGCGCTCGCATGCGCCCACTGCATCCATTTTGGCACACCACTTCACACGTTTTGTGGCCTCATAGGGAGCTTCACCGAAGGCCCAGATGCCAGCGCTCGCATGCGCCCGCCGCGCCCATTCTGGGACACCCCTCACACGTTTTGTGGCCTCATGGGAACCTCCACCACAGGCCCAGATGCCAGCGCTCGCATGCGCCCACCGCATCCGTTTTGGCACAGCCCTCACACGTCTTGTTATCCCACAAGAGAGCTTCACCGAATGCGGCGCATACGACGGCAGTACCCACGATTGCAACTGGTTGGGTCTTTCGCCAGGCATTTTTTGTTGTTCTTCTCTCTCTCTCTCTCCTTCTCTCCCTCTCTTTCTCTCTCTCTCTCTCTATGTATTGCTCTCTCCATACGTAAACATATGTTATATATAATGTCCTGATGTATACACATGTGACTTCTACATATACGTGTCGCTCTCTCTCTCTCTCTCTCTTTCTCTCCCTCTCTCTCAATCTTCCCCTCCCGTCTTCCTCAGCCCCTCTTCCCTGATCCGGCGGCACTCCCCGCCATCCCCCAGGCGTGCCGGCAGGGCGGGTCCTCTTCGACACGGGCATCCAGGAGCGGATGGAGTACGGCCGGGGCCAGTCGTCGGCATCATCGTCGTGCTGATATGCAGATTGCCAGTGGTCGCTCGGGTATCCTCATTCGTCTGGGACGGTTGAAGGCGCTGCTCGGCTGAGAGCCGCATCCCCTGAGCGAGAAGGACTCCTCAATGAGGCTGCCATCCTGTCGCTCGAGCAGCAGGCGGATTCGTCGCAAAAGCTCCTGACACTGCTAAAGATGGAGGGCGGCATGTTTTACAATGGGGCTCTCGCCTCAGAGCCCTGCGCATTCGTCTTAGAAGCGTGTTCGAATGCTCGTCTGCTGTCTGGTTAGGTCTCCTGAATAGTTTCCTGGATGCGCGCGCGCCCTTGCAACATCGTCCCCCCTATCCGGAGCCGAATCTGTATCATCACGTATATGCCCCCCCGAACGGGATCAAAACAGGCCCAAAACGCAAAACCAGCCACAACAGCAACCACACACAACAAAAAAAAGTAACCACAGTTTAAAAAACCGCCCAGAGACAGCCAGAACAGCCAAACACCACCCCAAGACACAAAGCGGTCCCAAAACTGCCCCAACAAAAACATCCAAACGCTCCAAGAAGGCCGCAAGATGGCCCAAGATGGTCTCACGACGCCCGCAGGGGCCCCCAACATGGTATGGCCCGAGAGGGCTCCAAGCGGACGCCCAAAAGGCCCTCGAGAGCACCAAACAATGCTCTTCCTTAGGAGGTTTGACAGATTTCAACATGCTGCCCTTTTTCTGGCCGTCGAAAGCAAAGCCCAAGAGGATCCCAACGGTCCAAAGGACGGCCCAGGGGGGGCTCCAAGACGGCCCAATAAGGCCCCCAAGACGGTCCACGAGGGGCCCAATACGGTCCAAGAAGCCTCTAAAGGGCTACAGAGGTCTCCAAGAAGGCCTCAAGAGGGGCCCAAGAGGGGGAAATCGAGCTGGCCTTGGCCGCTTTTCCCTACAGAATTGAACTTAGACGTGCCCCCAAGAGGCCCCATGAGAGGCCCCATGAGATGCCCCCAGCAACCGAGAGGTCCACGAGACCTCCAAGAGGTCTCCCAGAGGTGCCCCTCCAGAGATGCACTCGAGGAGGCCAGAGAGAAGCTCCAGCAAATGCGCATCTAACTCAGCCTCCTTCGCGCGGCGCCGATGCCCTG
Organism: Prorocentrum cordatum; assembly: GCA_963575745.1. Taxonomy (NCBI): domain Eukaryota; class Dinophyceae; order Prorocentrales; family Prorocentraceae; genus Prorocentrum; species Prorocentrum cordatum. Next base: position 101,356 of record CAUYUJ010019152.1, read on the forward strand.
GCGCGGTGCCGGGACTGTCCCCGGCACCTGGACTACAAAGCCGCCGGCAGTGCCCCTCGCCGGGAAATCTGCGGCCCCTACGCTGGTGGAGGGCGGTTCCTTCTGGAACTTGGGCTCGCGCTAGCTGTCGTGCATATGATAGTACAGCCAACCCGTATCGTAGGGAACCTCGATAAGGGTGCAAGGGCCTCGGAGGGCCATGTCGGCACTTTGCGAGCGGGGCGCGGCCAGCAAAAGCGGCCAATGATGGGCCGAAGGGGAAGGATGCAAGGGTAACCTTGGAAAGTCGCTCATCCTTGCTATGCGGGTTGACTGTAAGCTCAACTGCAAAGCCCCCTTTATCTGGGGTGCTTCAAGGTACTGATACCGCCAGTCCCAGGACCTCTCCTGGGGTGCGTTCGGACCAGAATTTCGAGGCGAGTCCAGCGGTGGCGACGTGGGCCTCCCAGGAGGCCGACAGCGGGGGAAACGAGGGAAGGGCAGAGGTCTGGGCGCTTTCTCCTCCTCTGCCGACCCGAGAAGCCTCGAAAATCGGGGGGACGGCAGCACACGCGCTGCAGTCTCCTCGCTCCGCTCGGCCGCCGCTCCGCGGGCGGGGTGCGGCCCCTCCTCCCGACGGGGCCTCCCGCTGGACGCCTCGGCACGCTGCAGCATCGCTGATGCATCCTGGGCGAACTCTGGACCTCCTCCTCCTCCTCCTCCTCCTCCTCCTCCTCCCTCCTCCTCCCTCCTCCTCCTCCTCCTCCTCCTCCTCCTCCTCCTCCTCCTCCTCCTCCTCCTCCTCCTCCTCCTCCTCCTCCTCCTCCTCCTCCTCCTCCTCCTCCTCCTCCTCCTCCTCCTCCTCTCTCCTCCTCCTCTCCTCCTCCTCCTCCTCCTCCTCCTCCTCCTCCTCCTCCTCCTCCTCCTCCTCCTCCTCCTCCTCCTCCTCCTCCTCCCTCCTCCTCCTCCTCCTCCTCCTCCTCCTCCCCTCCTCCTCCTCCCTCCTCCCTCCCTCCTCCTCCTCCTCCCTCCTCCTCCCTCCTCTCTCCTCCTCCTCCCTCCTTCCCTCCTCCTCCTCCTCCTCCTCCCTCCTCTCTCCTCCCTCCTCCTCCTCCTCCTCCTCCTCCTCCTCCTCCTCCTCCCTCCTCCTCCTCCTCCTCCTCCTCTCTCCTCTCCTCCTCCTCCTCCTCCCTCCTCCTCCTCCTCCTCCTCCTCCTCCTCCTCCTCCTCCTCCTCCCTCCTCCCCTCCTCCTCCTCCTCCTCCTCCTCCTCCAGCGGCACAGCGCTTGAGCAGCTCAGTGTGATTTTCACGTGCACGGAGCGCCTCGGACTGTTTCCTGCCCAGCTCCTCTGGCTTCTCTTTCCACTGCTTGAGAAGCCGCAGGGCGGCTACCGCCCAATTTTGCTCGTTGCATCCTTTGTACGAGTGTGGGAAAAGGCACGCCGTCCTCTCGTGGAGCCCTTCCTCGAATCGTCTTCCCGCAAGTACTGGTCCTTTGGTAAAGGCAGGGGAGCCGAGGAGGCGGTGTGGCATGCTGCGGTCCGTGCAGAACGGGGCCAGGCTGTCGATCAGGAGACGGCGGGGTTTCTGTGGGATGGCCTCAAGTTCTATGAGTCGTTTAACTTAGTGCTCCTGCGTGATCGAGCGCTGGCGTGTGGGCTCCCGCGGCCCCTAGTCAAGGTCCTTTTCAACTTCTGGAGGGGGCCCCGCCTGGTTCGACTGGGAGCTCACCACTGTCCTCTCGTGCAGTTTGCTAGTTCAGGGTTGCCAGCCGGCGACGTGTTCAATGACGCCTTCGTGCAGATTTATCTCCTCGGGGCCCTAGATGGGTTCGTGGCGCGGCACCCCCGCTTGGACCTCGGCGTGGACGTGGATGATGACTGTGTTTCCATGACGGGCCCCCGTGAAGACCTCGTACCAGCGCTCGTGGAGGCAGCCCAGGACCTCGTCACCGTCTATAGGGAGGAGCTCCAGGTTGGCCTCGCCCACGACAAGGCAGTGGTCTTTGGGTCTTGCCATGATGTCGTTCGACAACTCGATCGACGGCTTGCACGAGTCGGTGCTCGCTCGGCTGTTGCGACGACCTCTGCCACTGCGCTCGGTGCTGACCTGGCTCCTGCTCGTCCTCGTGCTGCTCCTGGTGCTACGTGTCAGATGAAAAATCGGTTTCGAGCTATGAAAAGACGTGTTGGTTTCCTCCGTGCTTTACGACGACGGATCTCTGTGGGCAAGGCGAAGCTTCACAAGATATATATCTCTGGGGTGCGCCCTGCGGCTACGTATGGATCCCTTGTCACTGGCATGACGGATAGAGAGCTGTTGACGCTACGACGTGCGCTCGTCCCATTCCGAGGAGGCTCGTTACCCGCTCGCATGCTCTTGTATGATGACCCAGCTTGGAAGATAGCAGTGGCGCCTGTCATTCAGTATTGCAAGGCAGTATGGAACTCGATTGTGCAACCTGACCGTGTGGTATTATCGCGGAGGTTCTTGCAACAGACGTGGGATGCCGTAGCCTCGAAGTTTCCTGTCTTGCAGCAGTCGCAGTGGAACAAGAGTGCTGGTCCCATTCATCGTGCCATGTTGTGTTTGTATCGCCTAGGATGGACGTTCACCAACTTCAAGACTTTCTTCGATGACAACCAGATCGAGCACGATTTGTTTTTTTCACCTCGCCTGCCTTGCTTGCTAAGCAGTTGCATGCTAGTACTCTTCGCCTCCATGCCCGTAGTTTTGCTGCCACTCTCCCTCAGGGGCAGGGACAGGAGGTCTCAGCTGATTTGATTGTCAAGGCAGTCCGTTCCAAGAAATACTCGGCTCTGCAAAAGCATGTGGTCGCGTCAGTTTTTTCTGGTGGCACGTGGACGGAGGACCGCCTCGCACAGCACGGTTTTGTATCCACAGGCCTCTGCCCCTTGTGCTCCCAGCCCGATTCGATTCATCATCGTCTCTGGTGCTGCCCAGCCGTTGCCGCTGCTAGGGAGGAGGCGACGTCTAGCGAGATTGTAGCAGTTGCGCGTGATGAGCCCGAAGATCTCCTGTGGTCCAGGCTCCTGGTGTTCCAACCTCGCCCCGACGATTTCCCTCCTCCCTCCTCCGAGTTGTTTCCTGTTTTCCAGGATGCCCAGGGCAACCCTGTGACCCAGGAGACTTTCCAGGAGCTCAGCGCGGGATGTGATGTGTGTGTCGACGGCAGTGCGACTCGAACTGAATTCACTCGTCTCAACCGAGCGGCGTATGCCGCCGTCTTTCTTGAGAATTCTGAGCAGTGTGAAGTTCGATGTAGGATGCAGGGTGTGGTGTGGGAGTCTCTACCGCAGACGGCTCCGTCGGCCGAGCACCTCGCCCTCGCCCTGCTTTCCATATTCCAACGGGGCCCTGGGACCACCATGCCGTTTTCTGATTGTTTGGGTGCTGTGCGTTTAACGGAGAAGCCTGTCCAGGCCCAGCTTAACGGTTCTCAAGTTTTTGCTGGACTGCGCCGTGGCGCGCTGCAGCATCCAGGACACATACATATTGGGCACGTCAGTCATACCCGTGCCCATCGCTCCGAAGAGGTAATGTCCGCGCTCCCACCAGCCGAGGAAAGGATCGCTCGTGGCAACCAACTGGCCGATTTGTTGGCCAAGGATGCCCTTTCCCTCCACCCCCGTGCCCCTCCCGCCTCCTCTGAGTTGCACGGGCTAATGATCAAACGCCTCCGCGCTGCGATCAGTGTGGCGGCGGCGGTCCTCCCAGCGTTCCCGTTCCCATCCTTTAAGAAGATCAAGGTGCCGAGCATAACGCAGGTTGTGTCGTGGCACGAGTGGTGTCGGGTGGGTAGTTGGAGGGTGCGTTGTGCTCGGTGCCTTGGGTCGTGCCCCGAGCAGGACGAGCGCCCCCTCACTCAGTGCCCAGGCCCCCCTCCGCTCCTTGTAAAGCTGCGTGAGTGTGAAGGGATGGGCGGGCACTCTCTGAGAGCGTGCTGGACGGCACGCGATCAGGTACTTGTGTATTGCTGTAAATGTGGGGCGTATGCTGAGGAGAGGTCTAGTGGGACCCTCTTCAAGCCTTGTCGCCCCTCCTCGACGCCCCAGCGGGCGTACGACCGACGGCGCCTGGAGGCGGGGCTTCACCCGCACTCTCGTCGACGCGAGGAGTCCCTCCAGGCGCCGACCCCTCTTGAGTGCGACCTCATTCGGCGGGTGGTGGGTGGGACGGCTGGGTGGGCGGACGTCTCCTCCTCCTCCTCCGTCACCGCCTCGATCATTCGGAATCCTCGAATGGATGCGCTTGTGGCCCGCCTACAGGCCAAGTTTTGGCAGTCTTCGACGAGCTCGTAAGCCCTGCTCGGCTCGGGTCGGATTCGAGTTTTGCCGCCGTTGGGCGTGTCGGATCCGTATCTTCCGTGCCGTGCAGGCTGCTCGCATTCCGTACCGTTGACGTTCCTTCTTGTTTGGGTCCTCCTCCTCCTCCTCCTCCCCTCCCTCCCTCCCTCCCTCCCTCCCTCCCTCCCTCCCTCCCTCCTCCCTCCTCCCTCCTCTCCCTCCTCCTCCTCCTCCTCCTCCTCCTCCTCCTCCTCCTCCTCCTCCGCCTCCTCCTCCTCCTCCTCCTCCGCCTCCTCCTCCTCCTCCTCCTCCTCCTCCTCCTCCTCCTCCTCCTCCTCCTCCACCTCCTCCTCCTCCTCCTCCTCCTCCTCCTCCTCCTCCTCCTCCTCCTCCTCCTCCTCCTCCTCCTCCTCCTCCTCCTCCTCCCTCCTCCTCCTCCTCCTCCTCCTCCTCCTCCTCCCTCCTCCTCCTCCCTCCTCCTCCCTCCTCTCTCCTCCCTCCTCCTCCCTCCTCTCTCTCCTCCCTCCTCCTCCTTCCTCTCCTCCTCCTCCTCCTCCTCCCCCTCCTCCTCCTCCCTCCTCTCTCCTCCCTCCTCCTCCTCCTCCTCCTCCTCTCCTCCTCCTCCTCCTCCTCCTCCCTCCTCCTCCTCCTCCTCCTCCTCCTCCTCCTCCTCCTCTTCCTCCTCCTCCTCCTCTCCTCCTCCTCCTCCTCCTCCCTCCTCCTCCTCCTCCCCCTCCTCCTCCTCTCTCCTCCCCCCCTCCTCCTCCTCCTCTCCTCCTCCTCCTCCTCCTCCTCCCCTCCCGCTCCTCCTCCTCCTCTCCTCCTCCTCCTCCCTCCTCCTCCTCCTCCTCCTCCTCCCGCTCCTCCTCATCCTCTTCCTCCTCCTCCTCCTCCTCCTCCTCCTCCTACTCCTCCTACTCCTCCTCCTCCCCCTCCGTCTGAATGATATGCCGGAGCTCGGGTACGACGTTAGCAAGACGAGAAGCTCTCGGCTTGGGCACCGGCCAAGCCGCCTGCCCTCGGCGTCGTCCCACCCGACCACGGTGCCGCGCCTGGGCGCGTCTTGGAAGATAGCTGAGCGATGCAGGAGACACGCGGACAGCTGACAGATGCAGGAGGTACGCGCGAGACCCACTTTTGGTCCAAGACATCTATAGTCATAATGGAAAGTACGGGGACTTGTCAGAAGCCGCCGAGCCGCGTTCTGACTGCCCTGGGATGGTCTGTGGAAGCCCGACAACGGCAAAGGAGCCTCTGGGATCCTTCTCCCTCCTGCTGAAATCTGGGGGGCAGCTTCCGACGATGCTCGACTTCGCCAGGCCCCCTCCCCCCCCCCCACATTCCCCGAGCGAATCTCTGCGGGGCGCCTGCGCCTGCCAGCAAGCGGGTTTCTCACTTCGCCTGCCCAGTGTGTGGTATAGGAGGAGGGGGAGGGGGAGGAGGGGGAGGGGGAGGAGGAGGAGGAGGAGGAGGAGGTGGAGAGGAGGAGGGAGGAGGAGAAGGAGGAGAGGAATGGAGAGGAGGAGGGAGGCGGAGGAGGAGGGAGGAGGAGAGGCGGAGGAAAGGAGGAGGAGGAGGAGGGGGGAGGGGAGGAGGAGGAGGAGGCAGGAGGGAGGGAGGGAGGAGGGGAGCGGCCGGGGCATCGCGGGTCGAGGGGCCGAAGGGCCGAGGGTCTGACGACTCGAATACGGTCGGGCCCAGGCCAGAAGAGCTCCCATCAAAAACATGAGGCCCTCCGTCGGGCCAAAACGAACAGAACATCCAAGTTGGGCAGGGCTGGACCTAAACGATGTCTGTCGTTTGGTTTGCGGTTTGTTTTTCGTTTTGGTATACCTGTTTTCTTGCACCTCCCTCCCAAATCGAAAAACAAAACACAGCCGAAGTCCAGCAAAACAGCGTTTAGGTCCGGCCCTGCATCCAAGGGCACCCTCCCCAGGACGCACAATGGCATCGAACAGGCACGAAAAACACAAGGGTATCCTCCCCGAGCCGACCTCAACCTTATCCCTTGGCCCGACGGTATCTACAGGCCTCGGCAGAAATTAGCGAGCACTCATGCCACATTCATCTGCCAACGCCCTCCCCCACACCCCAACGATCAATGTTGCAATGTTGGCGGTGGGTTGAGAATGGGCTGCACTTAGGCCGCAGCCCTCCCCGCGCGTGCCAACTCTGACTCTGGGAGAAGGCGGGGGTCCACTAACGGTTTCCCTCTCTCAGCGGCGAGCGAGGAGGGGGAAGCGAGAAGGAGAAGACCTCAGAAGGCGCCGGGATTTCCTAGAAGCCCTCTCGCCTTCTGAGAGATTTTCTATGTCTTCGGGGAAGGCTGAGAAAGCTTCTCAGAAGGCCGGGGGACTTCCGAGCCTTCTCAGAAGGCCGGCCCGCCCCTTCTCAATTCCCCCCGGGCTCGCCGCCGATCTTCGACAGGTCTTTGTCCCGCTCTGGCTTGTCCTGAATCTCCGTAAGCCTCCTCGGAGGCCTCCAAGGACGTAGCCTCCGGAAGACTCCGGAGGTCCCGGGGGACTTCGAGGCACCTCCGAAGATCTCCTAAGTCGGGCAGACGTGCGATTCGAGCTCGGGGGACTCGGGTTGGCCTGACGGGCCTGAAATTTGATGCGAGCTCCCGCTCCCAACACATCCCGCGAAAACTGGACCGTCAAAACCCGAGATGCGCCCGTCAAAAAGCGTTGGCAAAAACCCGAGTTCCGGCGCATTCGAATCTTATGTTTCCCCGACTGAGGCCTCTGAAGTCAAGGGTTCAGGGATTCAGGGCTTCCAGAGGCAATACGCACGCGGAAGAAGGACTGAAATCCATGCGCCACCAGGGGTCCGGGGTTTGTGCTCGCATGTTTCGTTTCGTGCTTGTACGAGCCAAGTTGATCAATATCCACATGCCTTGCGGCAAATATTTCCGCCGCGGCAACACGGCCATCAGGGTGGCAGTTATTCGAATGGTGATGACGACGACCACGAAGACGGCAATAGACGACGGTACCGACGACAATGATGGTGATGATGACGATGTTAACAATAATAATAAGAATAATAATGATAGTAATACTAACGATGACAGTAACAATCGTAACACTAACACTAGTAATAGTAATAATAACACAATATTGATAATAATGGTAATGTGATGGTGATGGTGATTACGATGAAGGCGATTTGTTGGAGAATAAAACAATGCAACAAACACTTGTCGTTTCATCCCAGGCCGCCCGCAGCGCAGAGTGTCTGCGCGAGTGGAGCCGCAGAGATGCGTGAAACGCCTGCTCCACGGCGGCGGCACTGCCCAGCCGCACACATGTGTGCGTGAGCGAATCTGTCACAGCAGCTTGCATATCTTAACATTTCGAAGGGAGAAGCGACAAGGGAGGAGGTGAATGTCAACTCCGAAATCCAATGGTCATCTCCTTGAAAAGAAAGAAAAACCGAGATGGGATTCACACAAAGCACGGAGACGAGGGCAGACCGCATAGTTTCGGAGGTCGTCTTAATCCACACCTGACGGAACCTCACATCCAAAAGCACAGCCCCTGGGAGCACAATGGACCCAGGAACCCGCACATATCCCACGGCACGCAATCCGAAGAACAGATACCCCAAGGTACGCTGGGGCCTTTCTAGCCACGAACCAACTCCTCTGGATCACAAGGCCCACGCGCCCAGGAGTAATCCCAGTCCTCCAAACAGAAAAACGCCTGGAAACCCCTGTTTCGGGACAGTTGTGAAGCTGGGCGGGGAGGGCAAAGCGAAGCTTACGATAGAAATGCTTCTGGACCCTGTTGGGTGGTCTCGAGCCGGCAGAGACTGATAAATAACAAAGTAACGCGTAACCGTCAGCTGGATAGCCGTCAAGAAAGTGTGCTGCCCCCACCCCCTATCCTCACGATGATCATCTCATCCCCATTCCCGTACAGCCTTCAAATGGTCTGGCGTGGGCTACAATATCTTACACTTGGCAAGCAGGCGCAGCTGGCTGGCGTGACCGATGCTACGAAGGCATGGGAACTCGATACTGATGCCGACGGAGCGTAAGCCTGTGACCATATACTGAAAGAAACTGTGCCTCGGTGCCGCGTTCAGCAACTGCATGGCACGTTCATTGCTTGCCATGAGTGCAGGCGATGGTGGATAGCACTGGAGGGTAAGCTGGAGCTTGGACAGGCCGAAGCACTGGTAGGCAGAGATGGAGAGTGACAAGGCAAACCCTTGCTGGCGCACGGCAGGATACCTTCCCTGGCACTACCTCGCCCCAAGCATTTGTTGCTGCACGTGGCCAAGTGAGGATCCCAGGGTACTTGCAATAATTCAGAAAACAAAACATAGAAAACTGAGCTCCAAGGTCGTGACCAACATCCTGAAGCCACCCCACATCCGCATCTCCGACCAGAAGAACCACGCACTTCTTTAAGGTTCTGCTTTCGGCAAACCGCGTTTTCGAGGATCTCGATGAGTCGCAGCAGCCGTGGGAGGTCAGACAAGACATTCGTCAACACAAGCAGCAAGTCGTCGGCAGATGCCAACATCACGCGCAGATGTTGCCCGCTGCGCCAAACTGGCCAACGAGCGATAGGGTCGGCGGCGAGGGCAAAGAGCACCATGGAGGCCGGGCCCCCCTGCCCCACGCCACGCTCTATAATAATCTCAGCGTAACACAGCCCACTTAGATTCACCCACGCTTTGTTATGGTTGCAGGGCTGCTCAACAAACGCGACGATTTCAACGGGGATGTTCGCGTGGAAAAAAACGCAATTATCCAAACCGCGAAGATCGACGCGAAAGTGGCAGAGAAATCTGCGAGAAACTCGGCTGCATGCGTCTGGCTTTCGCCCAGCATCTCCAGCCCCCAAGCTTCCAGCCCCGCCGCGTTCTCTGACACGCCCCCCCCCCCCCCCCCTTAATCCCACCTTTCTGACACGATCATGCACTGGGGCAGCAGCGATTTCATTGAACGGCATAGAGATGGCAAGCGACAGCGACTTGCAATCAGCGTCGGAGAGGGCCAGCGGCCTGGTGCACTCGGCCGAGCGAAAGGCACCAACAGGGGCGTCGCACGGGCCCGTGCCCTTCGGGAGAAACATTAAGATCATATCGTGCATGCTGGACGGCATATCCTCGCTCCTGGTGTGGTACGTGTGCTTATAGAGATCGCGCGCTATATCAAGTGCTGCGCTGGTGGTCCAGCATGGGCGCGGGGCGCCGTCAAGACCGGGGGCCGTGCTACGACGGGCTGACGTCATGTTTTAAAAAGTAAGCTGGCTTAAATACCAAGTCGGACTAACCTCCAGATCTGGAACCCTAGGAACGAATTCGATGATTTCCTGAACCAGGTCGGAATCCATGGACGCCGCGGGGGGAGCTTTGAAAACCGATGCCCGGTGGTCTACCAAAACCTGACCGGATTCTTCCAGGCGTGGGCAAGGAACCCCTTCGGGATCGAAAACGCCCAAAAGATAAACGCGACTACATAACTTCCACCACAGCTCCTGCTTGCGACGCTGGCAAGCAATATGGTTCTGGACCCAGGTCACTTCGCCCGAATCTCGAGCAACGCAAACCTCCAACCCGCGCAGCTCCTCCTCAATGACGGCCTGGTGCACGGGACGCTTGTGCTCACGCAGCTGCGGGAGGCCGCTGCAAACCTCAGCCTCCGCATCGAAATACGTGGCGAGAGCAGGGCAAGCACGGATAGCCGTGGTGCACATATGATACTTGCGATACCGAGCGCTTCGAATAGCGTGCATCGCCCAGTAATGCTTCTCAGCGCACGCGCGCGCAGGGCGATGTTTAATGATCGCGCGAACGGGCTGAAATTGTCCATATAAGGTGCGTTTCGAAGCAGCATGCCGTTCTAGAACGCCCCACTCACTTGGGATCTGTTCCAAAATATCGATGCCAAGTACGCGGTACTCTGGGGGGCGCGCAACGAAATTCGGCACCAGCGGGGGCCCATCCCACGGCAAGAAACGCTGGGAGGTAAAGAAGATAGAGCGGCGATCGGATGGCCCTTTGACTCCCAATTGGCCCTATACCTTCGACCGCGTGGCGATGCCGCCGCCTGCGAGATAAACGCCCACCTGTAGAAGGACAGCGCGCCCCGCCCCCGCGCCCCGCATCTCAACGTTGGCCGACGAATGCGCCAACAAGGAGCGCGACGCGTTGCGAAACAAACGCCCACTTACGCGTGGGGGCACGGCTTCCTCGTCAACCTTGAAATGCGGGGGGGGGGGGGGGGGGGGGGGGGCGAGCCTTGTCGTCTTGTCACTGATGCCTGACGCGGGCGCTTATTTCACAGACGACGGCATCCTGGAGCAGAGCCCTGGGAGAGTCAGGGTAAAGACGGTCCAGCCGCGACGAGTGGGTTGCCGAGCGTTGTTCAATCCCTGCCTGGTCGGCTCCTCTTGCACAAATTCTACCCAGCCGCCGCTGAGCTGATGAAATACATCATGGTGCAACCGGTCGCCGCTATGCCAAGTTTGCCCATCCTTTGCCATCCCCCATTCCTCCGAAAGGGCAGACTTCCAATCGCCTCAGATAAGATTGCTCGCAGCCGCGGCAGGAGGCGAGGCACCTGGACTGGCGCGCAAGATGCGGCCATACAGCGGAGTGCCATCTCTCGCGTTGGGCATGCGACAGTTGACAATACAATACAAAGCATACCACGAGGACCTATACAACGAGAAAGATGGGCACGACCAGGAACAATAGGAGAACGAGCCATGGGATGGAAGAGAAGGAAAGAGATAGGGAGAAGGAGAAACATATAATATGCTCATGAAGGACAAGAAGGACTCCGCCAGTGTTGGCTTCCGCTTGCGAAATGATTCCGACGCTGCTCCCGCGAACCTGACGCTCGATTACCTTAGCGTCCCCCTCATGCCCATAGGTCTCCTGGGCGCACACAATACTATGCCGTCTAGAGAGACAGGAACGTCTGCGAGTAGGATGATCCCCGCCAACTCCTACATCCGCGAACAGACCCTGAGCATTCCAAGTAACATAAGACACGGCAGTGGACGGTAAGAACGGAGAAGGAATAGCCGAACCCGACGAGCCCATAGTAGACGAGTTGGAAGAGGAGGAAGAGGAGGAGCAAGGCAACGACTTGCTAGAGCTATTTAGGCGGCGAGTCCGAGTTATAGCTGCTACAACCACGGCTGCGTCGTGTGCACCCAGGGCAGCCAGGGAACTCCTCAAAGGAACGGCGGGCGGCAGCCTTCGCTGCCTGCAGCAAAGAGTCGGCGTGAGCCTTAAGGCCAAACCCAGGAAGCGCGGACATCCCAAGGTCCAACAAAGGTGCCATCGCTCACGTCACTGGCAACCAACTGGGGTGTCCCCAGCACGTTGATGTCACCGCCGAGGCCGTTGGAGCCAACCTGGAACTGCGTGCTCTGCAGCAGGGTCCCCGCCTTGTTGTGAATCTTGCCCATCGCCAAGAAGAGACGACGGCGCTTGAGGCCGAGGTCGCGTCGAAGTTTGAGTTGAAGTGGCCGCCCACCACGAGGGTCCACGAAGGTCGTGCCCTGGTTGTACTTGGACACGGGAAGTTACTGGCCGAGAGCGCGTCACCGAACTCACATATGGCCGCCCGATTCATGTCGAACGCTTTGGTGATGCACGTGTGATGATCGGCTTGCGGCGTTGCTTGAAGCCGAACTTGTCACAAGGTGGATGCCAGCATCGGCCAGCCTTCACGTGCCTTCCTGCTGGATGCTATTGCGGGGGACAGTGGCCCAGGTGGACGAGCCTGTAGCAGCCGTGGATGGGGACGACTCAAGACTGCGCAGACGACGACGGGCCCCTGGTGGTGGTCCAGCGTCAGGGTCGGCACCACGATCCATATTCTCGAGCTGCTTGCCCGTGTTTGCGAGGGTGTGCCCGATGCTGGCGCCTGTGCCTTCGAGCTTGATGATGCGGCTGGCCCGCTGGGAGAGATCGTCGGCACCGCGCGTGCTCTCATCAGTGTCGCCCCCGGCGGCGTCGAGCCGAGCCTCGAGGATGTCCATGCGCGCAGCAGCCGCGTTGACGTCGCCACGCAAGGGCGGCATGCCGCCGCGCAGCTCCGCGTCCAAGGACGTGAAGCGGCTGTCGAGGTTGCCAAAGCTCGCACGGAGATCCGACGCCCACGGAGGCGACCCCTCATGTGCCATGGCAGCTGCTGTGATGCAAACAAGGGCTGGTGCGAGAGGAGTCGAGCAGCAACAGCGGGGGCATTGTGCCACCTCCAAGCCTGAGCCTCCCCGTCGGCTGCAGCCAAGATTCTAAGTCCAGGGCACAAGTTAGAGCCGTGAGCCAACTTGGCTTGAACCAAAATTGCTACGGACCATGGCGATGACGATGATGACGGTGATGATGATGATGATGCTGCTGATGATGATGATGATGGGGGTGCTGATTATGATTATAATGATGACGGCGACGATGATGATAATGATGACGATGGTGATGACGATTGTGGTGGTGGTCATGATAATGATGATGATGATGCTGATGATGATGCGGATGATGATGCTGATGACGATGACGATGACGTTGATCGCGATGATAAGGTTGATGGTGATGATAAGGATGCTGGTGCTGATGCTGATGCTGCTGATGGCGATCTCGATGCAGATGGTGATAAAGATGATAATGATGATGTCGACTACGACTATGGTGGCGATGGTGGCAATGGCGAAGGTGAAGGTGATGATAACGAATGTGGTGGTGATGATGTTGATTATGATGATGTTGATAATGATGATGATGCTGCTGATGATGCTGATGGTGATGGTGATGGTGATGATGATGCTGATGCTGATGCTGCTGCTGCTGATGATTTGGATCATCATGATAATGATGGTGATGATGATGATGAGGAGGATGCTGTTAATGATGGTGAGAAGGAGGAGAAATAGGAGGAACGCCGTCACTTGTGATTCCTCTCAGCTTCATTTCTGGGAGCTCATTGGGGTCGTCCTGGAGTAATCCTGGCCTCCTGTGGAGCAGTCTTGGGGGTCATTTGGGGTCCTCTTGGGCCGTCTTCGGGCTCTCTTGAGCCGTCTTGGGGCCCTCTTCGCCGTCTGGGCGGTCTCTTCTGGCCGTCGTGGAGCCGCCTTGAGGCCGTCGACGGGCCCTCTCAGATCGTCTAGCTTGGAGGCGTCTTGGGCCAGCTTGCACCGACGAATGCCTGAAAAAGCGAAAACGCAATTTATAACTTTTGTACAACCAAATGGGATCCGTACTTTTGGCCTCTTTAGGCCCTCTGGCGCAACTGCGGGCCAATTTTCGTTTGGACCTTCTACTGATTGGGGCTTTTCTCGAGTGTCACTTTGTCATTTCTCCGAACCAGGCGGGCACCCGCACGAACAGGGCTGCCTGGTGGTGCGGCGATGCAGAATACTTCGGCGCTGCCGCATTCACTTTGTCCGCGGCAGGGTCGCTGCCGCATTCGCTTTGTCCGCGGCAGGCTGAGACTGAAGCCATACCCAGTCGCCACTGCAACCATGTTCAGAACAACGTTGGCATTCGATGGCGCATGGCTAGACAAGCGCGTTCCACTACTCGCAAGATAACTTCTCGCGAATGGCCTGGATCTGACGCGGGGGATCTACGATCCATTACAACGAGGCGAAGATGTGTGTTTTCTGACGCTTGCGAGTAGGCGCTTTGCGAGTAGTGGAACGCGCTCGGTGAATGGCGTCAAGCGCGTGGCTGAATTCGGGTACAATTGGCAGCCCATGCGTTTATCGAAACACGCTGCTGATCCGCCACAGTGCCGCGAGGCGCCCATTTTAGCATCATCAGATCCCCTCGACAACGATAACAACAATAACACCGATAACGACCACAACGATAACAACGATATCGCTGAGATCGTTATCGTTGTTGTCGTTACCGTTGGTATCGCTGTCGTTGTTATCGTTGTTACCGCTGTTGTTGTTATCGTTGGTATCGTTGTCCCCGCTCTTTGCGCTGAGCATTTCTAAGTGCTCTCCTTCAAGGGCCCCAGAGTCCCAACACCAAGATTTCTCGGGGCGTTTCGCGTGACTTCTACAGATCATCGCGAGATTCTTCCCGATGTGAACAAACATTGGACACCACTATGAGTTTCAGGGCACTCGGCCCTGAAAGGAGGGAACCCGAACTGGCTCCGGAGGCCCTCTAGTGCTAGGATGACCCCCGGGACCAAGAGTTCCCCAAGAGGCGCCCAAGAGGCATCCTCAGCCCAACAGGCATCCAAGAGGATCCTGGCCCACAACAGAGCCACAGTGGCGGAATGGGCCGAAGGCCACTAGATCAACCGCCCCCTTTTGCTTGCAAAGGGGCTCGCACGCTTTGGCCCCAATAACATCTGGCCCAATCCGCCGGCCACCCCGAAGAACCCCAAGAGCTACAGAGTCAAGAACGCTCGCCTGCAATATTGCCAACATGGCGCAGAGTAGTCTCCAATACGATCCCAAGACGCCTCAAATACTCCCAAGACAGTCCCAGTAGAACCCAAGATGACCACAGGATGCCGCCAAGACGGCCCAAGATGACCCCCTGCAGACGGCCCAACAGCCCCACAAGAGGCCCCAAGGGGGCTCTATCTAAGGGGACCTCCAGGAGACTCACGAGGCCAAACTCAGTAATCAAATTACCGCCTTCTCGGCCGTCCGAAAGCCCAAGACGGCCCAAGAGGCTCACAAAATCGCTCCAAGATGGCCTGCGGGGCCCCCCAGAGGGCCCCAAGATGGCCCAGGAGGGCCCCAGTACGACCCCAAGGCAACCACAAGACTCCCCAAGAGGGCCCCAATGCGCCCCAAGAGGGCCCCACTGACGGCCCAGAGAGGCCCCCGAGCTGGCCTCCGAAGGCGCCAGGCGGCTCAAGAGCCCCAGAGAGCCCCAAAGTGGTCCGAGAGGCTCCGGAACGCTCCGGAGAAGGCCCGAGGCCCGACCAGAGCTCCCAGGCAGCCCCGAGATGGCCCCCGAGAGGGCCCTTCCCCGGCGTTCCCCCCGTGAGTTCCCCAGGCACCGGGGGGAGCACGCAGCACACGAGCGTGTGGCCGAGAGGCAGGGGGCGGTGGTGACGCGCCGCAGGCGTCTCGGCTAATCAGCAGTCCGCGTGACACTTGGAAAACACAACCGATCTGCCTTCACGGCACGGCCGACTCGCGCGCTCGCTCGCACAGCGCCTGGAAAAATAGAGAAGCGGCCGACTATGCGCAGGCCAGATCTCGTCTTGCACATCCCTCCCTCTCCCCCGAGCTCTGCGCGGCCCGCGGGGCGCAAGAACGCCTTCGCGGTCAGCTCTTGGCGATTTTTGCCTTCGCACCCTTCTTGCCGCTCTTCTTCGCGGGCTCGCTGCCGTGCTCGCCGCTCTTCTTCGCCGGCCTGGAGGCCTCGCACGCCAGCGTCTGGTTCCACGCCAGGTCGGTGCTCGAGGAGCCCACGAAGACGGTCACGTCCTCTCCCTCTGCGAGTGCGGAGACCCACTCCCCGTCATCCTGGAAGAAGAGCCCGCGTAAGCATAAACTTGTGGCGCTCCGCGCGGATTCCTTGGATCTGCGCTGGACCCCCCTCCCATACGTGCGGAGCGCGCCAGGGGCGGCGCCGGAGGCGCCCGCGGGGGGGGGGCCAGTGCGGATCCAGGAAATCCGCGCGGAGCGCCGAAAGTTATGTTTATGCGTTTGTTTCTTCTTCTACATCCTCGCTGTAGAAGCTCCAGTCGGCCTCGCCCAGTGCGAACGCCACCTTTGCCTCCTTGCCCGCAGGAATCCAGACCTTAATTGAAGGCGCCCAGGGGCACACAAATGAATACACACAAATCCCAAGAGTTCCCATATTTTTGAACATCTTCTGGAGTTTCGTCTCCCTCCCACTTCCCATACTTTCCCATATTTTCTTGGGAATCGACGATTCTGTGTGTCGGTGTGTGTGTGTGTCTCTGTGTGTGTGCCAGGCCCGCAGGTCTCGACGCTACGGCTCATCCCTGGGACCGCGCCACTGGTTCACTGGGTCGAGTCTCTGATTCGCCTGTGGTGCTCCCCCAGTGGCCGCCCAGTCTTCTGGGCTGCTTCCCCCTCCCCAGCTTTGGCTCAGTGACTGTGCAGCTCAGTGCAGGCGCTGGTTCCCCCCCCCTCGGCGCTTCCCCTGCCGCAGCCAGCGTCTCGCCTGAGTGAGCACGGCCCCCCTGTCACGCTGGGGCTCCTCCTCCTCCTCCTCCTCCTCCTCCTCCTCCTCACCGTGCATTGCGGCCGTAATCTGCATAGCGCGCGCCCCGTGTCGCCACTCCGCTGGAGCAGTCGCCCACTGCCCAGCCGCCGACGCAAAACAAATATATGTGTGTGTGTTTGTGTGTGTGTTTGTGTTTGTGTGTGTGTGTGTTTGTGTGTGTGTGTGAGTGTGTGTGTGTTCCCCTCCTGACCTTAGAGAAGCCGCGGAGCTGGCGCAAGGCTGGCTTCAGGCTCGGGAAGCTGACGTAGAGCTGTGGGACGGCGGAGGCGTCTGCCCCGCCGGTGTTGGCCACGGTGAGAGAAACGGTTGCGCTGTCGCCCGAGCACTTGGCCTCGAAGTCCTTCATCTCGAAGCTCGTGTACGTCAGCCCGAACCCGAAGGGGAAAGCGGAGGGCACGCCCTTGGCATCGTTCCACCGATACCCCACCAGGACCCCCTCGGAGAAATCCGCCGTCATCTCGGGGCACCACTTGACTTCGCCGTCGCACTCGCCAGGGTACTGCTTTGCCGTGAACCGGCCCTCGTCCTTGACCGGGAAGGACACCGGCAAGCGGCCGCCGGGGCTCGCCTCCCCGGTCAGCAGCTTCGCGAGCCCGGGGCCCACCTGCTCGCCTCGACGACACGCAAGAGCGGCGCTGGGCAAGAGTGACCTTTGGTGCGCGGTTCTTCTAGAGAGGCCCAAGAAAGCATATATGAATACACACAAATCCCAGCAATTCCCATATTTCCCAATATATGTTTCCTGGGTTTTCGTCTTCGCCCCCCCCCCCCCCCACACTTCCCATACTTTCCCATATCTTCCTGGGAATCGACGATTAATTGTGCTTGTATTTTTTCCCCTCCTGATCCTCGGGAGCCGCGGGGGAACCAAACAGAGGCGCGCAAGAAGACGCTACCATCGCGTCGCGTTCGGCGAGCGGGGGACCCCGTTGGGCCCGCACCAAAGGTCACTCTGGCGAGAGGCCAGTCTCGCGTCCAGCCGATCGCCCGGCATGAACAGCACCAGCGTGGCGTCGACCTTCTCCACCCAGTCCGTCTCCACGGCCCCGGGGATGATCGCCACCATCACAATCTTCATCGTGTCCCCCCCGTTCAGGGCGCGGAGGGCGCTGACCAAGCCCCACGCCTCCGGCAGCGTGAGGTTCTCGCGATCCCACCCCTCCTCCGAGTGGCCGGCGGCGCAGATCACGGCCACGTCGGCGCCCTCCGCGCCCGCGGCGTCCGGGCTGAAGGTGGCGCCCGCGTAGGCGTCCTGGAAGGCCTCCGCCGGCGTCACCGCCTTCTTGGTCTCCACGTACCCGCTGCCACCCCCAGAGTACACCGATCCTCTTGGCGGCGAGCGCGGGGGGGGGAAAGTGAGAAGGGCCGGGCCTGCCCAGAGGGCTTGGAAAAGTTTCCCAGCCTTCTGAGAAGGTGTCTCAGCCTTTCCCGAAGACGCAGGAAGCTTCTCAGAAGGCGCGAGGGCTTCTCAGAGTAAGCCGATTCTTTGGAGGAACAAGCAGCATCAAAACTTTCATGTCTGCGCGGACTCCTCGGATCGGCGGCGGCGCCTCCGCCCCGGCGCGCGGAGCGCGCCGGGGACGGGGGGGTCCAGCGTCGGTCCGAGAAATCCAGGCGGACCTTCGAGTTCTTCTGTTTTTATGCCACTGTTTGCAGGGAGCCGAACTCTATGCAACGCCGCTTTTTCCGGCCACGTGCTGAAATTAGCCCAGGGAAGCTATACAAGATCCTGGTGTATACATTGTTCATTGTTTCCCCTGGAAAACGGGGAACCGAGTATACACCACACCACCCCGACGTCGTGCCCGACCCTCAAAAAACGTCCTGGGATCGAGAAACGGCCCGCCACTGGTAAGTTATGTATGCTACAGTTTCCGAGTTTTGCTCCCCCAGCAACGATCCTTGACCGTAACTCTTGTCTTCGTCCTGGTTGCAGTACTTCCCGACCATCACCACCTTCTGTCCGCCGGCGAGGGGCAGCACGGCGCCCTCGTTCTTCAGCAGGACCGCGCTGTCGAGTATCGTCTGCAGCGCGACATCACGATGGCGCGGGCCCCAAGAGAATACACCACCACCACCACCTTCATTCCCCCTCCCTCCTCTCCCCTCTTCCTCCCCGCCTCTTTCCTGGGGGAGGGATGGGGTCAGGGAGGTGGTGGTGGTGGTGGTGGTGTATATTTCTTGGCCCCGTTGATGGCTGTCACTGGTCTGGTCGGACTGGATCACGTCCGTCACCTTCTCGCGCTGGTCCCCGACGGTCGCGGACGCCCAGCTTTCTGGTGCCGGGAAGCGCCCATCAAACTGGCCGACCATGAACATGGCCGCCAACACGCGCGTGGCCATCTCGTTGATGGAGTCCTCGCTCACCTCGCCTGATTCCACGAGATCTGGCAGCTTGTGGTACTCGTCCTCCAAGATTTGCACGGGGTCGTCTGTCTGCATGTCAACGTCCATGCCAGCCTTCACGGAAGAGGCCGCGTCGTGTGTGGCTCCCCAGTCGGAGACGATATATCCTCGAAAGCCAAGCTTCTCCCGCAGCAGCTCCCGGAGCAACTTCTCGTTCTCGCACGCAAACTGCCCGTAGACCTTGTTGTACGAGCACATCACCGAGGCGGCCCCTGCATCGAAAGCAGCCTTGAACACTGGCATGTAGATTTCGTGCTGCGCCCGGTCGCTGACCTCGACATTCATGGACTGCCGATAGATCTCCTGGTTGTTGTTCAGCCAGTGCTTCGGGGTCGCGATGATGCCGTGGTCCTGGACTGCCTTGATGAAAGGTTTGACCAGCTGACTCCCGAGGTAAGGGTCTTCGCCCGAGATTGTCTCGAAGCTTCGGCCCGTCATCGCCGTGCGCGTCACTTCCACGTCTGGGCCCAACAAAACGTTGGCGCCCTTGCCGACAAACTCCTCCGCGATCGCCCCTGCGTACCGCGCGGAGGTCTGCGGGTCGAAGCTGGCAGCCACGGCGAGGAGGCATGGGAACTGAGTGCTGGTGCCCGGGGCGATCCCGTAGCTGTTGAACCCCTGCGGGCCATCGTTCATGCTCAAGGGCATAATCCCCTTGTTCAGACGCCGGAAATGGGTATGGAAGAGGTGGGTACGATGTTCAGATGTTTTTCAAAACCGACGCCGGAAATGGGTTCAGACGCCGGAGATGGGTTGTTCAGACGCCGGAAATGGGTTCAGATGTTTTTCAAAACCGACAGCGGCCGCTTTTGGGAAGGCGGCCTCCTGTCTCAAATGGACACCGTCCGCGGCGGCACCGACAGCGAGTCCTGTTCAAAATGGACAGGGACTGCTGTGAGTCTGGGTACCCATTCCCTCCATACCCGCTTCGATCGAACCGACCTTGGTCAGCCACGCGTCCAAGTAAGTGTACCCGATGCCCACGTAGCCAGCGAAGCCGTGGCGGTCGGCTGGCCACCCGTCGTTCTGGCCGCGCAGCAGGTGGCACTTCTCTTCCAGCGTCAGGTTGTCCAGCACCTTTGAAGGGGCCCAGGGACACACAGAGAAGCAGACACAGACAGCAGGATCCCCCAGATCTCCCCACATCTTCTGGGCCTTCGTCCCCCCCCCCCCGCTCTTCCCACAGCTTCCCCTACAGCTTCCTGGGGATCGACGATGCATTGTGTCTGTGTTTTTCGCAGAAGGCATCTATACACCACCACCGTGCCAAGGCAGGGCCATCCTGGGCCCCAGGAGGGTGCATACCGCCCCCCCTGGCCGAGGCCAAGAGGGCCTCTACACCATCCTGGGGGCCCAGGATATAACCCTGGCCTGGCACGGTGGTGGTGTATAGATGCCTTCGTCGGATGTTTTTTGCTCCTCCAGCACCTTCTTGGCGCGCCCCTCGGCGTAGCCCCACGCGCCCGCCGCGCCCAGCGGCTCGCAGGACCACGGCTCCCCCGTGGGGTCGC
>CAUYUJ010019152.1:126800-186210 GCA_963575745.1 Prorocentrum cordatum
CGACGACGACGACGACGACGACGACGAGACGACGACGACGACGACGACGACGACGACGACGACGACGACGACGACGACGACGACGACGAGCGCCGCGCGGCTCTCGCTTTGCGCCCCCTCAGCGGGGGGCCCGGCCAGCCAGACAGGTGCGATGCCTCGCCGTCTTCTCGGGGGGAGTGGAGAGTAGGTCTGGGCATGTCCACCATACGGGGGGATTGTTTTTCTTCTGCTTCGCGTTCTTCTCGGGAAGAGTGAAAATGAGATCTGGGAATGTCCACCATACAGGGGGATATTTTGGGGGGATCTCGTCCTCGCCCTTTTCCTGGGCGACAGGGTCTCGTCCTCGCCCTTTTCCTGGGCGACAGGGTCTCGTCCTCGTCCTTTTCCTGAGGATGTTTGTTTTGGGGGTCTCGCCCTCGCCCTTTTCCTGGGCGACAGGGTCTGTCAACCGCCAGCCATCAATGAAACGCGCCGCAAAGGGCGCACCGTGCAACCGCCGCCAGCAACAGAAAGCAGGCAAAGCCATACGGAGTTGGACGGGGACCTCGGGGGGGAGGGGGCCAGGGCAAGGTGGACCCATACAGATGGATTTTTGACGAAAAATCCAAGAATACCCCAAAGATGCGCAACTAAGATTCAAACATGGCCAAAGAAAATCGTCCCCAGACTATTTTTTGGCTGTCTTTGAGTATTCCTCCTGTTCAGGGACCGGCCCGACTTAGGGCTATCTCTTCGCGACACCCCTCCTCGGGGGACCCGGCCAGCCAGACGGTGCGATGCCTCGACTTCCTCTCGGGGAGAGCCAAGACTCGGGCACCGGGGGACTCGGGTTGGCCCGACGGGGCCCTCGGGACAAGGACGAGACCCAAACTCTGCACTTCGACGCGCGCTGCCGCTGCAGACCTCCCACGAAGACTGGACCGTCAAGATCCCGGACGCGCGCGTAAAAAAAAGCGTGGGCGAGCCCGAGTTCCGGCGCACACGAGTCTTACGTTTTTCGATGTTCGGGACATGGTCACCGAGGTCCTGATCCTTTCCCCAGGACCACCGGCTTTTCCTCCCGAGTGGTTCTTTGACGGTCCTGGGGCTCAGCGAGGGCCCCCAGACAACGAAAACGGCTGAGCACCTCCCGTCGCGACGCTTTCACGAAGTCCGCTGCGATCCTCTCCCACAAGAGCCGATGTTACGACAAAAATGGTACATCGTAGAAATCACGACTGAAGCTCAGTTTTCGAGTCCGATCGATATGTCATGGCCCCAAGGCCCGAAACAGAGCGAAAAAGATGCTCCACGTGTAAAAAAACGCCCCACTCTTAGGGTCGGGCGACTCCACCAAGCGCTTCCCTGCGAGGCGGGAAGTTCTCCGTAACCACCGCCTGGGGGATCATCTTCGGTGACGTCGGCAGGCGGTGGAAGTTGATAGATTTGCCCCCCCCCCGGGCGCGAATATATCCCGATCCACTGCCTGCCGAGGTCCCCGAAGATCGATCCCCCAGGCGGGGAAGGAGCACAGGCTCTTCCACCACCACCACCACCACCACCACCACCACCACCAGCACCACCAGCAGCAGCACCACCACCACCACCACCAACACCACCACCACCACCACCACCACCACCACCACCACCACCACCACAACCACGCACACACGCACGCACGCACGCACGCACGCACGCACGCGCACCAACACCCACTAGTCCGCGGATAGAGAAAATCTGCGCCATGGTAAGGGATGGGAGGGAGGGGTAGGACGTCAGATATGATGCGCGCGCACCTAGCTTGCCTCTCCTTCGCTCCTCCTCCCCCTCCTCCTCCTCCTCCTCCTCCTCCTCCTCCTCCTCCTCCTCATCCTCTTCCTCACCTCGGATTCTCGCCTCCAGACATCCGGCGCCTCGAGATACGGGCCCCTGACCTCTCGACCACTTCCCCAGGACTGGTTGTTTCACCCTGAGCCGTTCTTGGACGGCCCCGAGGCCTGGCGAGAGGCTGTAAGAAGGCCGAAAACGTTGGAAAATACGTGACTCTCGATACGTTTTCGAGACGCCGGATGCCTGGGCCCACCGATCCTCCGTCCACAAGGCGGCGACGCTGTCCCGCAGTGGCGGCTGCTCCTGAGCATCGTTAAACCGACCCCCATTCCCTGGGCCGTGGCTGGGGTCCCACTGGCAAATTTGCCCCCCTGAATGGAGACATTGGCCGTTCCCTTCGGGTTCCGAGGGGTCCCCAACTGGGGTGCTGAGATGGTGGGAATATGGCTGGGGATTGGGATGGGGATAAGGGCTGGTTCACCCAGACTCCCGACGTGGTGATTTTGGTCACGACGTCGACCCCCCCAGAGTTCTCGACACATTCCCCGGGACCGGTCTCTCCTCATCCTGAGTCGTTTTTTGACGGCGCCCGAGGCCCAGCAAGGGCCCCCGGATGCGGAAAATAGTCCTCCTGGATGGGGTCTGGGCAGATGGGGCGCGATCCTGCGACCCCACCAACTCCGACCCCATCCAGGAGGCCAAACCCCGACGTCATGATTTTTTCCTGACGTCGACCCCCAGAGGTTTCGACCTATTCCCCAGGACCGGTTTCTCATCCTGAGTCGTTTTTGGACGGTCACGAGGCCCGGCAAGGGCCCCCAGAGGTGGAAGATGGTGCAAAACCTCCCGCCACGATCTGTTCACCACCCGAGGGGGTCTGGGTAGGAGGCCTACAGAATGAGCTCTTCATGACCCGAGGTTGAGCAGGGACCGACCGTCCCGGCATTCCTATAGGCCTACCACGACATGTTCTTAGAACCCAAGAGTATTCTAAGAACAAAGTTCCTAGAACATAAACCCGATGTGCTAAAACAGGACAATCTCAGCCAGAAGTGTTCGGAGAACCTGTCGCGGAGACCACAACAACGCTCTTCGAACATTAGTTGGTAGGCCTATAAGCGAGCTGTGACGCTTCGCCACTGCTTTCGGCTGGGCGTAAGACCCTGGGTGAGGGTGACCTTTGGTGCGCAGCTTTTGGGGGCTCGAGGGAGCCAAACCCAAGGGCGCGGGCCGCTTATACCGCATCGCGCTCGGCGATCAGGGGGAGCCCGATGAGCCCGCACCCAAATGTCACTCCGGCGAAAGGTCACTCTTACGTGTAGTCGATGCTTGAGGTTGAGCGATGCCGCGCTCCAGCGCCCGGCCAGCCAGCGCGGCGGGGTAGCGCTCGGCCAGCGCCCGCAGCGCCAGGTCGTAGCGCGCCCCCAGCGGCGCCCCGTCGTCCGCGGCGCCCCGGGCCGCCGAGGCGCCCAGCGCGGGCAAGCACCTGAGCAAGGACGAGACAGGGGCCTCGCGCGAGGGTCCTCGAGAACGGGGGATTGTGGAGCCCCTCGGGGTTCCAGAGCGAGGCTTTCACACTGAGTTCGCGCGTGCGTCTTTCAGTGGTGTGCGTACTCTGTGGCGTCCTCCTCTCCTTCCGCCTCCCCCTCCTCCTCCTCCTCCTCGTCCTTTTTTTTCCTCTCCCCCCTCCCCCCCCCCAACAAAACCAATAAAACATAAGAGAGAAAACAAAACAAACAAACAAACAAAAAACAGGGGAAGGGGGGGGTCGGCGGCGAAAAAAAGAATGCGACGTGGCCTCATCTGCTCTCCCCCCTAGAAGGATTCCTAGTGAACGCCCCCGCAAGAAGGATTCTTAGTGAAATCCTCTACAGAGGATTCCTATCGAAACCCTCCACTGATTCCTACTGAAACCCTCCACATATGGATTCCTATTGGAATCACCCGCAGAAGGATTGATATTGAGATGCTTCGAAACAAAGGACCCCTCGTTGGCATTGCATTGGCATTGGTTTGGCAATGGTTTGGCATCGCATTGGCATTGCGTTGGTATTGCGCTTGGCAGTGCGTTGCTAGCGCGCTTGCATTTCGCAAGCATTGCGCTGGCGAGTCCTACTGGAACCCTCCACAGAAGGACTCCAATCGAAACCTTCTACAAGAAGGACTCCGATTGAACCCCTCCACAAAAACGGTTCATATTGACACCCTCCACAAAAGTATTCCATGCGAAACCCTCCACACAAGGATTCCTATTGAAATCTACCACCAACGATTTCCGCCATTGGCAGTGCATTGGCATTGGGTTGGGATCGCTTTGGCATTTGTGTGGCATTGCATTGGCACTGCGCTGGCACTGCGCTGGCATTGCGCCGGGGAGTTCCAACACCTCCCTTCGCAGAATGATTCCAGTTGAACCCCCCACAAGAAGGATTCCGATTGAAACATCCCACAAGAAGGGTGCACATTGAACTCCCTCACGGAAGGATTCCTTTCGAAGCCCTCCATAGAAGGATTCATTCTTGAACCCGACCACAAGCGAATTCCCCCATTGGCATTGCATTGGCATTGAATTGGGATCGCTTTGGCATTAGTTTTGCATTGCGTTGGTATTGCGTTGGCATTGCGCTGGCGAGTTCAAATGGCTCCCCCCACAGAAGGATTCCTATGAAGACCTTGCACAAGAAGGGATCCTTTTGAAAGCCCCCACATGAAGGATTCAAAGTGAGCCCCCCCACAGAAAGACTCCCATCGAAACCCTCCACGGGAGGATTCCTATCGAAATCCTCAGAAGAAGGATTCGTAACCAAATCATCCACATAAGGATTCCTAGTGAAATCTGTTGGAAGACAGGAATCCCGCCATCGGCATTGCATTGGCATTGGTTTGGCAACGGTTTGGCATCGCATTGGCAATACATTGGCATTGCGATGGCAGTGCGTTAGCAGTGCGTTGACATTGCGCTGGCGAGTCCTACTCAAACGCTTCACAGAAGGATTCCTATTGAGCACCCCACAAAAAAGATGCCTATTGACCCCCCCACACAAGAAGGATTCACATTGAAATCCTCAACAGAAGGGTTCCATGCGAAGCCCTCCATATAAGGCTTCCTATTGAAATCCCCCGAAGGAGGGTTCTTAGAAGGATTGTTATTGAAATCTACCACAAACAATTCCCACCATTGGCATTGGTTTGGCATTGCGTTGGCACTGCTTCGGCATTGCGCTGGCGAATTCGAATGGCTCCCACCACAGAAGGATTCCTTACCTTCCACAAGAAGGGATCCTTTTGAAAGCCCCCCACATAGAAGATTCATACTGAAACCCACCACGGAAGAATTCCAATCGAAACCCTCCACAGGTAGGACACCTTTTGGAATCTACCACACAGGATAGCCCCCCCCCCCCCCCTTGGCATTGCATTGGCATTGAATTGGGATCGCCTTGGCATTGGTTTGGCATTGCGATGGCAAAACTTTGGCATTGCGTTGGCATTGCGCTGGCGAGTCCTCATGGCTCCCTCCGCAGACGGACTCCTACTGAAACCCTCCACAAGAACGATTCCGATTGAATCCTCCCACATGAAGGATTCCTAGTAACACCATCCACGTGAGCATCCCTATCGAAACCCTACACATAAGCATTGCTATTGCAATCATCCGAAGAAGGATCCGTAATGACATCATCCACAAACTATTCTTATTGAAATCAACCGAACGAAATGATTCCCCCATTGGCATTGCATTGGCATTGAATTGGGATCGCCTTGGCATTGGTTTGGCATTGCGATGGCAAAACTTTGGCATTGCGTTGGCATTGCGCTGGCGAGCCCTCATGGCTCCCTCCGCAGACGGACTCCTACTGAAACCCTCCACAAGAACGAGTCCGATTGGATCCTCCCACGTGAAGGATTCCTAGTGACACCATCCACGTGAGCATCCCTATCGAAACCCTACACATAAGCATGGCTATTGCAATGCTCAGAAGAAGGATTCGTAATGACATCATCCACAAAGTATTCTTATTGAAATCCACCGAACGAATAATTCCCCAATTGGCATTGCATTGGCATTGGTGTTGGTTGGGGATGGTATGTATCGCATCGGCATGCATTGGCCTGGTACAGGAGATAGACAAAGAGAGAGAGAGAGAGACAAAGAGAGAGAGATAGAGAGAGAAAACTAGAGAACGATATAACGAGAAACTACTAGTATGAGGGGATCACGGCTAAAAAAAACATGACGAACGACAATCTAAGTTTAAGGGTCAAAGAGCGTTTCATTCGATAAAAAACCGTATGAAAACGACGAGGGGCTCCACAATCCCCCGGCCTCGACTCCTCCTCCCTCCTCCTCCTCCTCCTCCTCCTCCTCCTCCTCCTCCTCCTCCTCCTCCTCCTCCTCCTCCCCTCCTCCTCCTCCTCCTCCCCCCCTCCTCTCCTCCTCCTCCTCCTCTCCTCCTCCTCCCTCTCCTCCACTCCTCCTCCTGTCCTCCTCCTCCTCCTCCTCCCCCACTTCCTCCTCCTCCTCCTCCTCCTCCTCCATCCTCCCCTCCTCCTCCTCCTCCTCCTCCTCCCTCCTCCCCTTCTCCTCCTCCCCCCTCCTCCTCCTCCTCCTCCTCCTTCTCCTCCTCCTCTTCTTCTTCTTCTTCTTCAATTCCTCCTCCTCCTCCTCTTCTTTGCCTCCTCCTCCTCCTCTTCCTCCTCCTCCGGGTGAAAGGATCTGTCGACCCCTGTCCCAGGCCTCGTGGGGTTTTCGACTGGACCAGAAGTTTTGGGCCCTACCCTGAGATATACGATGGAGGGGCGTCCATCCTCGATGTAGGGGTGCGTCCAAGTAGCCCCCTTTGGGGTGTATCCCAGGGTTTCCCTCGTGTTCTGAACGGCTTCATTTGATGTCGGGAAATCGGAGTCTGGGGGAACAAACATCGCCTGCGAGGTGACACAGCGACCTTACGCGGTGGCTTACGCGGCCGCCAGCGCGGCACGCCACACTGGGAACGAGGGCGCTTGCGCGCCAACGTCGGCGCAATCGAGCCCGATGCTTCGCATCGCTCACCTCGGGAAGCCCAGGCCCAGACATGCACCCAGGGATCCAGCGTGCTGGAAACAAAACACACGTGTCCCCGCTTTCGACCTCTCTACCGGCCCTCGCCGTGCACCGGGATCGTGACACAACGACTCGGGGTGAAACGTCGGTCCCAGGGAGTGGGTCGAGGCTTCCGGGGACCTCGTATGGAACAAAACAAAATCTCGGATCTTTGGGTCGCGCCGAGTCGTCAAACCCTGAGATCCTGACGTCGCGATTTTTTCGCAACGACATTTCCCCTGTCGCAGGCCCCAGGACCATCACGGACCGATCTGGCTCGAAAAAGAATGCAGAAAGCTGTGGTCTAGGGCTCCAGTGGTGTGATGCTTCGCGATGTCGCACTTCGTCACAATGTCGGATCTCAGGGAAACCAAAACTCAGACTCTCTCGTCGTCAAACAATCAGGACGGGGAGGTATGGCCGTTTTCGGCCCCGCTGAGGCCCTCACCGGGCTCCGGGACCGCTAGGAAACGGCTCAGGATGAAGAATGAGCGACGATGAAACACGAGTCTCACGCGCGATGACGCAGCGACCTGGCTGTTGGTGTTGTTGTTTATGTTGGTGTTGCTGTTGCTCTTGTTGTTGAATTCGCATGCCTAAAGAATAAATACTGTTGATCCCCCTGAGTAGCCATTGTACGTGTTAAATTAGAATGTTTCTCGCGGGGCTCGCGCCTGTTCTTTACAAGGGACAGCGAAGTGTCACCAGACTGTGCCCCTGGCCCCCGGTTTACGACAACTGCGGCTACCGCCTGATAGTTCCTCACAATGGATTCCCAAATCGCGCTCTCGCGCTGGACATCCCCACAATGTATTCAGAAATCGCGCTCTCACGTGGACTTCCTTTCAGTAGATTCGGACGTTGCGCCCTCGACACTCAGGAATCAAGGTCTCGCCGTGGATTTCCTAACGATTGAATTGGGAATCGTGCTATCGCTCGGGACTTCCCCGCGATTCATGCAGGAAGCACGCTTCAGCAACCCGCCTGCTCGACCTGGCCGCCTGGGCCCGCCTTCCCGACCCGCCTGTCATGGTCTGCCCGCCCAAAATGCCCGTCTGATTCTGCCATGTGTTTTCTGCTCCTAGCCCCCCTCCTGCTACTCTCTCTCGTGATCCATCCTCCTCCCTCCCCCTTTTGTCCATTCTGTCCATCCGTCCTCTCTTCCCTTGTATCGGGGGCTGCACGAAATATACGTTGCAGGTCTATAAGCCAGATATACCCCCAAAGGGGTACGATCGCAGACGAAGACGGCGGACATCGTGGATTTGGGATACACGTGTTGACTAGCACCCGAGCCGATCAGAGCGAACAATATTGAACTGATTGTTGTGATCGTTGACAATAGTACTACGCTTGTTGTTGTTGCTGCTGTTGTTGGTGCTGTTCGTTTGGTGGAAGGGGTGTTGGTGTTATTGCTGCTGTTGCTGTTCCTGGTGTTGTTGGTGTTGCTGTTGTTGTTGCTGCTGTTGTTGTTACTGTTGTTATTGTTGTTGTTATTATTGTTCGTGGGGCTGTTGTTTGGTTGTTTGTTGTCGTCGTCCCTCCCGCGACCCGGCCAACGATCCACCTTCGACCCACCCGCGACCTACCCGCGACCCACCCGCGACCCACCCCGCGACCCACCCGCGACTCACCCGCGACCCATCCGCGACCCACCCGCGACCCACCCGCGATCCACCCGCGACCCGCCCGCGACCCACCCGCGACAAACCCTCGACACACCCACTTGCTTTGACGAAAAAATCGGCGCCTGCGGCGGGCTCATTGCCCCATCTTATTTGAAAGATCGGCGCCTGCGGCGGGCTTTTTCAAGGCCTCGCAGGCTGCCGACGACCCTGCCTCCCCCTCACTCTGATCCGCAACTGCGGGGGGCAACAAATCCCACCAGCCCTCTGGGCGTGAGTGGTTTAGGGAGCCCTCTCTGTCCTCAACCCCTTTCTTCCCCTTCGGGGAGGGGTTTACCTCTCCCCCTACCCCCTCCCCCTGGGCCTGGAGAGGGGGGGGCGCGAGGGGTTAGAGCGTCCAAGATGACCTAAGATGGCGCCAAGAGGGCCCAAGAGCGCTCAAGATAACCTCCAAGATCGCTCAAGACAGCCCTCGATGTCTCAAGATAGCTCCCTACATGCCTACAGGAGGCTCCAAGACCGACCCAAGACGGCTCCAAGTGGCCACGGAGCCTCCCAAGTACGCCCCCGAGAGGCCCAAATCCTTCCAAAACCTAATGAAAATCAATGTTTTTGGCCTTCTCGCCTTTTCGCTTCCAATGGGCTGTTGAGGATTAAAGATGGCTCCAAGATGGCCCAAAAGAGCCCCAAGACGAGCCCAAGAGAGGCCCAAGACGGGCCCAAGAGCGCCCACGAGCGCCCCAAGAGCGTTCCAAGAGGACCCCAAGAGGCGACTTTTCGGACCCCGACGGGGGGGGCGAGATAAGTGCTTGCCCCTGTTTTGATCAATCGATCCCACGATGGCTCCAAGAGACCTCCCAGACCCCCCCCCAAAGAGCCCCGAGAGTGCCCAAAGAACGCCGCGGGAGAGCCCCAAGAGAGCCCCGGGAGGCACCACGGGGACTCCCGAAGGGTCCAGAGACATCAAAAAAAAGGCCTCGGGATAGACCGAAGATGCCTCCAAGAGGTTCTCAGAGCGAAAGACTCAGACGTGGTTTGATGGTATAATCGTGTCGTCGTGTAGAGGAAGTATCATAAAAAACTTAGTATAGACGAAGTAACCTCATGTCCGTGAGAATAAACACTAGGGGATAATAAAGTTCGGGGTTCAGGGAGAGATAATAAAAGTAGCCCAGCAGACCTCAGCATAATCTCGAAGTAAGAGATGATCAAGAGGAGACCAAGCCGAGCACGTTTTGAGACATCCTTGGCGTTTAGTTTTCATAGAAATATCCTCAACAATGGCTTATCTCTCATGAAAATTGTTTTTTGTAAGTGCTCGTGTAGGGTAGCTCATGTGCCTCAATTTCCATGGATAATCAACCCCAGAGATAAAAAAGTTCAGGCGAGCGTGGGGACAGAGAGAAATATAAAAGAAGAAGAATACAGTAGAATAATAATAAGAAAGAAGAAGAGGATAATAAGAAGAGGACGAAGAAAGGAAAAATCCAAAGTTCCAAATCTATCAATTTTAATTTACAAACGCTTTATGAAAATTGATTTTTTAAGTGCTCGTGTAGGGTAGCTCATGTGCTTCATTTTCCATGGATAATCAACCCCAGGGATAAAAAAGTTCAGGCGAGCGTGAGGACAGATAGAAATATAAAAGAAGAAGAGGAAAGTAGAATAATAATAAGAACATTGCTCGTTTCGTTTGAGTCTGCCTCCCAAAATAATTGGTTTCGCTTGACACATCCTGAAAAAGTGTGATCGCTTCGCTTGATGTTGCTATATCAACATCGCTTGATGTTGCTATCTCAACATAGCGTTTCGAGGTGATAATGAAGTTCGGCCTCAGCGCTCGCCGCCCAATTTGAATTTTGTATAGGGCGACGATAATCAACTCTAAACACTCAAGGGGGGGGTCCCTTTATTATCATCGGCATGCGGTTATCACATACAAGGACGATCGTACACGAAGAAGATCAAAGAAAATGAATACCAAGTCCCACCAGCACTCTGGGCGTGAGTGGTTTAGGGAGCCCTCTCTGTCCTCAACCCGTTTCTTCCCCTTCGGGGAGGGGTTTACCCCTCCCCCTACCCCTCCCCCTGGACCTGGAGAGGCCGTTCCGCGGGTCGTCAGGGCGTCCAAGATGGGCAGCCGAAAAGGCGCCGCAGGATGTAATTTCATAGGGTTTCGGGACCCGACGGGGGGACAGAGAAAAGTGCTCGTCCCTGTTTTGATCGATCGCCTCCAAGATGGCCCCAAGAGACCTCCCAGACCCCCCCAAAGAGCCCCAAGAGGGCCCCAACAGCGCCCCCAGAGAGCCCCAAGGGAGCCCCAAGGGAGCCCCGAGAGGCACCACGGGAACCCCAAAAGGGCCCAGAGACCTCCAGAATATCCCCAAGAAGGTCCCGGGATACCCCCAAGATGCCTCCAAGAGGCTCCCAGAGCGAAAGACCCAGAGAAGTAGAAAGATAGATGCGTGGGCAGGAGGAGGTGCGCCCGAAAGCCACGACTGCCGGCATGCTTTGCACAAGTTGCTGTTTATGAATGGGTTGGTGGGGATGCGCGAAGCGTGAAGAATTTTCAGCACGGGCTCCCCAGCAGTCCCGACCAGCCGCCCCGACCCCCCCAGTGACGGGCTCTCCATCCAGAACTCCGTTCCTTGACGGCCTCGCGGGGCCCCGCAAGAGGCCCCGCGAGGCCAAACACGGCCAAAGCCCTCCCCCGTCCTGATTTTGTGAGCGTTTTCTTACTCGGCGCTTCGACATTGGGCGAAGGGGAGGGGGGTGGGGGTCTGGCTCTGGACCTCTGCTTAGTGCAGCTGTTTGCAGCCCTTTGGGGGAGGGGCTCCACCTGCTCGAAACAGGTGCCAAAAACAGCCAAGATCTACTCCATGGGGGGGGGAAGAGGGGGTGCGAGGGCCCGCGCCGATCGGCAACACACGGAATAAGAGAACGATCACTATTCCACGACGCGAGCATGTCTCGGGCCAGGCGACAAGGGGGGGGGATAGCAAAGGGGGGGGGGGAGAATCAGCTCACGTAGCTGATTTTCCCGGCGCCTCCCGGCGCCAGAGGCGGCTGGGCCCCTCGGTGGGGCCGAAACCAGCTGCACGCAGCAGATTCCGTAACCACCCCCTTTCCCAAACCCCCCCCTTTCGCCGGACCCGAATGTCCGGGGCGAGGCCTCCCGACCAGCTTGCCCACGCCCACCCCTCCCCTGCGCGGCGCACCTGGCGCGCTGGGCGCGGGGCACCAGCACCAGCGCCAGCGCCGCGGCGCGGCAGTCGCCCAGCACCAGCAGCAGCCCAATGTCGCCCGCGGCGCCGCCGCCCAGCCGCCCGCCGAGGCGCGACCCCTCGCCCCACAGCAGCCCCGCGGCCGCGGGCGCCAGCAGCAGGCTCAGGTCCGCCGCGGGCGAGCGCCGCGCCGCCCCGGCGTCGGCCTCGCGCGAGAGCGCGTGGAGGTCCGCGGCCAGGCAGCCGAGGGGGCTCTGCGCCTTGCCCTCGAGGCCCGCGCCGAGCACGCCCAGGAGGTCCCCCAGCGCGATCTCCTCCGCGCCCACCGCCTGCTCGGGCCGCTTGAAGCGCGCCTTGCCGGCGGCGTGCCGGCGCAGCATGGCCCGCAGGCGGGCGCGGAGCAGCCCCGCGGCGCCCGGCGCGTGGGCCTCGCCCGCGCGCGCGGGGAGGAACGGTGGCCCCGGGTCCACGAGGATCTCCACCGCGCGGTCCAGGGGCACCGGGCGGTCGCGCCAGCCCCGCGCCGCGGGGTCGGCGCCGAGCCGCTCGAGCAGCAGCTCCTTCAGGGCCTGGGTCGTCTCCCCCGGAGACGCGAACAGGGGGCTGGCGGGGTCGACGACGGGCACCTTGACGAGGCCGCTGATGGTGCCGATCATCGGGAAGCCGTTGCGCAGGCTCCGGTTCCCCGCCAGGCTGGTCGCTGTGACCTCCAGGAACCCCCTGGCGCACCCCGGCGCGGAGGCGAAGTCGGTCAGCAGCATGGCGCCGGCGGGCAGCGCCGACGCGGCCACGGCCTGGAGGCGCCAGGTGGCGCCCGGCGGCCAGCCGATGGACAGCGCGTACACCGCCGTGGCGCCCGGCCAGCCCGCCGCGGTCCCGACGGGGTCGTCGCTCGCGGCGAAGTGGAGCTCCTCGCCGTCCAGGGCCGAGCCGTCCCACGCGGGCAGGCGCGGCAGCACCTGGGGGCAGCCGACGCCCGCGGCGGCGCCCGCGCAGGCGCGCAGCCGCGCCTCCGCCTCGAGGGCGAGCTGGAGGCGCGAGGGCACGGCCTCCACGCCCACCGCGCGGCCCACGCCGGTGGTGAGCCTCGCCTGCACGACCAGCTGCCCCGCGCCGGAGGACGCTTCCACCAGCACGTCGGCGGGGCCTGTCTGAAGGGTCAGGTCGGGCATGTCCCCCTACAGGCGGACTTTGGACGAGGAAAAAAAAAATACCCCCCAAAATATTCAATTATATGCAAAAATGGTCAAACAAAATAATCACCTGACTATTCTTTGACTATTTTTGATTACTCCTTCTGCGCAGGGACAGGCCCGACTTAACTGTAGGATAGCAAGCTGCACGCAAACGACGGAGCTTGCGGAGGCCCGCGCGAAGTTTCTGGGACCGCCCACTCGCCGGCGCGCGCGGCAACCCAGGGAGGGCCGACGCCGATCCAAGAGATCCGCGCGGCCCACAGACTTAGGAGGCAACTACTGGGAGTGGGAGGTTTTCGTCGGAATCATTAAGGAGGATTAAGCCCCATTTGGGAGCTATTACGCCGGAGTGGGCCTCGGATTCAGCGGGAGTGATCCGGAGTAAGCGGGATGAAGCGGGAATAAGCGGGATTGAGCCGGACTCCGGACCAGTGCAAAATCAGAATTTGACCTCCCAGGCTTCTGCCGACGCTTGTTATACCAGGACGCGCGGCGCTTGTTCTCTGAGCACGGGGCCCGGAGGCCCCGACCCTTCCCCCGCAGCCGGGTTCTCACTCCGAGCGCTGTCTGGACGGCCCCGGGGCCCAGCGAAGGCCCCCAAAGGCCGAAGACTGCCAACACAAGCTCCCCGCCGTGACTGCTTCACGGCGCGAACACGTCTGGGGGAGTGAGAAGGCGCCGCTACCGCCACTCGGGAGCGGCCAAGAGGGGGGTGTCCCAGAGGGGGGGGTGCAAATCATGACCAGCGGCATGTGCGCGGCCCAGCGGGGAGGCCAGGGACGTAATGAAATAAGAGGAGGCGGCATGAAATCAGGGGAAATATTATGGCCCCCGCCATGATATCCACCCCCCCCTAGTCATCACCCCCCTCTTCGCCGCCCCCGAGCCACTGCCCAGACCTCTCCCGGAGTGCGGTCTGACCGGAACTCCGAGGCGACTCCAGAGATGCATGCCGACGAGGACCTCCCAGGGCGGCGAAAAAGGGGAAAACGGGCAAAGGGTGGCAGTACACGTCGGTCGGAAGAAGTAGGTCAAAACATGAAGTAGGAAGGCGGATATAGTGGATTGGGTCCAGCCCCCACCCCCAGAGAATAACAAAACGCACCAAAAGCGTGTCGATTCTTGATGTAGGAAGGCGCTTGAAGTAGATTGGGGTCTGGGAATCCAAAACATCTACTTTCAACGACCGGCGTGTATTGGTACCTTCTCCCCCTCCGAGCGTCTGGACATCCGAGGGCCTAGAGGAGGTTCCAGCAGGCCCAGCACCGCGCCGAAGAGCGGGGGCGTCACCTGAGCGACGATCAGAAGAGCGTCTTTGCGCGAGATGACACAGCGACCCTGCGCGGTGGCTTACGCGGGAGGCCAGCGCGGCAAGCCACGATGGAGACGGGGGCGCCTACGCGCGACCTTACGCGAGCAGCTTACGCGCCAACGTCGACGCAGACGACCCCGTTGCTGCTTGCGCCGCCCGTCCACAACCTCCCCCAAAGGATGCACAAGAGAGCACCCCGCGAGCACGAAGAGCACCAGGGCTGCCCTCCCCGCACCGACCCCGGCCAGGTGCCTCGGCCTGGCGCGCCGATGCCGGCGCAGACGGCCCCGTTTCGCTGCGCCGCCCACCTGCGCCTGGGCGCTCAGCCGCCCGAAGGCCAGGCGCTCCTCCTCGGGCCGCAGCTTCGGCAGCGGCCGCGGCCACAGGTCCACCAGCACGCAGTCGAGCGCTGTGTCGTCGTCCCCGCGCGCGCGCGAGAAGATCCAGTGAGCGGCCTCCGGGCACCGCGCGGGTACGCTTTTTCTCACCTCGCGGCGCGGAGGACGCAGTGCGCACGCGCGCTCAGGCGGCCCAGGCAGCGGAGAGCGCGACTGCTCGCCAGCGGCACGAGGGGGGAAAGGCAGGCGAAGCGGCCGCGAGGGAGGCGGAAGGGAGGCAGGGGAGGGCACTCCCGCGCGTGCGCACACAAATCGGCCGCGAGCGAGGGGGGGGAAATGGGAAGGAGGAGACCTTCTCGGAGGGCGGCGGGACTTCTCGGAAGCCCTCACGCCTTCTGTGGAAGGCCCGCCCCTTCTCACTTCCTCCCCGGGTTCGCCGCCGAACTAAGGTGCCTGGGCCCCCTCCCGTGGGGCTTCGCAGAGACGCTACAGGACAACAGAATGATGTATAACTCTGTGGCCGCCTCTCTGGGCGACACGTGTTGAACAACATCTCTGTACACATGAGAGCGCGAGTCCTGCATGAATTATGAGACAGTCCCGCGCGAGCGCGCGATTTTGAATAAATTGTGAGAACGTATCAAGCGGGAGCCGCTCATTGTTGTAAACCGGAGGCCGACTACTTCGATTGGTGGCACTTCACTTTGCGAACCCCAGGAGGAGCATCTTAATCGAACAGTTCAACGGTCACACGAGGGGGATCAGCAATATTTATTGGTTAGAAGTGAGAACTCAATAACAACCACAACAACCATATCAACACCAACACTAACACCAACACCAGCACCACCAGCACCAACAATAATGACAGCAGCAACAACATAACAACAACAGCAGCAGCAACAACAACAACAGCAACAACGACAACAACACATACAATAACAAGGTCAATCATTTAAGGCTGTCGTTCTTGTCTGCTCGCGTGTCACTCAACATGTGAGTCCCAGACCTTCGATGACCGCCCTCTCCGTCTTCGATCATACCCCCCTCGGGGGTATATATCTTCCTTGCCTGCCGCGTGTGGTTGCCGCAGCCCCCCTCAAAGAGAGGAAAGGAGGAGGGAAGGGACAAAGGGGAGAGAAAAGGATGGA
This sequence comes from Prorocentrum cordatum, assembly GCA_963575745.1. Classification (NCBI taxonomy): domain Eukaryota; class Dinophyceae; order Prorocentrales; family Prorocentraceae; genus Prorocentrum; species Prorocentrum cordatum. The sequence continues at coordinate 142,539 of CAUYUJ010019152.1, forward strand.
ACACGGGTGGGAATTAGGATCAAAGCCGGGCCTGTCCCCCTACAGGCCGAATTTGGACGAAAAATTAAAAATAGTCAACAAGAATCCCCTAACACACTCCAAAATGGTCAAAAGAATGTCCACATATCATTTTCTGACTATCTTTGAATATTCCTCCTGTAGAAGGACAGGCCTCGACTTAAGATCAGGAGAAGAACCACCTTCGGCAAAAACCAGACCTGCGGGCCCTCACCGGCGGGTCGGGCGGGCGGGCCCAGACGGCGGGGTCGAGCGGGCAGGTCGCTGAAGCGTCAGTCCTGCAGACATCGCGAGGACGTCTCGAGCGATAGCGCGCTCCCCAGGCAAATCGTGAGGGCGTCCAAGGCGAGAGCGTGATTCTTGGGTGCCGAGGGCGCGGCGTCACAATGAATTGCGAGGCGGCCCCACGCGAGAGTGCGAGTCCTGCACGTACGAATTATCAAAAACATCCCGCGCAAGGGCGCGAGTTTGAATAAGTTGTGAGGCAATATCAAGCGGGAGCCGCTGTTGTGGTAAACCAGGGGAAAATAATAAAATCTGAGGCACAATATTTTCCCTGTACGAAGCAAGGTGTGAGCCCCAGAAGAGCACTTCAATGGAAAAAACACAAGGTGAACCAGGGACGGGAGATCAACAATAACTACTTCTTAGAACAGCGCATGCAACGACAACGCAACAACGCAACAACAACCCGCACCGCAGAATCCCACTTCTGCCACGCGCCCAGGGACGACAGCGAATGACATGACCGTTCGGCCCCCCCACTCTCATGTCATCGTCTGTTCCCTGAGATCCACTGGGTGGGGAAACCCAAAAGGTACGGATACCGCTACTCCCCGGAACTCTCCCAGGGCGCGTTCTGACCAAGACTTCGAGGCGAATCGAGCGGTGGCGACTATAGGGCCTCCTAGGAGGCCCAACAAGGGGGAAAACGAGGGAAGGGTATAGAGGCCTCCTTGATGGGGTCCGAGTACATGGGGTCGGAGGATCGGGCCGCATCGCCGATACATCGGCGATGCATCGGCGATGCATCGGTGATGCACCGGCGATGCATCGTCGACGTCGGCGATGCATCGGCGACGTCGACGTGACGCAAATCGGGTCCCACATCGAGCCGCATCGGCGTTGCATCGGAGATGCGGCGCGATCCTCCGACCCCATCTACTCCGACCCCACCTAGGCAGGAGAGCCCAGAATCGAATCGATAAGTCGGATTGGCGATCGACATGAAGCGGATCGGCGGATATCGGCAGCCGAGTCGGGAAAAGTCGAATCGGCGGCAATCGGCAGAAGTAGTATGCGTCCAATAAGAAATCGGAGCCCGAATCGGGATCCCAAGCCGAGTCGAACCGGAAGCCATCGAAATGAGATCGAATCGAATGGGAGGAGTCGAGATGAGCCGTGCCGAGGAGGCCACGAGGGCTCGGGGCGGCCGACCCCACCCACCCAGACCCCCGACGTCATAGCTGTGTTGTTCATTGCGTCGACCCCCAGAGGTTTCGACCCATTCCCCGGGACCGGCTTCTCATTCTGTTAGGACGCCCGGAATGGGTACGGAAAAAATGGGCACAATGCCCAACAACAAATGCTGTCCCAACAGCGGCCGCTGTTGGGCAGGCGGCCTTCTCTCGAATGGACACAGGCCGCGGCGGCGCGGACAGGGAGCCCTGTCCAAGATGAACAGGAACTGCTGGTGGGCATCGTACCCCTTCTCTCCGTGCCCATTTCAATTCTTGTTCGTGCAGATCCTGGGTCGTTTCTCGACGGCCCCGAGGCCCGGTAAGGGCCCCTGGAAGCCTCCCGTCGTGACTGTGCCACTGCCCGACGGGGCTCTGGGGAGCATGTCCGGGCACAGGGGGCCGGGGAGGCCGGCCCCACCCAGGAGGCCACGAGGGCAGCGCGGCGCAGGCTTCGGTCGGGCCTGTCCCCCTACAGGGGGATTATGGGCGCAAAAATAAAAATACCCAAAAATGCCTGAACATTGTCAAAACATACTCAGAAAATCATCCCCAGACTATTTTGGTGACTATTTCCCTACCTAGGCTCTGCCTAGAAGGGTTCTTACTTTCTAGCTTAACGGGGCCGGGCAATGGAAACCGCCCCGGGCGGTTGCCCCAGTCCCCGCCCCGCGGTTCCCCCAGTCCCCTGGGAGCTTTAGCCTTAGCTTTACCTTTAGCTTAGCTTTAGCTTTAGCTTTAGCTTTAGCTTAGCTTTAGCTTAGCTTTAGCTTAGTGTTACCTTAGCTTTAGCTTAGCTTTAGCTTAGCTTTAGCTTAGCGTTAGCTTAGTGTTAGCTTAGCTTTAGCTTAGCTTTAGCTTAGCTGTAGCTTAGCTTCAGCTTAGCGTTAGCTTAGCTTTAGCTTAGTGTTAACTTAGCTTTAGCTTAGCTTTATCTTAGAATTAGCTTAGCTTTGTATTAGCTTTAGCTTAGCTTTAGCTTAGCGTCAGCTTAGCTTTATCTTAGCCTTAGCTTAGCTTCAGCTTAGCTTTCGCTTAGCTTCAGTTTAGCTTTAGCTTAGCTTTAGCTTAGCTTTAGCTTAGCGTTAGCTTATATTTAGCTTTAGCTTTAGCTTAATTTAGTTTAGATTGGTTTAGCTTTAGCTTAGCGTTAGCTTAGCTTCAGCTTAGCTTTAGCTTAGCTTTAGCTTAGTGTTAGCTTAGCCTTAGCTTAGCGTTAGCTTAGCTTTAGCTTGGTTTCAGTTTAGCTTTAGTTTGGCTTTAGCTTAGCTTTAGCTTAGCTTTAGCTTAGCTAGTTTAGCTTTACTGTTACTACTAATGCTGCTTTCCTAGGGGCTCCAACTCCTAGGTAGGGTCGCACTGGGATAATTTTAGACATTCCCCCTGTAGAGGGACATGCCCTGACTTCAGCGTAGGCGTGCCTTTCCCTCCCCCGACACGGGCCCGACACGTGAAAAGCCTCGAGTTCCGGTACTTGTTCTGGTGCTCGAGATTCCTCCTTGTGGTCACGGCTAAAGTAGGCTGGGACATCCTAAGCGTAGGCGCCTTTCCCCCCCTGCGCGGGCAGCCTCCGTCGCGTTGACGGCGCTCTGCTCGCCGGCCCACGCGGGCGCGTCCGCGGCGAGGGCGCGCGCGCGCTCCCGCTGGAGGGCCTCAGGCGGGAGGGCCCGGCATCGAAGCGGCCAGTCGGAACGGGGAGCGAAATCATGATGGGCCTGTACTCCACCACCACCACCCTCCTCCCCCTCCTCCTCCTCCTCCTCCTCCTCCTCCTCCCCTCCTCTTCCTGCTCCTCCTCCTCCTCCTCCTCCTCCTCCTCCTCCTCCTCCTCCTCCTCCTCCTCCTCCTCCTCCTCCTCCTCCTCCCCCTCCAACTCATGGTGGTGGTGGTGGTGGAGCCCATCAAACAAGCCGGATCGGCGGAAATCGGCAGCTATCGGCAGCTGAGTCGGGAGACGCCGAAGCGGCAGAAACCGGCAGGCTGGCAGGCCTCCGTTGAGAACTCGGATCCCGAATCGGAATCCGAAGCCGAGCCGAATCGGAATCGGGACACATCGAAATCGACTCGAATCGAATCGAAAGAATCAAAGTGAGCCCTGCCTCCAGCGCCAGGCTCCTCGCGGAGGCGGGCGCGCTGGAGGCCCGGGCGGCGGCGACGCGCGCGAAGCGGCGGACCAGCGCCGGGCTCGCCGCCCCGGGCGCCAGCTGGTCCAGGGCGCGCTGCAGCGCCTCCACGCTGACCTCTGTGGTTAAGTCGGGCATGTCCCTCTACAGGAGGAAACATCAAAAATAATCGAACAAAAAATGGCGACGATTGTTGGACTATTTTTGACCATGTGGGAATATGTTTTGACTATGTTTTAATGTTCGTCCAAAAACCGCCTGCAGAGGGACATGCATGACCTAACTTTGCGCAGAGAGCGCCGAGGCCTTGCTGTAAACAAAAATCACGACGGGAGGTTTTCGGCGATGGTTGGCCTCCGGGGGCCCTTACGGGCCTCGGGACCGTCTGATAACGACCCGGGACGGAAAACCGGTCCAGGGGAATGGGTCTGGACCTCGATGAGAGCCTAGAATCGGATCGGTCAATCAGATCGGCGATCGACATGAATCGGATCGGCGGATGTCGGCAGCCGAGTCGGGAAAAGTCGATTCGGCGGCAATCGGCAGAAAAAGTATGCGCCCAATAAGAAATCGGAACCCAAATCGGAATCCAGAGTCGAATCGAATCGGAATCGGGAGCCATCGAAATCGAATCGAATCGAATCCCAGACCCCCGACGTCATGGATTTTTTCATTACCTCGACCCCCAGAATTCTCGACCCATTCCTCAGGACCGGCTTCTCATCCTGAGTCGTTTTTGGACAGTCCCGAGGCTCCTAGAATCCGAAAGTGGCGAAAAACTTCCCGTCATGATTCTTCCATTCCTTGAAGGGGGTCTGGGATCGGAGGAGTCGAAATGAGCCCTGGACCTCTGGGGGACGCGCCATGGAAAGATCATCATGGCGCCCAGGGGTCTGGGGACCCGCTCCCCAGAGGGCCAGGCGCCTCGTCCCGAGCCCTTTCGCTCACGGTCCCCAGGGGGGTCCGGCGAGGCGAAGAAATCCTCCACACCCACAGATCTCACGAGGGGGGCGCGCGTTTGAGATAGTTCCCCTGCTCGGGCGAATCGCGGGGTGGCGCCAGCCAGATTGAAAATCAGTGGAGCGGCGCCGGTGATTAGCGCCGACGCCCGGCCACCACATCGCGAAGAACTGCGACCAGAGCCCTGGACCCCACCCAGGACCCCTCGAGTCATGAAAAAATCACGACGGCAGGTTTCTCGCGATTGTCCGCCTCTAGGGGACCTCGCCGGGCCTCGGGGCCGTCAAACAACGACTCGGGACGAAAAACCGGTCCCGAAGAAGGGGTCCGGACCTCTGGGGGTCGCGGCATCCTCCTGGGTCCCCTGTCGAGCTGGATCGATCCGTAAGAAATTCCTGTGGCCCGAAGCAGGGCGAAAACGCCCGCTGCGCAACAACTGCAGCACCAGGATCTCAGGATGCGCATCGGCAGAGCGGAGCATCGAATTGAAGCCATACTCTCACCGCGTAGCGGTTATATGACGCAGCCGAACGGGGACCAGTCGAACTGAAACTGAATCGAAGAGAACTCTTCCCCGGAGCCCAGGGTTTGGCGGCCTTCCCCCCTCTCCCTACCCCCTTCTGCTCGCCGCCAAAGGGTGTCAGACCGCACCCGAAGGCCATGAAGGCGGCTTGTGCGGAGTCCCATCGGCCTTGCGGGCCGCAGCGCTGCCGCTTCCGGGAGGGGGCAGGCCGTGGCTGGAAAGGCAGCATCCCCAGACCCCCCCCCCCGACGTCAGGATACTTTCCATGCCGCGACCCCGAGGTCTGGACCCCTTCCCCGGGACCGGTTTTTCGCCCTGCGTCGTGTGTTGTTGACGGTGCCGAGGCCCAGAGAGGGCCCCCGGAGGCCGACCATCGCGGAAGGCCTCCCGTCGTGATTTCTGGGTTTAGGTCGGGCGTGTCCTCCTGCAGGGAGATCTTCGGCGAAGAACTAAATATACTCGAAGAAATACTCCAGAAATGCTCAGAAATGCTCCAAAACTCGTTCCCTGATTATCTTTTTGCTATGTTTGAACATTCCTCCTGCAGAGGCACACGCCCGACCTAACACTACGTTGGACTTCTGCGTCGTTTTGTTGACGGGCCCGAGGGCCCCCGGAGGCCGACCATCGCGAAAAACCTTGCGCCGTGTTTTCTTCATGACTCGAAGCGAGGAGGAGGAGGAGGAGGAGGAGGAGGAGGAGGCTAGACTCGACCATAAAGGTCATGCAGGATGAGGAGGAGGAGGTGGAGGAGGTGGAGGAGGTGGAGGTGGAGGAGGTGGAGGTGGAGGAGGAGGAGGATGAGGAGGAGGAGGAGGAGGAGGGTGGCTCCCTGCGGCGTCCACTGTGCGGCGGACTCCCGGTGACCAGGTCGCGCCCCACCGCCGAGGCCGCCGCCAGGCCCGCGGCGGCCGCGGCGGCCTCCCGTGGGCCCAGGCCGTCGGCCAGCGCCGCGCGCCACGCCCGCGGGGGGCCGCCCCCGGGGGCGGCGGCCGCGGGGCGGAGCAGGCCTTGGCTTCTGTCGGGCGTGTCCCCCATACAGGGGGATTTTCGACGAAAAATAAAAAAATACTTCCAAACAGATCCCAAACAAATATAGAAAAATACTGAAACATAGTCCCCAGATTATGTGTTTGATTATTTTTTGGCTATTTGTTGTGTTTTTTTATTTCTCGTCGAAAATCCCCCTGTAGGGGGACACGCCCGACTTGAGCCTTGGAAGACCGCAGGGGGCGGGGCCACGACGTAGACCAGCATGTCGAAGGACCTGAGGCTCGTGCTTAAGCTGTTTGCTGTGTCTTTACTTGCTCCTGGTGTCGAGCGGCGCGAGGTGAGGCTGAGGAGGCCCAGGCCCCCTCGGGCAAGAAGACACGGCGGCGGGGAGGCTCGTCTCTCTATGTTCGCGGCCTCTCGGGGCCCCGATGCCGGGCCTCGGGACCGTCAAAAAGCGCGTCAGGATGAAAAACCGGCCCCGGGGAAGGGGTCGAGACCTCCGGGGGTGGAGGTCATGAAAAACCTGTGACGTCGGGGGTCTGGGGACGCCGGGGGCGCCTCTGTGCTGCCGCTGGTGGTCCGCTTTGGGGTCTGTTCTGTGCTCCTTTTGTGGGGGATTCTCGTTCGCGCCGGGTACGGCTCGGTGCCGTTGGCTGTGCTGCCGCTCTGTCTCTGGCGTGGGCTGCCGTGTCTTCTCCCGCTTCGAAAGGGCCGAATACGGAAGGGAAAAAAACAGCAACAAAAAAACAGCAACAAAAAAACAACAACAAAAAAACAACAACAAAAAAACAACAACAAAAAAACAACAACAAGGATTTCGAACCTCGACTAAGCGGACGACTCGGTCCAGGTCATGGGCAGCGCCAGGTGGCCTATCAGCACCAATCCGGGGTGGCAGCCCTGGAACGGCTTCAGCGTCAGGACGACCACGCCGGGAGCCGCTGCGGCCAGGAGGTGCTGCGCGATCCCCTCCATGACGAAGGCTGGGAAACAGAGGGAGCACATGAACACGACGGTGGCGTCGTCGAGCGCCGTCTTCGTGGCGTCCCCGTGGCGGAACTCCAGCCGCGAGGCAAGCGCCTCGCCGAGCGCGCCGTCGCCGTGCGAGAACAGCGACACCACCTTCCCGCCCGCCAGCTCGGCGCTCCTATGGCGGTCCTCGGACAGCTCTACGCCCACTGCCCGGCTGCAGCCGGTGGTCAGCAGGGCCTGCAGCACCACCTTGCCGAACCCCGAGCCGAGGTCGTAGAAGCCGTCCCCCTCGGCCACGGCGAGCGCCTGCAGAATGGTCCGGACCCCGGCGGGCGTGATCTCCCCGTACGTGCCCTCGGCGCCCAGCTTCGGGTCCGAGGTGGCCACCCTGCTCTCCAGCTTCACCTCGTCGACGAGGTCCTGGAAGAAGCACTCCTGGGGGCGCAGGCTCGATTCGATACACGGCGGGTTCGTGTCGTGTCGACCCTGGCGCTGGTTTCCGACACCGCGGGGATCGTTCAACCTTGAACGATCGGCCGTTTACGAAACGTCCAAATCGTTCCACATCGAACGAGTCTGGGTCGCCCGCGGCGTTCAAAACTGAACGCCGCTGGCGGGGTCGCCGCTGGTCGACACGACACGAACCTACCGTACCGATGCCCCGATACCGGCAAACCCCCACGGCCATCCCCCAGGGGTGAGCCCCGGACCAGGATTCCGAGGCGGACCCAGCCGCGGCACGGCAGAAGACAGGGGGACACCAAGGGAAGTCACAGGCGGGAACACATGCCCCCAGACGTGCGATGGCCTGATGTTGTTCCATGCGCGGCTTCCGGCAGCCCCGACCCTTGCCCCATGGGCCAGCTCTTCATGCCACGTCGTTTCACGACGGTCGGAGGCCGTTCACAGAGGCCGACCACGGCGGACACCCTCGGAGGCCGATGACGGAGGCCGACCACGGAGGCCCGAGAGCGGCGGAATCCCGGCAAGAGCCCTCGGAGGCCGACAACGGTAAGTCGGGCCTGTCCCCCTTACAGGAAGATTCTCGACGAAAAATAGAAACGAATCCAAAAACAGTCTGGGGACTATTGTTTGGGGTATTTTTCATTTTTCGTCGAAAATCCCCCTGTATGGGGGGCACGCCCGACATCACGATAACGGCAGAAAGCCTCCCGGCCTGTTGCTTCATGTCACGACGCGAGCACGTCTGGGCCCACGCCCACGGCCTCGCGGTGCTCGGGAGCGGACCCGAGCCTGGAGGCCCAACACTTTCGGGACAAGGGACCTTTCCCCGCGGATGCATCGAACCACAAACCACCCTGATCGAGTAACTACCCCTACTGCAGCGACGGGGACCTAAACGAGGCCACGTCTTCACTGCGTTGTTAGATTAGGGGGTTCCGTGACCACGGATGCAGACGACAAGAGATCGGATCGGCGGAAATCGGCAGCCGCGTCGGGAAAAGTCGAGCCAGCGGAAGTCGGCAGGCCAGCACGCGCCCAGTGCCAAAATCGGAGCCCCAGCTCGCAGTCCGACACCGAACCGAAGCGGAATCGGAAGAGCATCGAGCCGGAGGCATCGACTCGGAGGGGCCGTCGTCGTCGTCGCGCTTACGCTTCTTACCCAGAAGCGCGCCCGCGAGGACGGCGGCCGCCTTCTGCACGCGAGCGGCGTGGCCCCCGCTCCGGCTCTGCCCATCAGGACACGTAATTAGCAGCCACGTGGGCCTCCCGCTCGGCGATCGAATCGGATCCAATCGAATCGGAATCGAGGACGAGGACGATCGACTCGGCAGCCGGCGAAGTCGCAGCGCATCGAGCCGGAGGCATCGAGACGATGCCCTGCCCGGCTGCGGGGCGCCCCCGCGCGGAAGCCCCCCGGCGTGCGCGCGGAGAGCGCGCCCGCGGAGGAGGGGGAGGAGGCAGAGGAGGCGGAGGAGGAGGAGGATGCGGAGAGGGAGGGAGGGAGGGAGGAGGGAGGGAGGGAGGGAGGGAGGGGAGGGAGGGAGGGAGGGAGGGAGGGAGGGAGGGAGGGAGGAGGAGGAGGAGGGGGAGGAGGAGGGGCGTGGCGCTGCGCACGCCGTGGGGCCGCGCACCCTGTGGCGGCCACGGGCCGCGAGGGCGCGCGGGCACGGGCGGGCACAGCCGCGCCTGCCGCTGGCGAGGGGCACGCAGCCGTCGTGCCGCCAGAGACCCACTGGGCCTCTGGCAGCACGACGGGATACCCCAGAGATCCAACGCATTGAAAAAATCAAGGCGGAGGTTTTTCCTAAATTTCGGCCCCTAGGGGCCCTCGCCGGGCCTCGGGAGCGCAAAAAAACGACTCAGGATGAAAAACCGATCCTGGGGAATGGGTCGAGACTTCCGGGGACCACGTATTGAAAGAATCACGACATCGGATCTCTGGGACCCTGTGCTGCCCCCAAGGATCACGTCCGAGACATGAGGCATGTTAGGAGGCAACTGCTTGGAGGTTTCCGTCGGAAAGACTGAAGAGATTCAGCCCTGTTTGGGAGCTGGTACGCTGGAGTGGGCCTCGGACTAAGCAGGATTAAGCCAGATGAAGCGGATTAAGCGGGATTAAGCGGGATTCAGCTGGATCAAGCCGGATTTCGGACCAGGACAAAATCAGAATTTGACCTCCCAGGAGTTGCATCCGAAGGCATGATCACGTCTGAGACATGATCGCGTCGTTAAGACATGTGATCTGTTGGGGGGGATCTGTGTCTGGGATCTGTGGGTAACCACGCGATCATGTCTGAGACACGATCGCGTCGTTAAAAAGTCAGAACGGGAAGTTTGGGGCTATATTTTCGGACCAGGGGGGCCCCCGCCGGGCCTCGGGACCGTCAGAAAGTCGCGTCGTCAAAAAGTCAGAACGGGAGGTTTTCGGCTATTTTCGGCCCCCAGGGAGCCCTCGCCGGGCCTCGGGACAGGCAGAAAAAGCGACTCGGGGCGAAGAACTGGTCCCGGGGACCTCCGGAGCCTCGAGGGGCCCTCGGCACAGCGTCCTGCTCATGTGCGAGAACGGCGCTCAGGCACCGTACCACTTTCAGACTCCCTTCAGGCCTCGCTACAGCGCGGTGCGGTGCATAGTTTCTCAGCCCTCAGGGCGGACAAACCTATGCGACGAACCAAGTCCCCTGGTCGTAGATCGGCGACGCCTCGGGAGACGCCAACGCGGCACGGTGCATGCAGGTCGCCCGCGGAACACAAGCAGCGGCATGTGTAAGGGATCGAATCTCGACATAAACATGACAACTCGGAGGTCCGCGGGGATTTCTCGGATCGGCCCTGGACCCCCCTCCCTGGCGCGCGGAGCGCGCCAGGGGCGGCGCCGGAAGCGCCGCCAGGGGGCCCAGCGCCGATCCGAGAAATCCGCGCCGACCTCCGAGTTGTCATGTTTGTGCCACTTCTTGTTCCCCAAATGATCCTCCAGACATCCGACGTCGTGATGTGTTCTGAGTACCTACCAGACCACCCCAACCCAACCCGAAGACCCGAATTTCGGGTTTGGGGGGGTACGGGCTTCCTATCTGTTTTTCCAACGTTCCCCGACCCCCCCCACTGGAAATGGAGGGCAAATCGGGGCCTTCGGGTTGGTTTGGGGTGGTTTGGTGGGTGGTGATGTTCAAAGCGCGGCTCCCCAGAGGCCTGGACCGCTTCGCGGGAACCGCTTGCTCATCCTAAGTCGTTCCTACGCGACGGTCCCAGGGCCAGGGGCCAGGCGAGAGCCCCCAGAGGCCAGAATTCCCACGACGCGAAGAGGTCTGGCTTCCAGAAGCAGAAGAAGAAGAGGATGAAGAAAACGAAAAAGGAGAAGAAGAAGAAGAAGAGGAAGAAAAAGAAGGGAAAGCGGCGTAACCATAAACTGTTGGCGCTCCGCGCGGATCTCTTGGGTCTGCGTCGGACCTCCCTCCCTGGCGCGCGGAGCGCGCCAGGGGCGGCGCCGGAGGCGCCGCTGGGAGGGGGGGGGGGGGGGGGGGGGGCAAAGCGCGGGTCTAACAAATCCGCGCGGAACGCCACAAGTTTGAGGCCAGGCATGTCCCCCCACAGGTGGATTTGAAGGGAAAAATGGAAAATAGTCTCAACATATTCTAAATCATAAAAACAACCAAATAGAAAAATCAGTCCCAGACAATGTGTTGCCTATTTCTGAATATTCCCCCTGCAGAAGGACAGGCCCGACTTAACACACGTTGTTTTTGGTTTTGGCGTGTCTTCTTCTTTCGGGGATCTGCTGACCCGGGTTAATCCAGACCCGGGTCAAAGCGACCCTGGCCCTGCAGGATCCTGCAAGATACGGCGCTTTGGCTGACTCCCGTCTGCACTGACCCCCGTCTCTTGAGTCCCAATTTCGGAGCGCACCTCGGGTCCCCAGCGGCCGTGTGGGACGATGCAGGCACACGGGAACAAAAACGACCGAGGCGAGGCGCCGCTGCAGGAGAAAGCACCCCGAGGCTCGGCAACCTCTCCGAGAGCCGACGAGGAGGCGCCCGAAAACGGCGGCGAGGCCCATCGGCATCGGCATGTGGACCCAGACATGGACTACCTGCCAGACCACCCCAACCCAGCCCGAAGGCCCGACATTCGGGTCGGGGGGGGGGGGCGGGTTTCATATATGTTTCTTTCAGTGTTCCCCGACCCCCCCCGCCATGGGAAAGGAAGGGCAAATCGCGGCCGGAGGGGGTCTGGTTTTATATATGTTTCTATCAATGTTCCCCGACCCCCCCCCGCCATGGGAAAGGAAGGGCAAATCGCGGCCTTCGGGTTGGGTCGGAGTTTTTTTTGTTTATGTGTTGTTCGCCTCTGCAATGCACTGCATTCCGTAAGCACTTGGCCCAACGCGCTTAGGCAGCAAGGCTAGATTTACGTCGGGCCTGTCCCCCTGAAGGAGAAATATTCAAACGTAGTTCAAGAAAAATAACGTTTGGATTCTTGTTTTTGCCCAACGCCCGCCTGTAGGAGGACATGCCCGACCTAAGGCTAGACCCACGGTGCCAAACTCCTGGGGGGAGCTCGTGAAAAAGTTGTCAACATCGTCTCGATTACCACCCCCAGGGCCCAGCGCTCGAGCGACCACGAGCGAAGACCGCGACCGCGGCGACGACCACGACCGCGACCGCGACCGACGCCGATCACTGCCACGACGACCACCGCGACGACGACGACGACGACGACGACGACGACGACGACGACGACGACGACGACGACGACGACGGCGGCGGCGGCGGCGGCGGCGGCGGCGGCGAGCCGCGGGCGGCGGTGGCCGCGGGCGCGGCGGGCCGCGGCGGTGGGGGCGTGCCGGCGAGGGTGGTCGCCGTCCGCCGCAGTCGCGATCTGCACCCGTGGCTCCCTCGAGAGAATCACGACGCGAGCTTCGCGAAGAGCGCGACCAGAACTCGAGACCCGTTTTTTTCCTCTTTTTCCCCTAGAGGAAAACACCTGAAGATGAAAACTGCCAGCTTCCCAACTGATGGGACGATGACTCCACCAAGCAATCCTAGAGGTGGTCGGGATCCAGTGCCCCGAGCTGTGCGCAATGGTGGCGGAGACCCTCTTTCTGCGCGGTTTCTCGAAACGGATGGATCCGTGAGGGTCACTGGCCCGACAAACACGCGATATCGGGTCTTTGTCCAATGCGCAGCTCCCAATCACACAAACCTTTACCCAAGAGCAGCTTTTCGTCATGAGTCGTCTTTGAATGGCCCTGGAGCCTGGCCCCAGAGGCCAAGCCAAAAAACGGCGAGAAACCTCCGTCCTGCTCTTCTTACGACGCGACATTGTCTGGGACCCGCGCCAGAATCACGATTCGCGCCGGCGCCATCTGGGAACGAGCCACTCTCAAGCATTCCCAGGCGGCCCCCCCCCCTCTCCCCCCCGTTGCGCATCTGCCGCCAGGGCACAAGAAACCGTCTCCTGACCTGATGCCTCCACGACGCGGGCATGTCTAAAGTATATCCGCGGCCGGCGCGTGGCCCGGCCCCTCCCCGATCGCTCCAGCGCCGACACGCCCTCGCGGCCCGCGAGAGGGCAGGCAGCCGCCGCGGCCGCTGGCGCCACAGCGACTCTCGCCGCGCCGGCGGAGAGCGGGGACACTCCGAGGCCTTGGGCGCCCGAGTTATCCGGGGTAACTCGGGTCCGGGGTAACTCGGGCTTAAATTCCCGAAAAAGGAACCCGAGTTAGCCCTGACCCGAGTTACCCCTGATGATTCGGGGCTCTGAACACCCGAACTAACCGGGTCAAGTCGGGTTCGGATTCCCGAAAAACGAACCCGAGTTATCCCTGACCCGAGTTACCCCTGATGATTCGGGGCCCTCCGAGGCCGTAGTCGGAGGCCGGCCGCAGCCGCTGCCGCGTGGCGCCAGCGCCGCCCGCGGCTCCCGCGCCTGCGCGGGGAGAGGCCGCCGCCAGCGCGACGGCCGCCGCCAGCGCGGCGGCCGCGGCGGCGAGCGCCAGGAGGCCGAGGCGCCAGCGCTTCTCCTGGCCACCATCCCGGCGCTCCTCCTCCTCCTCCTCCTCCACCTCCTCCTCCTCCTCCTCCTCCTCCTCCTCCTCCTCCTCCTCCTCCTCCTCCTCCTCACTCCTCCTCGCTCTCCCTCGACCCTCCCTTCCCTGTTTCTCCCCCCCTCCTCCCTCCTCCACCGCCTCCTCATCCTCCTCCACCTCCTCCTCCTCTTCCTCCTCCTCATCTTCCTCCTCCTCCTCCTCTTCCTCCTCCCTCCTCCGTTTCCTCCTCCTCCTCCTCCCTCCTTCTCTTTCTCCTCCTCTCCTCCCTCTGCTTCCTCCTCCTCCTCGTTTTCCTCCTCCTCCTCCTCCTCCTCCTCTCTCCTCCTCCTCATTCCTCCCTCCTCCTCCTCCTCCTCCTCCTCCTCCTCCTCCTCCTCCTCATCCTTCTCCTCCGCCTCCATGAAGCAAACCGAGGGGCGATTACGAGGGCCCGTGGCGTCAGAGCCGCCTCCTCCTCCTCCTCCTCCTCCTCCTCCTCCTCCTCCTCCTCCTCCTCCTCCTCTTCCTCCTCCTCCCTCCTGCTCCTCCTCCCCGCCTCATCCATCCTCCTTGTCCGCCTTCTCCTAGCCCTTCTGGCCCACGTTGTTTGGGCCGATCGGCGGCGAATTTCAGGAGGGCACCGCCATCGCGAGCCAAGAGAGGCTGCCGCCTCGCGTTCTTGCAGACGCCATCCCACACCCAGTCATGGCTCCGTCGCCCCCCTGATGTGGCACGCGCCCCCCGCGACGCAGGCCCCAAATGTTTCAGTGCCAATTGAGCAGGGACCGACCGACCCAGCATTCCTATAGTCCTACCACGAAATGTTCTGAGAACCCACACATGTTCTAAGTACAAAAACAACGTTCTTAGAACATAAACCCGATGTGCTAAAACAAGACAGTCCCAACCAGAAATGGTCTAAAAACATTTCTGGTTGGACTTTCTGGTTGGGAGCACCGAAGGTTCTTAGAACATTGTCTGGTAGGGCTATAGGCGAGACAGGACGCTTCGCCACTGCTTGAGCCAAGGTTGCGGATGCGGGAAACGCTTCTCGCCATGGTGCTACTGCAGGCCTCGCGAGCAGCAGCGGGGCGCTTGGCCAGCAGAAGCGTCGCTCGAGCGGCTCCGCGGAAGCAGCCTCGGCACCGGAAGGGCCCACCTGGGTCAGCCTTCGTCGACGACCGGCGCCTGGTGGGGCCCTGCGCAGCGATGAAGACCGCACCGCTGCTCCAGCAGGAGGTCGACTTGACGACGGCCACGACGCCGACGGCGAAAGAATAACGAGAAAATGGCACGGAGTCGGCGAAGGCACGCGGGAGCGGTGCCTCAAGGGGCGGATGTCCACCAGGATGCCGCCTCCACGGCCGCCACCCATAGCCAAGGGATGAAGGACTGGCGGCCGCCCTACCACCCAAGCGGGTGAAGGCACTGGTGGGACATCAATGCAGCGAGCGGATCGCAGAAACGCCCTGGGCTCAGCACCCCATGGCTGCCAGGCAACAGGCAGATCGGGAACGGGGAACGCTTCCCATCGCTAAACTCACGGTGCTGCAACAGCGTGCCACCAACCTTCCATCCAAGAACAGCCTAGCCCTATGCTGGGCAGATTCCAAAGAGCTCACTGCGCCTGCAACGACCTGCAACATGCCTTCCGTCCGACCGCTTCTCTCGGGGTCGCTCTCCCGGGGAAGCCTCCAGGCGCATCATGAAGCTCACCGCTAGCACACCAATGAAGGCCTCTCCCCTCGCGAGTGCGCTGGGAAAGTAGCCGCAACTGTTCCGCGGCCTTCGCACTGCGCCGCTGTGGGAGATGCCCGAAGGTGGCGCGCCACGGTGCACCGAGGTGCCGATGCCGCACCGCGCAGGAAGCCGGCGCCTGTTCTCTCGGACGTGCAGACGGGGCGTGTCGCGCCCCGATCACCACAGACCCGTTCCCTTTCTTCAGCCGGGGGCTCCGCAGTCCGCGCCGGGAGGGCGCTTGCCCCCACCCCCCCCGACCGTTTCGCGGCTCCTCCCGCCCATTTGAGGAGGGCCCGGGCGGCCTTTGCCTACAGCCCGCCCGGCCAGGTCGGACACACACACACACACACACACACACACACACACACACACACACACACTTGTCCGACCAGGGCGGCCACGCCTGTCCGAACGCTTGCGCTCTCCCCTCCTCAATCCTTTTCCTCCTCCTCCGCATCGCTCTCTCTCTGCCCCCTCCTCTCCCTCAAGCCTCCCTCCTCCCGCACAGGATGGGGCGGAGGAGGGGGCCGCCGCCGCCGCCGCCGTCGTCTTCGTCGTCGTCGACGTCGTCGCGGTCGGTCGTCGTCGTCGTAGTCGTCGTCGTCGTCGACGTCGTCGCGGTCGGTCGACGTCGTGGTCGTCGTCGTCGTCGTCGGTCATCGTCGTCGTTATCGTCGTCGTTATCGTCGTCGTCGTCGTGGTCGTGGTCGTGGTCTAGGTCGTCGTTGACGTGGCCGAAGAACAAAATCTTGTGTAAGTTTCGATTCACGGAATACCACATGGATGTCTTGGATGCGCGCTGGGCCGTTGAGAGATAACCAGCTTTTGGGCACCACATGAACCCCCGACCGATCTAGCTCAACCCTCGTCGCCCTCGTTCTTGGGACCCAGACCTTCAACGCACCCTGTCATCCCCTTATATGATTTGTTCAATTTGCGGCCCCAGGGTCTCGACCCCTTGCGCAGAGGGTAATTTTGCACCCCGGATATCTGATTTATGGCCACTGGGCCAGAAAAGGAGCCCCAAAGGCCGGAATCGAGGAAACAAAGCCAGCACAGAAAAAAAAGATCGTCGGAGATCTGGGAGCCGACGAGCGATGATAGCGAATGGGGCAGCAGCAGCAGCGGTGGCGGCGGTGGCGGAGGGAGGGAGGAGGAGAGATGAGGGAGAAGGAGGAGAAAGAAAGGAGGAGGGAGGAGGAGGAGGAGGAGGAGGAGGAGGAGGAGGAGGAGGAGAGAGGAGGAAGAGGAAAGGGAGGAGGAGGAGGAGGAAGGAGAAGGAAGGATGAGCAGGAAGAGAAGGAGAGAGGATGAAGGAGGAGGAGGAGGAGGAGGAGGGAAAAAGAGCAGGAGGATAAGGAGAGAGGAGGAGGAAGAGTAAGTAGGGAAGAGGAGGAGGAGGAAGGAGGAGGGAGGAGGAGGAGGGAGGAGGAGGAATGAGGAGATCAGGGTGACCGCAGAGGGCTCCTCCCGCCGCCGCTGCTCCCGGAGACGGGCGCCCACGTCCGGCGCGGCCCCGGCGCCGGCCTTGCCGCCTCGCGGGCGAGGGGGGAGGGGGCCGAGAAGCCCGGAGCACGGCAGAGAGAGAGGAAGGAAGCGGCTGCGAGGACGACGAGGAGGAAGGGGAGGAGGCGAGGAGGAGGAGGCGGGAGCTGGAGCAGGACGAGGAGCAGGAGGTTGAGGAAGAGCAGGAGGAGGAGGAGGAGGAGCGCAGTGGAGGTGGAGGAGGAGGAGGAGGAGGAAGAGGAGGAGGACTAGGAGGAGATGGAGCTAGAGAAAGAGGGCCCCTAAGAAGGCTCCCCACAACAGACGCGGATGAGAAGGAGGAAGAGGAGGGGGAGGAGGAGGAGGAGGAGGAGGAGGAGGAGGAGGAGGAGGAGGAGGAGGAAGAGGAGCAGCACAAAGCAGCCGCAGCTACATGCAGGCACCGCGACGGGAAGCGACACATATACATCTGAATGTATGAATATATTTATATATATATATATATGTGCAAATACGTGTATATAAACATCCATATACATATATATAGATATATACATATGAATATATATACACATACATATATACACATAACTATACACATATATAGAGAGATATAGCACACATCCCATCCGATAGCCGCAACTCCCGTCTGGGGTTCGGCAGAAATTCGTGAGTCCCTGGGAAACTGCTGCGAGGAAGAGGCTCCTCCTCCTCCTCCTCCTCCTCCTCCTCCTCCTCCTCCTTCTCCTCTTCCTCCTCCTTCTGCTCCTCCTCCTCCTCCTCCTCCTCCTCCTCCTCATCTTCCTCCTCCTCCTCCTGCTCCTTCGCCTCCCTCCTTGGGTCGGGCCCGCTGGCGGGGCGACCCCAGGGGGGTGGGGGGTTCTGGGACCAGCCCGGGAGGAGGGGGGTGGCCAGGCCTCCAAGCTTCCCCCCCCCCCCCTCCTCTTCCCCCTCCCCTCCCCCCTCTTCCTCCTCCCCTCTCCTCTTCCCCCTCCCCTCCCCCACTCTTCCTCGGTCCCTTTCTGCTGTGCGTAACTCCTCCCGTCGGCACCCCCAGACGTGTCGGACAGCCCGCCAGGCTGGGCAGAAGGCCCGCAGCGCGCCTGTCGTTGCCGATGAAGGCGGCTGCCCTCTCCTCGTCTCACAGCGACCGTGCAAGCAGCGGCGCCAGTTTGTGGGGTTCCAGCCCAAGTGGGCGGACCACTACCTCGTGAGAACTGGGAGCAAGACGCAGCACATCGCCACACGGGAGATAGAACCTTGGATCTCTCCCTCAGTTCTGTGAGGGGACGCTGACGGGCCAGAACAGCACTTAGCACGAAGGAAACGGGCCCTGAGGGAAACGGGCCCTGTACCCTTGGGCCTTCTCCCAAAACGAGGTCTTCATTCTGAGCCGTTTGCTGACACGCCCAATGCCCGTGGAGGGCCCCGAGAGCCCAGAAACGGCGAATAACCTGGAGACCCGTTTCCCTCAGAGCCCGTTTCCCACATGGCGAATCACACCAGAAGCAAATACAACCATCGACACCTTGAGTGGACCACCTCACCACCGACGTCTCGGACCTGAAGGCTGGCAACGGGGCGCTGCACCCTGGCAGCGGGGCGTTGCACCTGAATCAGCAGAAGCCGAGCCAGCCACCTGTCCCCATCGGCCGCAAGGTCCGAGAGGTCGACGAGAATGTCCCAATCATGTTGCGCAGCGACGAATTCAGCTTGGGAGGCCATGGGGCGCAGCAACTGCGCCGCACAGAGCCAATCCACAAGTCCAGCTGCTGGAGCCACTGGAGGGAACACCCCGAAGAGCCATGCATCAATCTCTGGACCTCGACACCCGTGTGCCCTCCGAGGTGCCGAGGGAAATCTGGCTGCGGCCAGCATGGTTCACACAAGTTAGCTCTGGGGTACAGGTCGGCAGCGAGCGAGGCGGGAAGTGATAACAAGAAGAAGAAGGCCTTCTCCGAAGGCGGCGGGACTTCTCAGAGCCCTCGCGCCTTCGGTAAAATGTGCTGCATTTTGAGCAACGTCGGTGAAACCGAAGGGAATCCCCTCCCCTTTGATCCCTGCCCCGCGGGGGGGAGGGGTCCTGGGGGTGGTCCCGGGGGAGTCCCGGGGGCGGTCCCCACCCAGATGCGCTTCGCCCCCCGCGAGGTCCCGGAAGCCCGAAGAAGTCCCCAAGAGCTCTCCACGAAACCCCCAAGAGGCCGCCAGCGCCCCAAGAGTCTCCAACAGGGTGCCCTGACGGGGGAACCTAACGGACACTTCGAGCACTCGGCCCCAAGAGGATCCCAGGAGGCCCAAGAGGCCCCAAAAGGCCCCCGGGAAGCCCCAAGAGGCTCCCAAGAGGCTGCCAAGAGGCCCCCAAGATGCTCCCAAGAGGCCCCCAAACTGCCCCCCACGAAGGCCTCCGAGAGCGCTCCGAAGAGACCTCAAATAGCATCCCTGAGGACTCTGACCAACGTCAGCGTCGTCGTCGTCGCCGACGCCGCCGCCGTCGGCGTCGTCGTCGCCGCCGCCGCCGTCGTCGTTGTCCCCCTTCAGGGTCGGCGGCACCGGCCATAAGGCCTTTGCAATACACTATGATCCGCATGCGGTGGTACGTTAGGTTATGCGCGATGCTCCGTTATGCCATGCCCTGATCCGTTATGGTGTGTTAGTTGTGGTGTGGGCTGCTCTGCTATGTTATGCTATGGCATTATATATTATACCAAACTCTGTCATGGTATGAGGCGTCATGTCATGGAATGCTACATGGTGCGGTGATGTGTGAAGCTATGTTCGGACCGGTCATGTATTAGTTGATGAAATGTGTTGGCAGGGTATGGCATGCTGTGCTATGGTATGGTATGGGATGATGTGTGGTGGTATGCTCTGTTATATATGCTCGGCTCTGTCATTGCATGCCTGGTTATGCTGTATGTTGAATGCCATGGAGTAACATGATATGTACCGTTATTGTATGATTATATGGTATGTCATGCTCTCGGTGAAAATGTCCAACCGCGCTCTGGCATGGTATCCACTGCCGTGGCATGTTTTGGTAAAGCATGTGATGCTGTATCATAGTATGGTTTGATATGTGAAGACAGCTGATGTTATGACGGTTCGCTATCGTATGGTCTGTTGTGGTATGTTAGGATGTGACGTTTGGTGTTATGCTCATTTCTGTTGAATCCTGTCGTATTCGTCTAAGGGCGAGGCGGGACTCTTGGGGGATTCTCGGTGGACCTGGGGATCTGGCGGCCGCGGTATGCACGAATGGGCGGGTCAGCGCGGGGCGGGACTCTCGGGGGACTCTCGGTGGACCTGGGGATTCGGCGGCCGCGGTATGCAGGGCAGGTTGACCGGGAGGTCCGTTCTTCGAATAGAAAGAGACAGAACTGCCAGGTGAGGGATAATTCTAGAAAGTAGGCATGAGGAAGAGGAGCACTGGCTCACAATTCTGTTTATGGAGGCCCAGGCTGCACTTAGGGAGGATTAAGAGAAATTACAACGAGGAGGAGGGGTAGAGGTAAGAAGAAAGAGCTGAGGGTAGAGGGGAGAGGCAGGATGTTCAGGAGAAGAAACATAGCGAGGAAGGAGGGGGGAGAGAGGGACGACGGACGACGCACAGGGAGGATGGGGAAAGTAGGAGGCGGAAGGAATACGCAAAGAGAGGGAGAAGAGGTAGGAAAGAGGAGAGAGCAGCGAACTGAGCCAACCCCAGCACGCGGATCATGATTCATTTGGTCAAAAACCAGGTCCCAAACCTTCTGCGGATTCAGAAAAGGTCGCGAAAGGTGCCGCTCCCACGAGTCGACTACACGTGAGAGTGACCCCTGGTAAGAGTGACCTCTGGTGCGCGGCTTCTTTGGGGGCGCAGGGGAAGACGGAACACAAGCGCGCAAGACGCTACGACCGCGTCGCGTTCGGCGACCGGGGGGCCCCGGTGGGCCTGCACGAAAGGTCACTCCGGCGAAGGTTCACTATTACTCGGCGGCGCGCGAGGGGGGGAAGTGAGAAGGAGAAGGCCTTCTCAAAGGCGGCGGGGTTTCTCAGAAACCCTCGGCCTTCTGAGAAGTTTGCCGTGTCTTCGGGGAAGGCGTAGGAAACTTCTCAGAAGGCTGCGGGACTTCTAGCCGAGAGAGGGCGAACGAGCCCCAAAAACCTGCCATCGTAATGCCCACGACGCGTGAACGTCTGGCTTCCGGGTCCTGTGCCGAGTCTCTGGCGGCTCCGCCGGGGACGACCTGGGCACCCCGGGAGCGCCCTCTGGAGAGGCGCGGTGGCACGAAGGCACGCAGTGGCCAGAGCACCGCCAAGAACCGACGCAAACGTCCGACGACGACAACCCCAGACGACGACGACGACGACGACGACGACGACAGGATGGGGTCGTTGTTGTTGTTGATGTAGCTCGGGGGCCAGCGCTGCAGTTTGAGGAACAAGTTTTCCCTGGTAACATAAAGGTGCGAACCCCGGGAAGGGCACTTCAATTGAAAAACGCAAAAGTTACCCGAGGGGGTATCAACAAAAATGATTTGTTCTTCAGTAGTGAGAGTTCAACAACAACAACAACAACAACAACAACAACAACAACACCAACACCAACACCAACACCAACACCAACAACAACGGCAGCAACAACAACAACAATCATGTTCAGACTGTTTGCTCTTCCCTGCTCGCATGACAATCAACAGGTATACCTCGAACCCTCGATACCCGCCCTCTTCGTCGTCGACCGTACCCCCTTTGGGGTATATCTCTCTTACTACCTGCAATGTGTATTTCGTGAAGGGGTGGAGGTAGGGGAAGAGAGGACGGATGAAAGGAAGGGACAAAGGTAAGGGAGGAGGATGGAGCACGAGAGAGACTGGGAGGAGGGGGGCTAGGAGCAGAAAACACGTGCCAGAACCGGACGGGCAAATCAGGCGGGTAGACCCTACCAGGCGGGTCGGGAAAGAGGGCCCAGGCGGCCAGGTCGAGCAGGCAGGCGGGTTGCTGAAGCGTGCGTCCTGCTTGAATCGCGAGAAGTCTCGAGCGACAGCTCGGTTCCCAAATCAGTGGTGAGGAAATCCACAGCGAGAGCGTGACTCCTGAATGTCGAGGGCGCGGCGTCGAAATTGTGAGGAAGTCCCACGCGACAGCGCGATTCCTGAATGAATTATGAGGGCGTCCGCCGCGAGGACGCTATTTGGCAATCAATTGTGAGGAAATATCAGGCGGCAACCATTGTTGCTGTAGTTCGGGGCCGAACAGCGCAATTTGAGGAAGACTTCCCGTGATAAAAAAAAACGGGTGCGAGCTCCGGGAAGGGCGCTTCAATTGAAACACACATATGATACCGGAGGGGGGATCAACAATAATTGTTCTTCAGTAGTGAGAATTCAACAACAGCATTAACAACGACGACAACAACAATAACGACGACGACGACGTCGAGGACGAACGACGACGATGACGACGACAAAGAAGACGACAACGACGACGATGACAATGATGATGATTGGCATAGAGTGACATAGAGGAAACGGGCCCTGAAGGAAACACGTCCTGGCACCTGGGGCCTTTCCCCGAGACCAGCTTGTCATCCCGATCCGTTTCCTGACAGTCCCAGTGGAGGGCTCCGAGAGGCCGAAAACCTCAGGACCCGTTCAGACCGACCTCCGTCAGCACGAGACGACGACATTCGCCGCTTTCGGCCCTGCACAGGGCACCTGGACTGTCAGAACACGGCGTGGGCCCCGGAAACGGCAGGGCCGTCATTTCATCATTTCACTGCTTCTGTAAAACAACGCCTTGAAAATGAAAACCGCAAAACAACGGCGACAGTAAAAAAACAGCACCAAAATTGGAAGCGGAGCCGGAACCGGAAGAAAAAACGGCGACTGAACCGGGACAACAGACGGTGCCGGAACCGGCGACAAAAACGGCACACCGGAACCGGTAAGAAAAACGGCCCTGCTGCTCCCAGGGCCCACTAGGCTGGGGACTGGGCACCCGCTTTAGGGGAACAAAAAGTACCATAAACATAACAACTCAGAGGTCAGCGCGGATTTCTCGGATCGGCGCTGGGACCCCCTCCCAGGCGCGCGGAGCGCGCCAGGGGCGGCGCCGGAGGCGCCGCCGGGGGGCCCAAGCGCCGATCCGAGAAATCCGCGCGGACCTCCGAGTTTTTATGTTTATGTCACCTTTTGTCGGGGATGGACAGACCCCCCTTTAGTAAAACGTGGTTTAGTGAAAACGACCTGAGGCCCAAACCTGGCGGGCGCAAGCCTGGAAAATAACGGCCACGGCGCCCTCTCGAGAACCGAAAACGGACAATTCACTAATCGACGTGTCACTAATGGGGGTTCTGTCCACCCCCGATTTTGTTCCCCTAAAGCGGGTCCCTCAGACCCATATCCTTCACCACGAGACGACGACGACTTTGCGCATCTCCCGCGGCCGGCAGCTCGCTGGCGCATGGCCGAGCCATCCGGGGGGGCGCACGCCCGCCGAACCACGGAGCCAGAGGAGCGGCTCGAAGGGGGCCCACCGGCGTGCTCGCCGCGCGGCGTCGCCTCCTCCGTTGCCTCCCGCTGCTCCTCCTCGCGTCCGCCTCGCCCTCCTCGCCTTCTCGCCTGCTGCGACTCCGCCTCCCCCCTCATCCTCCCCCATGCTCTGCGCCTCCTCCTCATCCTCCTCCTCCTCCTCCGCCTCCTTCGTCTCCTTATCTCTCTCCTCCTGCTGTTCTTCCTCGCGTTCTCCCCGCCACCTCTTCCTCCTCCTCCTCCTCCTCCTCCTCCTCCTCCTCCTCCTCCTCCTCATCATCATCATCATCATCATCATCATCATCATCATCATCATCATCATCATTGTCATCATCATCATCATCATCATCATCATCATCATCATCATCATCATGCCAAAGCTCCTGTTCCTCATCATCATCCTTCTCGTCCTCATATGCATGCTTCTCCTGGCCTCCCCCTCATCCCCTACGCCTCTCCCCCTCCCCCCTCCTCCCTGACCGCATGCGCCTCCCCCTCCTCCAGACGTGTCGTAGACGCCTTCGGGCCTTGGGGCCATCTCTCGAATCGCATGCGTCATGGTATGGGCCATGAGAACCCTGTGCGCGTACTTCATCAAGTACAACGCACGCCAGCTGCACTCCGTGCATCCCCGTATCATTATGCGGAAAGCCATGCACTTAACAGATGTAACGCGCGAGCTGCACACGCCCTCCTCTTATGGAGAATGTGAACATTCGAAATCCCGGTGGCGCAAAGCGTGGGTTGTGCCCAGATGTCACCATGGGGGTGTACGCGTCTGTCCTTCCCCATGCACCGCCGCGAAGAATGGACGTATCGGGCGATGCGCCGTAAGTA
Source organism: Prorocentrum cordatum (assembly GCA_963575745.1). Taxonomy (NCBI): domain Eukaryota; class Dinophyceae; order Prorocentrales; family Prorocentraceae; genus Prorocentrum; species Prorocentrum cordatum. The sequence goes on from CAUYUJ010019152.1 coordinate 166,649, forward strand.
TGTCCGTCCCCATGTCGACACCAAGGGTGTGCAGTGGAGGCGCTCCGATATCCCTGAACGCATTCGGGAACCCCCTGGAAGCATCCCGGATGCACCTTGGAAACTCTGGTAACCTCTGCCACCTCTGGCCCGTCGGAACGGCACCTCTGCTGCACCGTATTAGCCAAAAGGAACCTTCTACCTATCCTTCTACGGACCTCTGAGTCGCGCTGTTCACACCGCACAGTGCAACATTTGACGATCACAAACCTGTGAATTGGATAGCTATTTGATTCAGGCGCTTGGGCTGAGCTTTCGGCGACCACGTCGCCGCTTCAGACTGGCCTGAATCAAAACGGCGAGAGTCATTTTCAACCAGGCCAGTCTACAGACCCCTTGCCCATACCTCAGAAGAACGACTGTACGGTAGGTTCGTGCGACGTCGGCGTGAACTAAGATTTTGTTGACACCGCATCGATCGTTCAAACTTGAACCGATTGCAGCCCGGATCGTTCATGGTTGAATTCCGTCGGGTCCTGTGGCGTTACCGTGCCGTTCAATGGTTCCGCGTCGTTCTATCATGCGGAATTCAGCCCTGAACGCCTTCGCTGGCGTCGCCGGCGCGCCATCGCCGCAATCACCTACCGTGCATATCGATGCGGAATTCAACCTTGGACGCCTTCGCTGGCGTCGCCGGCGCGCCATCGCCGCATGGGCTTCCAGTGCCTCCCAGACTCTTCAGTCGGCTCCCTCCTCTCCTCCGCCTGCAGCTTGGACTGCCCTTGGGCTCGCGCGCAGGAGCGAGCCGCCGCGTCCACGCCGCGGGGTTGGGGGCGCGGTCCTGTCGGAGCGCTCCCGTGGAGAGCGCCAGGAGTGGGAGGCAGGGGGCCAGCCGACTGTACACTGGAGGTCTGCGCCCTGGGCCTCCGTGTCGACCCCCCAGCATGTCCCCAAGAGGAGGAGGGGGGAGGGGGGAGGGGGAGGAGGAGGAGGAGGAGGAGGAGGAGGAGGATGAGGAGGAGGAGGAGGAGGAGGAGGAGGAGGAGGAGGAGGAGGTGGAGGAGGAGGAGGAGAAGGAGGAGGAGAGGAAGGAGGAGGGAGGGGGGAGGAGGAGGAGGAGGAGGAGGAGGAGGAGGAGGAGGAGGAGGCCCAGTCCCAGACCTCCCAGGCGAAAAGCAGGCCGTGGGTGGCCGCGCGGAGCCCCGGGGCTCTCTCGAGGTCCGGGCGCCGCGACGCCGTCCCAGACCTGCTCGCGCCGGGAACCAAACAAATCAGGACGGGGAGGTGCTTCGCCGGGACGAGGCGGAGGAGGAGGAGGACGAGGAGAAGGAGGAGGACGAGGAGGAGGAGGAGGACGAGGAGGACGAGGAGGAAGAGAGGAGGAGGAGTCCACTCTTGCCAAACACCACCGACCAGCTACAACCCACGACCCAAAGGACGTCATACCACACCACCTCACAAGTCAACGCTGCCCTGGTGAGGCAAGGATCAAACTTCGAGACGGGCTCGAAGGGTGGGGGGGCAGGACGAGTACTGCCCGCGCCTACCAGGGGGGATGGTGAGGGGCAGGGGGGGTAGGACGACCACTACCCGCGCCCCCGCGGTCCGCCCTAGCTCGCCACCCCCACCATTCCCATGGCGAAGGTGGTGCTTACCCGATCGCCCAAGCGGCGAAGCAGAGGGCAGCCGAGACATTCCTCACCGACGACAGCAGCAAGCACCAGGCCTGGGGTTCGCCCCCACCGAGGGCACCGTGACCCCTAGCCATAGCGGGACGAGGTGGGGCCGCCACGAACCCCACTTGAAGTCGGTGCATGGAGGCCTCTCAAGTGCGCCCATAACCCATACCATAACCCCAGCAACAATCCGACCTCCCCATGCCCTACCCATAGACACTCAAGACGACCAACCACAACTTTTGGGACTCACCACCGACCGGCCACCCACCCCGCAACCATCATCCATCCAACAACCACCACCAACTCGATACCACCTGCCCGCTGAAAGGAGGACAGGAGAAGGGTCCTCAGCAGCGCGGCACGACGCAACCACGACGGAGCCTGCTGAAAGGAGGACAGGAGCAGGGTCCTCAACAGCGAGGCTCGACGAGCATGCCCTGGAAACGTCGAAAAGGAGGACTGAAGCAGGGTCCTCGGAACCGACCTCTAGCAGGCACGCCCGCAGAAAGGAGGACAGGAGCAGGGTCCTCAGCTGCGAGGCAGAACAAAGACAAACAACCCTAGAACCTCCACCCCACCAACAAAAACCATCACCTCGACCTGACCAGCCCGCTGAAAGGAGGACAGGAGCAGGGTCCTCAGCAGCGAGGCGTGTTTACCTCGACTTCAGCTGAAAGGAAGACAGGAGCAGGGTCTTCAACAGCTCTGAAGATAGTGAACGCATGGAGGCCGCCCATAAGGAGGACAGGAGCAGGGTCCTCAGAACCGGTGTTCAGCACGCACGACATCAGAGAGGAGTTCTCGCCAAGAGAAGGAGGCGACGCACCGTGCGCCGCGGCGAGGCCGTCCCCAGCCCACGGGCCGAAGGGGGGCACGGCCCGCCCCCCGTGTAACATACGGGGGCCGCCAGCTCAGCCGAGCTGCCACGCGGCAAGAGAAGGTCGGGCGCCCCTCAGCTCGCGAGCAAAGAATGGCGCCCGTCGCAAAGAAGATCGGGAAGGACGAGTTCGGGGCCCACCTGAGGCCGTCGGACTGACGGGCTACGCCGCGCCGCCCGTCGGCGCGGCACAGAGTCCTCACTGAAAGGGTTCGCTGAAAGGAGGAGGAGGATGAGGAGGAGGACGAGGAGGACCAGGAGGAGGAGGAGGAGGACGACGAGGAGGACGAGGAGGACGAGGAGGACCAGGAGGAGGAGGAGGACGACGAGGAGGACGAGGAGGACGAGGAGGACGAGGAGGACCAGGAGGAGGACGAGGAGGACGAGGAGGACGAGGAGGACGAGGAGGAGGAGGAGTAGGATCTCGCAAGGCCCGGGACCGCCCCCCCCAAAAGAAACAGCTCAGGAGGAGGAGCCAGCCCAAGAGGATAGGGGGTCAGGACCTCCGGGGGCCGCGCAGTGGACAAAAAAAATCGGGACGCCGCACGACCGAGATGGGTGCTCCACCACGCGGCCCCCCATCCCCCCTCCTCTCCTCCTCCTCCTCTCCTCCTCCTCCTCCTCCTCCCTCCTCCTCCTCCTCCTCCTCCTCCTCCTCCCCCTCCTCCTCCTCCTCCTCCTCCTCCTCCTCCTCCGCTTCCTCCTCCTCCTCCTCGTCCTCCTCCTCCTCCTCCTCCTCGTTCTGCTCCTACTCCTCCTCCGCCTCCTCCATTCTTCTTCCTTGCAGATAACTTCTCACTTTCGCACCCCTATGCCAATGTTTAGGGCGGTCCGGGCGTTTCGCCTGAGACTTCCTCACCATTTATGACTAGGAGACTTAAAAAGTGGAAACAGTTTCACAGATGAATGGCCGGTCATTTTCAAAATGTGGCTCTCGCCTTAGCGCCGCACATATTCGTTTTGAAAGTTGGCGACACTTTCACGGATTGAGGGCGGGTCATTTTCAAAATCTGGCTCTCGCCAAATCGCCGCGCATACTCGTTTAAAAAATTGCGAGAGCTTCACAGATTGAGGGCGGGTCGTTTTCAAAATGAGGCTCTCGCCTTAACGCCGCGCTTATTCTTTTTGAAGATGTGCAAGAATTTCACGGGTTGAGGGCGGCTCATTTTCAAACTGTGGCTTTCGCCTTAGCGCCGCGCATATTCGTTCAGATTTGCGAGAGCTTCACAGATTGAGGGCGGGTCGTTTTCAAAATGTGGCTCTCGCCTTAGCGCCGCGCACATTCGTGTTCAAACTTTGCCAGAACTTCACGGGTTCCCATGATCAACGTACCAAAAGCGGTGTTTGGGAGGGATTCTGGATTATTCGGGTGCGACAATTGTGTTGATTCGCGGTGTTGAAGTCCCAAAGAGGGCGTTCTGGGACGATTCCGGATCGTCAAGAAGACGAAGCAGTCAGGTTGATCCGTGGCGTTGGAATCCCGAGAAAAATATTTTGGCATTCTTCAGGGTCTTCAAACGGTCGTCTTCCAACGAGGCAGTTTCCTCAATGGACATGTTCCGATGTAGGCCTATGAAGAGGAAGCGTGGAGGGCGGGTAAATTCCAACATCGTTGACGACTCTTGGGATTACACTGGTCGTCTTCCTCCTCCTCCTCCTCCTCCTTTTCCTCCTCCTCCTCCTCCTCCTCCTCCTCCTCCGTCTCGCCCTCTTCCTCCTCCTCCTCCTTCTCCTCCTCCTCATCATCATCATCGTCATCATCATCATCGTCATTCTCTCCCTCCTCCTTCTTCTTCTCCTCATCATCATCGTCCTCCTCCTCCTCCTCCTCCTGATCCTCCTCCTCCTTATGGGCCGGGCCCCTTCCTGGGGCCCGGCTTGCCACACCCCAGGTCCTTGTGCACGGACGGCCCCTGGGCGCAATGGGCGGCGGCCCCCTCCCGGGAGTCCGAGACTTTTGCCCCAGGGAGGCCCTGCGTCGAGCATGCTGGGCGAAGCGAGGAGGTAAGGAGACCCCGAGGGCGGGAAGGGAGGGCCCAGACCCCCTCGGGTCAGGAGGAAAGCGCGACGGGAGGTTCTTCCGAATTGTCGGCCTCCGGGGGACCTCGCCGAGCCTCGGGACCGCGGCGACCTCCTCTCGGGGCCGTTCGAAAGGGGGGGGCAAAGGGGGGGATTTGAGAATCAGCTCGCGTAGCTGATTTTCCTGGCGCCTCCCGGCGCCGGGAGGCGCCCATGCATCGAGAAGTGCGCCCCTCGGTGGGGCCGAAACCACCCGCACGCGGCTGATTTCGTACCCCCCCCCCCCCTGTCCCTATTCCCCCCTTTCGTCCGGCCCGATCCTCCCGAGGTCCAGGCGCCGCGGCGCCTTGATCAACGAGCACCGCCCTGGCCTGCCGGCCGCGCCCTCTCGCGCACGCGCTCGGCCCCGGCGGCCACGAACGCCGACGGGCGGCCCGGGCCGAGAGCCTGGCCCGCCGGGCTGCCCTCGAGCACCGCGAGGAGTAGCGAGCCCGCGGAGCGACAAGCACCGCGAGGAGGAGGAGAAGGGAGGAGGAGGAGGGAGGAGGAGGAGGAGGAGGAGGGGGAGGGAGGAGGAGGAGGAGGAGGGGGAGGGAGGAGGAGGAGGAGGAGGAGGAGGAGGAGGAGGAGGAGGAGGAGGAGGAGATGGGGGAGGAGGAGGAGGAGGAGGAGGGGAGGAGGAGGAGGAGGTCGTACAACAACGGGGGGGAGGGGAAGCAGGATTACCAGGATTACCGTCATGACAGGTGTCATTACCGCAGCCGTCTACCCCCATCATCCTTTGGGGAATAAATCACGTGAGATTCTGTCGAGATATTCCCGACGAGCCTTCGTTACAGACCTGGGCCTACACTCCTGTCCAACGCCACGAATTTGCGACTGGCTGAAGAAGCCACACACTGCGCAGTACCAGATCCCTAACGTCACGTGGTAGAGCATACTGTGGGAGGGGTGGGCCCAACCGCCAGCTATATGGATGCTGTTCCCTCGGGGGGGCCTGAAAACTCTACAATTCACAGATTCCAAGGGCGAGCATTCTGTTTTAAGCCAGCACTGGACACAGGCAAACGAAGCACTACCCCTACACACGGCACAAGACTTCCCATCCTGTCCAAGAGTGTGTGCGGACGCGAAGCGTGCAACAGCTAAAGGAACAGGGCGAGGAAGAGGGGGAGGAGGAGGAGGTGCCTCAGGTGCCCCACTCTGGAGCCTGTCCTCTCTGGCCACCCTCTTCTGCACGGTCTCGTGGCGGATCACGAGCAAAGCGGCACGAAGGATGCGCCTCCTGACCAGGTGCGCGTCCCTCTCGACCTGCGCGACACGAGCACGATGTGACTCGGGGAGTCGGCACCTGGCAGCTGCCGCACCAGCCAACTCGTCCGCCACAACGTTGCCTTGAGCGAGCCAGCTGGCCACTCCCCTCGACAGATACTCGGCGGGAGCCAAATGCGATGCAACCTGCAGAACAATGATGTCCGCTTCTGTACGAGACTGCTGGACGAGGAGACGCTGGATGGACCTCCAGAGGCCTGCATTGTGACCCTCAGGCCGCACGAACAGACGTTGCCACCAGCCTCGACAAACTTCATCATTGTCTGTCACATAAACCAATACCCCTGATGAGAACTCGATCGCCGTCCGCAGGCACTGCAGCTCGCCCCATCGGGACCGTCTGCTGGCTCTGGGATCCCCAGAGCGGGCCCAACATGAAAGGACCAACCTGCGCAGGCGAAAAATCCAGCATCGTGACGAGCCCAAGCCCGACTCGTCGAAGGCGTCCATCACGGGAGTCAGCACCACCCGACGCGTCTCCGAAAACGATCAAAGGTGCCTCTCTGGTGCCAGACCCTAGGCAGCCTGGCGACAGAGGCTCGGTCATGTTCCCCACTTGCCATTCGGGCTTGCTGGCTGGGGGCGGCACCTGGGTCCAGCTCGACGGGATGAGACCCCGTGTCCAGAAACAGGTGGTGGTGTCCCTCTCCGCCCAGGCTCGTGGTACCAGGTACTCGGTGTCGGTGAAGGCTTTGTTGCCGTCGTTGCAAGAACATGCCCACGTGCGATGGAAGGCCGCCTCCGCCTCCGCTCCGCGCCTCAGACATGTAGCAGACTCAACGCCAACAACACCCGCCTCGAACTTCCGCGCCTGTGTCCACGATCCACCCGCAGCGATGGACATCATGAGCTCCACCATCTGACGACCCTTGTATGCGTGACCTAAGGGCGTCAAGCACTGCCGATAACTCTGGAGGTCCACTCCTCCTGCCATGCCTTCGCCACAGAAATGATCAGCCGCTTCGCGCCATTGCCGTGCCGCAAGCGACTCCACGAACTCGCCCAAAAGAGGCATCACCTGGTCATGGCCCGTGATGGCCGCAGAGGAAAATTCCAAGCGTGCCGATCGCAAGCACAATCATTCGTGGTATCCCATTCGGCAGCTGAGGTCGGAAGCCATCCTGCATGTAGCAAGTACGCGATGGTGGCCGATATCGGACCACGAATGTGACGAGAGCGATGGACTTCGGGCATGGACGTCAGCGTCTGAACTGCGCTGGCCCATACTCGCTCGATGCCTGCCTGCAGCCGAGGTTCCGTACGCCACACTTGCAACCACTGCGCCAAGGCCTGCCTCGGCAGGACCAGCCCAGGGTCTGAACCTGGTAAGCGCAGGGCCAGCAGAGTAGTGGCACAGCGACCCCTCCTCGCCGAACTCGCTGCCGCAGCAAGCCGACGTCTCTGCAATGTCATGGCTGCACCAAAACATCCGTGCACTTGATGACCGTGCACGGCTGCAGCCTGCGGTCCAGCCTTCTGGGCCTTGGCGGTTGCATCGTACCTACATGAAGCACGTGCGCACCTCCTCAACCTACTATGATGTCCACTGGACTTCACAACTCGCTTCCTGGCGGTCGCCCTTGCTTGTCTGCGGCCTGCCCCCAGGTCCACACCAAAGCAGGCCAACTGGAGGCAGCCCTGGATCTGGATACCCTTGCGCCGTAACTGCTGTACAATCATCTTGGTATAAGCGGCATGGGCGCACGATGCAACTGACTTTGGTGACATGGTCAAACCTTGAAACTTCAAAAACTTTGAAACACTGACAATGCCATGGACCAACTGCGTCCGTACATATTGACGTGAGCCTGCAGTACTCATGGATAAGTCATCAATCCAAAGCCTCTGAGAAAAACCTGGATGAACTGTGCACAACCGATGGAATACCCATTAGCACATACACCTTGCGAATATGGTCCCACTTCGAAGGCCTTGAACCACGGGCGACGCGGGTTGAAACGGAAGAGAATACGACGACAACTGTGCAATCAACCGTGGACTCAAACAAATCTGGAGTTCCAAGAACAATATTACTGGTGGGAACTTCAGCTGCAACGCTGCTCGAGCCAGCTGAGGCCACTCAATGCTGTCGTAGAAGGATTGCACATCCACCAGCGCGTGTCCGTGAGGGACCTGTAGCTTCATGTGAAGCTCCTCCTCCAAGGCCCGGACGTACGCCTCTCGAAGAGCGCTGTTCCCCGCCGCAGCTGCATCCCACGCGGGCTCGTCGCCCAGCGACCACTGCCGAACCTGGCCCTCGCGCGCCATGCTCCAGAGCCGACAGAACATGGCAATGAAACCGATGACTCGGTCGCCTCCTGACTTCTTTCCCAGGAGGCGACCTACGACCGTTAGCACCTGCCACGGCCACGAAAGTCCTTCTTCCACGAGCCGATATAACTCACACAACTCAGCCACCGCACAGTCTGGCAACCTGTCGAAATCCAGCGGGGACATCTGGTCGATGCCGAGCCCCGCCTTGGGCCGCATGGCTGCTGCAGCCTGCCTCAGGCCGGCGATGGGGAGCGGCTCGATTTGCTCAATACGTTTTTTTTTTTTACCATGGAACGCATTAGAGCATCGATCTGCCCAATACGTGCGTGATCTCGAATGACTGCACACACATCCATAATGTCCTGAAGCGCTAGCGAGTCTGATCTCCAAAGAGCTTGCCACTTAGCAACTGTGTGATCAATCGCGTCAACTGGATGAACAAGAACCTCGATGCCCGTGTCCGTCTGGCAATGCAGCTCGTCGGTCACGGGGATGTGCTCCTTCAGGCTTTTGTGAGTGGCCCCAATCGAATCAACTGATACAATCCACTCCTGAAACTCGCGCAGCGACGACGATGCCGCCTTGGCCAGAGATCTCGTGGACCCCTTGAAGGACCACTCCTCTATCACCTTGAGCCTGTCAACCGAAATGTCTCTGATGTGCCTGAGATCCTTCTCCATGATTGCCCGCGAGCCCGCACTGGCAGTAAACTGAGCTATGTCGCCAGGCGCCGTCGTGAGCAGACAACGAAGAGACTCGCATAGATGAGTGATCTGCACCGCACCGTTGCCCCTCGACCTGTGTCGGAGCACCTTCTGAACAATGGCATGCAAACTCCCCCACCAGGTCGCCGTTCTGTCTGAGAGCGGTTGGCCTCGGACGTGAACGGCCTGCTTGGCAGGGGCAACCTTCAGATCAAAGCCGTCTCCCCGCGATGTACGAGATGGCTCCTGCCCGTGATGCGCCGCCACTGCGCCTTCGACCGACCTGGCCCAAGTGGCGCACCGAGTACTCACGCGTAAAATGAACTCACGTCCAGCAGCAAACGCAAGAGACTCACGTATGGCAGGCCAGACGCGCTGGAGAGTGTGGGGCCCCCAAGAGGTTTGAGTCGAAACTTCGCACCACGTGGCAGCAGGAATGGGGTACGAGGGGGCAGCAGCAGCACAGGCAGAGGAGATCGGACGGCTCTCGCCGACTCCATCGACGTGGGACCCCCGGGAGCATCCGCTGGCTGGGCCCACGATTTCCCCCTGTGAAACCTGAACACGATTTACGGTAGCCTGAGCAGAATTATCAACCGAACTAGGATCTTCTTTTGCGACGGCCGCCCGCGGATCCTCGAGGCCCTCTTCCGAGAACTGTGCGAAAGGACTGGAGGGTTCCACAGGGACAAAGCTCGACTCGTCGGCCCAAGGATCTTCTTCACCCTCGGCCCCAAAACTGAAAAACCAATCTAACGAATCAGATTCCTCCCTCACCGCCTGATGCGGATCAGAGCCCTGGATCTCCAAACCTTCCCCATACATGGGTCCCTCATCAGGGAAGGAGATCGGAAAACAGTCCAGCACACGCCTCCCTAGCCTTCTCTCGGGCCACCGCTTGTCGCACGCGCAGGTCGAGCTTGGCGCGGCTAGACTTAGAGCCCACTGTGGGACCCTTGAGAGGCCTGCTAGACTGGGGCAAACGGGGTGCCATGAAAAGGGAACGCGTCGTAAGTTGCAAACCTGACTGGCGAAACACGATCGAAAGCCCACAGTGAGGCTTCCACGGGACGGCCTCCACCGCCTCGACAGATCGGATGTATGGTATACACGCAGGGCTGACAACAAGAAAATCAATGTGCGACTGACCTTTGCTACTAATACACGTGTGTGCAACGCTGGCCTTCAGAACGTGTCCTCCTATCTTCTGCAGGTACCTCGACTCCATCATTGACGCAACGTCAACGTTCCAACGTTCCAGTCACCCACGATGCACCATGGAAGTTGAAGACACCGAACAAAGGCTCCGAGTCTCGTCATACGGCCCACATTGTCGCCCCAAAATCCGACACTGCAATGGCCATAATAGACTACCAGGATGAAAGTGAAACCCTGCTGGTGCACCGTGACCGCCATGAAGCCGTCGAAATCCGTGCCGCCAGGAGGACAGCAACTTGAAAGATCACGCGGCTTATCTGCAAACCGATGAACGTGACGGTAGTTGCGAGCCAAGAAGAGCCCGCCGCCTTCGCAAGCTCGAGCCTGACCTGCAGATGTGACTCCTCTGCCTGTTGGACGTGCCCCATTGCCCAAAAAGCGCCAATGTATCTGTTGAGCTTTGCGAGCCCACTCATCGCGAGTGGTTCCCTTGGCCATGACGTGAGTCTCGACCAACCCCATGTACTGGTACCGAGCAAGGTGCTCCCGATTCGATAGAAACTTCCAAGCTGACTTGCCAAGCGTCGTGATGTTCGCGAAGAACATGCGGCACTCGTCATCGTCGCCCTCCTCCAGGTCGACGTCAAAGCCAGAGCCCTGCGCCAGCGCCGCCGCCGCCTCCGCCGACTGGATGCCCGCGCACGCTGAGGGCGTCGGTGGACCCTCAGCGCAGGGCACGCCTCACTTGGAGGCGCTGCCCGCCGCGGCACCCATCTGCAGCGTGGGCGTGGCCTGGCTGGCAGCCGCCTCCGCCGCCTGCTTGGCCTGCCTGATGCGCTCCATCTCCTTCTCGATCTCGGCGTCCGAAGTGGCTGGTGACGCCGCAGCGGTCGCGGCGGGCGGCTTGGCCGATGACTGAGCCTCCGCCCCTGCCGCGCCCGCTGCCTGCGTTGGAGCATCAGCTGTGGGGGAAGCTGCCTCCTTGCCGTCGCCCTCCATGTCCTCAGAAACCACCGTGACCGTCTTGCGCTTCTTGGCTGCCCTCTCCTCGATCTTCTTCTTGAGTTCGCTGACGCGGGCGTTCCACTGCGCGATGTCCGACGACTTCGCCGCCAGCGTGTCCCGGTCCCGCTCGAACTGCCTCAGCACGGTGCGCTCGTGCTCCTCGCACTCTACTTCGTCGAGGGACTGGAAAAATGCTTCGTCCCACGTGAGGTCTATCTTCGCGAGGTCCTGCTTGGCCTCGGCGGACTCGCTCTGCTGTGTGGTGATGCCCACCTCCTTGGCCAAGGCTGCGACCGCAGCCTTCTTGGACAGCTCCGCGACAGCCATCTGCCGCAATGCTTCCTGTTCCTTGATGACCGCCCGCTCCAAGTTCTCTCGGCACCGACGAGACTGAGCGGACGCTTGATCATATTTGAGCTTCGCGTCCTTCCAGGCGCCCTCCGCGCGACGTACCGCCTCTGCTGGCGATGTCGTCGTCGCTGAAGCTGAGGGCTGTGTCTCCGCAGCTCTCTGCACCTGCTCCTGAAGTGACTTGCGCACCTCGGGGTCGGACGAAAGCTTGATCGCCTGAGCCGAAAGATCCTCGACCTTCTTCGGCGCCTCGAGAGCCCCCGAGAGGGAGAGGGAGGTGCCATTGATCGAGTCGGACTTACCCTTGTGCAGGCGTACTTTGCATGAGCACTTCCTGCACTTGGTCTCGGCCTTGAGCAGCACGTCATTCCACTCGTGTCCCGCACTTCTTGCACGTGCTCCACAGCCGTCCAGGCGACATGGCTCTGTGAACCTTTCCTGGTCAACAGAAAAGCCTACCGGTTCGGGCAGGGCGTCTGTTGTTCCTCAAGCACTACGTGAAAGTGAGAGGCCTCGGAACGATTCCGCTGACAAAATCAAAGCGCTCGTGCCGATATTGCTTGAGGGGGGGGAGGGGGGAAGCAGGGGGGGGAAGGCGAGGAGGAAAAGGAGGAGGAGGACCTTTTGGACCTCTGAAGCAGGCACAGGAGGTCGTACGAAAAAGGGGGGAGGGAGGGGGGGGCGGAGGGAAAAGAGGTGGAGGCAAGACGAAAGACGACCCCCGCACGGAAGGGCCTCGACGCAGGCAGGACCCACGCCGCGGCGCCGAGGCGCCACGGCAGCCGGCCGGAGCCCCACCCAGGGCGGAGGGCCGGCGCGCGCTTCGCGGCGGGCGGGCTGGGACGCGCCGATCTCTATGGTGATGGACTGCCCCTGCGACTGGAACGTGATGTGCGTGCCCTTGCTCTTCTTCTCGCCCTCGGGCGGCGGCTCCTGCGGCGCGGCGCAGGGGGGGGGCCGCCGCCGGAAGAGCAGAGGAAGAAGCCGAAGCAGACGACGACGACGACGACGACGACGACGACGACGACGACGACGACGAAGACAACGACGATGCACACCGATCGGAGGCGACCACTGGGGGGAACCACCTGGGGGGGGGAGCCGTGCGTGTGCCCCGGGGCGCCGATGGTCCACGTCTTCGGCGAGGCTCCCGGAGTCAGGTCGGGCATGTCGCCCTGCAGGCGGATTCTGGGCGATAAGTCAAAAATACTCAAATAAATACACCAAAATACTCCAAGGTATTCAAAAAATCGTCCACGTTCTATTTTGTTCCCCATATCCTAAGATGGGGTTCTTGTTATTACTCGGACGCCGCCGACTCCAGAGAACCAGAGAGAACACACCTACTCATACACAGACTTACTCATGCTCAGACCTACTCATACTCATACCTTCTCATGGTCTGACTTACTCAACACACAACATGCAGGCCTACTCATACTCAGACTTACTCATGCTGGGACTCCTTCATACCCAGACTTACTCATACCCAGACTCGTTCCCAGACCTGCTCATACACAGACTTACTCATACTCAGACCTACACATACTCAGACCTTCTCATAGTCCGAGTTACTCAACGCACGGGCTGAGACCTACTCATACTCAGACCTAGTAACACTCAGACTCGCAAGGGGAGCCGCCAGGGGTGTTTTCACGGGCCCGTTCGCGGCCAGTTTGTGGGGATGTCTCAGGGATGTCTCAGGCGGTTTGCTCGTTTCATGCCCAACATCCTTGGCTTTCAGATCAGATGTTGAGGATGCCTCAGGCGGGGCGCTGGTTTCAGCACCCCTAAGGGGAGCCGCCAGGGGTGTTTTCACTGGCCCGTTCGCGGCCAGTTTGTGGGGAGTCTCAGGCGGTTTGCTCGTTTTCATGCCCAACATCCTTGGCTTTCAGAGCAGATTTTGAGGATGTCTCAGGCGGGGCGCTGGTTTCGGCATCCCTAAGGAGAGCCGCCAGGGGGTAGGACACGGGCCCGTTCGCTATTATAGTCAAACGCTCATGAACAGACGCTCACTATGGCATGACATAAAACATGAGATGCACATATGGGGAGCTCCACGCAGTGAGTAATTTAAGCTATGTTTGAATACTCCTCCTGTAGAGGGACAGGCCCGACTTAATCCTGGAGGGACACGCGCAGGGCCCGCGCCTGGGCTCCTCGCCCCTGCCGCCGCCTCCCTCGCCTCCGAACGCAGACTCGGAGTCCCGGGGTCGCCGCCGGATGGCCCTGGCAGAGCCTCCCGACCCTCTTAGGGGGCCACGTGCGAACCCTGCCCCTACCCCCCACAATTTCTGAGGGGGAGGGCGGGGTTCACTTCGCTCGGGAGCTCCCGAGCGAAGTAAACCCCACCCTGCCCTCAAAAAACTTGGGGGATAGGGGTAGGGTTCGCATGTGACCCCCTACCTCTGGCACCGCCACTTGGCGGAAAAACCTGCGACGTCGTGAGAAGTCACGACTGGAGCCTCTGTCTGAGGCTTTCTCGAGCTGGATTTAGGTCGGCCATGCCCCCCTACAGGCGGATTTTGAAGAACAAATGCTACAACAAGATTCCAAAAATACAAACAAACAAAAAAATGGTCCCCATACAAAAATGGCTATTTAGGATAAAATCCTCCTGTAGTGGGACACTCCCGACTTAAAGCTGGATCGATCTGGGATGGCCCCAGGGCCCGGAGCGAGGCAACCCCTGACATGCGATGTCGTGATTATTGCAGCACCGGCTCCCCAGAGATCACGACACCTTCCCCCTGGATGGGCTCTCCATCTTGAGTCGTTTTCTGACGGTCCTGGGGCCCGTTGAGGGCCCCGAGACACCGAGGACGGGCAAAACCTCTCGCCCAGATCTCTTCACGACGCGAGCATGTAGCGGATTTCAGAAACCCTGGAACCAAAAACGTTTTCACTTCTTGTGGGCGCACGCTTCACTTCCGCCAGCCTCCGCCGCCCTTGGCTTTCGCTGGCGGAGGCAGCCTCGTGATACTTCCGCCGACCTTCCGTCGCCCTTCCGCCGCCTTCCGCCAGGAAGAGATGACAACTCCTTCGACCCTCGAAGGCAAGGCCCTTTCTGGAACGCCTCATGTGTGGGACGCCCAGGAAGGTCGCGCGGGCCTCCGCAAGTCTGTGCTCGTGTGGTCGATTGCTTTTGTGCGCCTGCTCGGCCAGGTGGGCCGCGGAACACACGCACTGCCGCGCGGGGACGGGGCCCCACGGAGGCGGCGCGGCCGGCGTACCCGGGCGCGACCTTCCGCGGGCGGCTCACGCGCGGAGGACAGCCTGGTGGCCCGCCCTGTGGTCACTAGTCGTGGGGCCGATGCGCAAGGCGGCGTGTAGTAAATGCTGAAGAGCAGGGAAGAGCAGAGGAGGAGGAGGAGGAGGAGAAGAAGGAGGAGGGGGAGGAGGAGGAGGAGGAGGAGGAGGAGGAGGAGGAGGAGGAGGAGGAGGAGGAGGAGGGAGGAGGGAGGAGGAGGAGGAGGCCCTCTTGGAACCTCTGGACTGGGCACAGGAGGTCGTGGCGAAAAAGGGGGGGAGGGGATGGGGAGGGGGGGAAACGGCGAGTGTAGGAGGAGGAGGAGGAGGAGAGGGAGGGAGGAGGACCTTTTGGACGTCTGGACCAGGCACAGGGGGTCTTGCGAAAAAGGGCAGAGGGGAGGGGAGGGGGGGGGGAAAGGCGAGGAGGATGAGGAGAGGATCTTTTGGACCTCTGGACCAGGCACATGAGGTCGTACGAAAAAGGGAGGGAGGGAGGTGGGGGCGGGGGGAAAAGATGCGAACATAAGACGAAAAAACGAGCCCCGCATGAAGGGTCTCGGAAGGGAGAGGAGGAGGAGGAGGAGAGAGGAGGAGGAGGAGGAGGAGAGGAGGAGGGAGGAGGCTCTGGAGACTCTGGATGACGACGAGGTGTGCCGAGAAAGGAGGAGGAGGAGGAGGAGGAGGAGGAGAAGGAGGAGGAGGACGAGTGACAGCAAGCACCTTGAGGGCGACGTGAGCTTCCGAAGCACCCACACGCAGCCCAGAAGAAGACTAGCGGCGACAGCGGGAGCACAGGGAGATTAGCGAGGAGGAGGGGGAGAAGGAGGAGGAGGAGGAGGAGGAGGAGGAGGAGGGGGAGGAGGAAGAGAAGGCGTAGGAGGAGGTGGAGGAGGAGGAGAAATTGGCTTCAACGGAGGGACCCGCGCCCGCCCACAAGGCGCGAGGAGGAGGAGGAGGAGGAGCCCAGGCCTCCGTTATAGTTATCCCTACTCTCTCTCTGCAGGGGACCCTGGGAGCCCGCATCGCAGAGCGCATGACTGGCTTTCCGCCGCGTCGAGCTCTGTATACAAAGGAGGCCCGTCCACAAGAAACCCTCGACAAGAAACCGACCCCAGGACGTCCGATTGATGGTGTGGGAACGTCACGCTCTCCAAAGCAAAGCAGTCGAAACCCAAGAAACCCAGGGCACCCTGGAGGCAAGCAGGGTGTTTCTTGGCATGGGTCTCCACTGTATCTGAAGGAACCCGATGCGGATCCCAGACACTGCATCTGCGCAACCGCTGGCACAGAACACGGATGCGGTGTTTGTTGCCCTTGGGCGCGAAGCTGGAGGTCCATGGGGCGAGGAGGTCTAGGGGCTCCCTGCTGTTGCGGGAGGGGCGATCAAGACCACAGGACGCGCGATGAGCGAGCCTTGACAGAGGCATCAGCAGCACTCGGACCCAGCCGCTGGCGCCTTGGTCGTGCCCCCCCCAGGGCCGTGGAGACGCGCGGGGACGACCATGCAGGCAATGCTGGCGCAATGCGCAAGGAAAGAAGGGCTCGGAGAGGGACGGGTCCTAGACCTGAGTCGGGCGCGTCCCCCTACAAGAGGAATGTTCAAACATAGTCCAGATAAAGTCTGGAGACGATTTTTATTTTACCACTTTGGGGCAAACCATGTTATATTTTTCCTCCAGAATCTGCCTGTAGGGGAACATGCCCGACCTAATCCGACCTGGACCCCAGGGCCGTCCCTGGGACTGCTTGCTCATCCCGAGCAGTTCTGCGACGGCCCGGGGGCCCGGAAGGGCCGGGGGAAGTCGGCGGCGAAGGAAAAAATCCTCGGGGGCCCTTTCCCTCAGGGCCCTGTTTTTTTTTCATGGCGACGACGGCGACGACGACGACGACGACGACGACGACGGCGACGACGACGACGACGACTCAGACCTCGGACATCCGACAACGGCAGCGACGACGGCCACGGCGGCGGCGACGGCGGCGGCGGCGGCGACGACCGAGGCGACGACGACCACGACGACGACGAGGGTGGCGACGGCGACGGCGACGGCGACGGCGGCGGCGGCGGCGACGGCGACGACGGCGGCGGTGGCGACGACGGCAGCGACGACGGCGAGCAGGCGGCGGCGCTGGAAGAAAAAAAACATAAGCATAAACTTTTGGCGCTCCGCGCGGATTTCTTGGATCTGCGCTGGACCCTCCAAGAAATGCTTATGTTATTTTTCCTTCTTCGGGGCGAGCAGGCGCCCCCCGCCTTCGGCGCTGGCGCCGGCGCCGGCGCCGGCGCGGCCGGCGCCGGGGCGGCCGCCGCGGGGGCCGCGGCCGCCAGCGCCGCCGCCGGCGCGGGGTCCGCAGCGGAGGAGACGGCCACGGCGAGGGCGCCCCTGGCGGGGCGGCGGCGAAGGCCACGGCACGGGTCGAGGCTCCGAGCTTCGGCACGGCGAGGGGCTCGGCCGCGAGAAGCCTCCCACGAGAAGCCCGAGCCTGAGACCCCAAGGCGCGAGGAGGAGGAGGAGGAGGAGGATTAGTTAAGGGGTGAGGGCCATGGAGCGGACTGGAGGAGTAGGGAGAGATGATGGAGGAGGAGGAGGTGGAGGAGGATTGAGGAGGAGAAAGAGGAGGAGGAGGAGGAGGAGGAGGAGGACGAGGAGGAGGAGGAGAAGGAGAAGGCCAGGCCTCCGTTATACCTCCTCTACCGTCTCTCTGCAGGGGGCCTTGGGAGCCCGCAGCGCGGCGCGCAGGACTGGCTTTCCGCCGCGTCGAGCTATGTACACTGTGGAGGCCCGTCCACGAGAAGCCTTCCACAAGAGGCCCAAGCCTGAGACCCCAGGGCCTCCATGGACTTTCGGCGTGGGAGCGTCACGCCGTCCGTCGCAGAACCATCGAAACCCCAGAAGCCCAGGGCACCCCGGAGGCAAGCAGGGCGGGCTTCCACCGCAGGGGCCCCCAGAGAGGCCCAGAGCGGCCCAAGACGCCCCACAAGCTTTCGTCCTGATCTCTGCCACGGCGCGAGCATCTCTGGGGCTTCTCGTCCCCACCCCTCCTGGGGTGACCGCGCCGCTTGCTCGGGCTGTGCGTAGGGTGGCCTATATGTGACCAAACATAGCTGATGAAGACGTTGGTGATGGAAGGAGACCATACGGCAGGTTCGTGGTGTCGTGACGACCCCGGCGTTGGTCTCTGACACCGCCTGGATCGTTCGAATGGACACGATCGGGTGCTTTTCGATCGCCAGATCGTTCCATATTGGCTGACTCTGGGCCGCCGCCAGCGTTCAACCTTGAACGCCCGCGCTGGAGTCGCCGCCGCGTCGCCACGACGCGAACCTATCCAACGGGCCAACGATTTCGGAGGCTCACGGGGCGTCAGAAACATGTGTATGGAACCCTTACGGAGGAGCTGCTCAGGGAATGGGTCAGGACTAGAAGAAGGAAAAACTGCACAAACACAAACTTTGGGCGCTCCGCGCGGACTTCTTGCATCTGCGCTGGACCCCCCCCTCCCGGGCCCTGGCGCGGCCGGGGACGGCGCCGGAGGCCCGGGGCCGCAGATCCTGGCGTCGGAAAAGGAAGCCGCGACCGGGCCTAGGATGACGGAGCCACTCACTGTCCAGCATGCAGGATGGCAGGGGGAGCGGGAGGAGGGATGACGAGGGGGCGACGCACGCGATGAGAACGTGGAGAAGAAGGAGAAGGAGGGGGGAGGGGAGAGGGGTAGGAAGGAGGAGGAGGAGGACTCGCAAGTCTGACATTATATGAATTACTTTATTCTGACCCTGAGGCCATCAGAGTAGTATGGGGGCTTATGCTCATGCGGCCTTTATCTGATTCTGATGATTATGCTTATGAGCTGGGATTTAGGGCTAGTAGGTAGATCGATATGAGTATGAGTGTAATACAACCGGTGTGCCGGCTTTTCAGTACGGGCTCCCCGAAGTCCCGACCACTTCCCCAAGGCCTGGTTTCACCCCCAGTCGTTCGCTGACGGCCCCAAGTCCTGGCAAGGGCCCCTGAGTAACTAAACACCCTCCGCCCTCATTTCGACGCGATGAGGTCAGGGAAGAAGGAGGAGGAGGAGGAGACCAAACATCCGACGTCCTGATGTATTGGCAATGGGGCTCCCGAAAAATCTGGACCCCTTCCTGGGGGCCGGCTTTCCGCCCTGAACCGTGGTTTGACGCAAGAAGGTCTGCTGCTCGGTCACATGGTCCTCGGCCGCCGGGACGATCTGCGCCAGGCACCCCTGGGAACGTCCTCGGCGAGGGGCAGCTGCAGGGAAGCGCCCCGAGGCTGGAAAACCTCCAAGAACCCACGAACGCACCACACGAAACATCGAACCTTTACACAACGCGAGGACGCCAGGGGATGAGGGGGAAACATCGACCCGAAATCGGCGATACATCGCCGACACATTGGCAACGGGCCCCCGATGCCGAAACAGCACGTTCCTGAGCGGGATTGGCTGATGGTCCCCACATCGGCAACCAATGGTGGATTCGGGGTTGATGCATCCCCGCCTGAGCATACAGTAGACACATACTGCAAGAACTCTCGCTATCAGCAAAATTAGAACAAATTTTTCGTCGATCGTTGAGGGTCCTGAGACCTCAGGTGCCCTGGAGCTTCAATGGGTGCCTGGGGCCACCGGGGGAGCCGAAGCTTCTGTGGGCCACCTGGTCGCAAACCGATGTCTTATTTGGCATGCGCACTGAATCTCACACCCCTAACGTTGCTCTGGAGCCCCGTCAATGACGCCTGGCCCTCGGCCTAAGCCCCGCTGCGCTGCACGCTCGAATCTCGGCCAAACATCCGAACGCTGCCCCTGAGGAGCATCAAAAGCGGTCTTTCCTCCTCCTCCTCCTCCTCCTCCTCCTGCTGCTGCTCATCCTCCTCCTCCTCCTCCACCACCTTCTCCTCCTCCTCCTCCTCCTCC
>CAUYUJ010019153.1:0-42628 GCA_963575745.1 Prorocentrum cordatum
CTACTACTACTACTACGACGACGACGACTACTACTACTATTACTACGACTACGACTACTACTCTACTACTACTACTACTACTACTACTACTACTACTACTACGACTAAGACTACTACTACTACTACTACTACTACTACTACTACTACTACTACTACTACTACTACTACTACTACTACTACTACTACTACTACTACTACTACTACTACTACTACTACTACTACTACTACTACTACTACTACTACTACTACTACTACTACTACTACTACTACTACTACTACTACTACTACTACTACTACTACTACTACTACTACTACTACTACTACTACTACTACTACTACTACTACTACCACTACTACTGCTACTACTACTACTACTACTACTACTGCTACTACACCATCACCATCATCACAACAGCCACCACCATCATCAGATCATCAACGCTATCATCACAACCACCACCACCGCAATCAGAATCGGCATCATCACCACCATCATCAGCAACACCATCATCAGCAACAACAGTTATCACCATCATCAGCAACATCCCCCGTTCGCCTGCTCTTCCACAAGCCCATTCTCCTCCTCCTAATCGCAGGCCCCACCTGACCCCTAGAACACCTTTGCATTCTCAAGCACCTCCTGCATGCTGTTCCCCCTCCTCATCCTCATCTTCCTGCCCCTCGTCCTCAACCTCCCCTCATCCCTCTCCTTATCTTCCTCCTCTTCCTCGTCTTCCTTCTCCTTCCCCTCCTCCTCGTTGTTCTCCCCATCACTCCCCATCCTCCCTCCCCCAACGACGCGGAAGACCTGACGGCCACGACGATGACAATGATCACGACCATGACCACGACGACGACTTCGACCGACGGCGTCGCCTGTGGAAGCCCAGACAGAGGCATACGCATCCTGGCAAAGGACCCGGTGGAGCCCCCCTACAAAGCCAGAAAAAACGTGAGGGTAAAGCAGAAACTGGGCGGGGCCGCCATGCAATCCCAGCAACTGGGGCCGCCGGTGGAGCCGTCACAAAGCGTGCGGAGTGTGTCGAACTGGGGCGGGGCGGGGCCGCCCTGCGAACCCTGCCACTGGGGTCTTCGGTGGAGCACCCTAAGAGGTCGCGAAGCGTGTGAGGGGTATGCCGAAATGGGGCGGAGGGCGCCATGCTAACCCTGCCACTGGAGCCCTCGGTGGAGCTCCCCATGGGGTCACGAAGCGTGTGAGGGACCGTGCCGAAATCCGGCGGGGCCGCCATGCGAGCCCTGCCACTGGCGCAGTGGAGCCCCCGGTGGGGCAACGGAACGTGTGAGGGGGTGAGCTGAAGTGAGGCGGGGCCGCCACGAGGACGATCACATGCCGACGAAAACGACCACGATGACGACGACCACGACCACGACCAACACCACGACCACGTCCACGACGACGACGACGACGATGACGACGGTAACGACGACGACAATGATGGCGACCAGTACGACGACTACGATGACTTCGGTGACGACGTCGACGAAGACAACGACTACGACGACGACAATGATGGCGACCAGTACGACGGCGACGACAACGACGACGACGACGACGTAGACGACGACGACTACGACGACGACGACGACGACGGCGACGGCGACGGCGATGGCGATGGCGACGTCGACGGCGCGGGCGACGACGACGACGACCAGTACGACGACGATGACGACGGTGCGGACGGTGGCGACCAGGACGAAGACCACGACGACCACGACGACCACGACGCCGACGACGAGGACGACGACGACGACGACGACGACGAAGACGGCGACGGCGACCAGGACGAAGACCACCACCACCACCTTTACCAAAACGACGGTGATGACGGCGGCCACGACGGCGGAGACGGCGACGACGACGGCCAACTCCACGACCACCGCGACCGCGACGACGACGCCCACCACGACGACGCCCGCGGCGACTGCGGCGCGCCGGCCACGGCCACGGCGGCGACGGCGCCGCGGGCGCCGAGCCACAGGCCGCGCGTGGCGGCAGGCCCCATCCTCGCGTGTTCCCGCGAAGGCGTAGTGCTCCAGGCTGCTCGCGAACAGGTGCAGCTCGTCCTCCGCGCGCGCGGCGCGCGCGCGCGGCGCCCTGGCGCGGAGCCCTCCGCGCGCTCCTAGACGGCGCCTCGCCCGCGGCCTTCGACTGTGGCCTTCGGCGGCGGCCATCGGCGGCGCCTCGTCGACCCTCGAAGGCCCTCGGGGGGGAAGCTTGGAGGACCCTCGGGAGGCGCTGGGAGGTCCTCCGCCCGCTCCCCCGATCTTGCGCCTCGAGGCTCGACGCTGCCGTCGCTCTGGAGGTCTTCGGGCGACTCTCCAGGGAGCTCGTCGCCACGGCTGGACGCGTCCCGAAGAACCGGCCGGATTCGGCCCCGAGAGGCGCCCCAGGGCCCATCCGGAGCGGAATTCTGGACCAGGGGACGGGGTTCAAAGATCGCGGATTGTGGACGTCGCTGGCACCTTATTGTACCTCCCGAAGGGAATCTGGGAGACACAGAGAACTCCACGACCCTCTGGAGAGCTTCTCCTCTTCGTTCCTACCACTTCTCCAACTCATCAGCATAATCATCATGATCATCCTGATCATCATCATGATCATCATCATCATCATCATCATCATCATCATCATCATCATCATCATCATCATCATCATCAGCAGCAGCAGCAGCATCATCATCATCAGCAGCAGCATCATCATCATCATCATCATCATCATCATCATCATCATCATCGTCCTCCTCCTCCTCCTCCTCATCATCATCATCACCACCATCATCCTCAGCAGCCATCATCATCAGCAGCAGCATCATCACCACTACCATCATCGTCATCATCATCACTACCATCATCATCACCATGATTTCATCATCATCACCACTACCAGCATCATCATCAGCATCATCAGCATAAACAGCAGTGGCATCATCAGCTTCATCATCATCATCATCATCATCATCATCATCATCATCATCATCATCATCAGCACCATCATCATCATCATCACCATCATCACCATCATCGGCAGCATCACGATCACCATCATCATCAACACCATCAGCATCATCAGATTCATAAGCATCATGATTGTCATCATCATCATCATCATCACCACCACCACTGCCAGCGCCAACACCGTAAGAATGATGACAATAACAAACAAAATCACCCTCTCCCTCACCATCACCATCAGCATCACGATCACCAATTCAGTCACCATCACCATCTCCATCATCAGCAGCAGCAGCAGCAGCACCAGCATTTTCATTTGCATCATCACCAGCGCCATCATCATCATCACAACAATACTCCTTGCCACCCCGTCTTGGGTCGTGCATTGAATCTAAAGCAAGTAGGGTAAGTGCAGCACCGTTCCTGAACCCCTATCACTCAACACTGGGTCATCCGCATCACCATTCTCGACAGCAACATATCATGATATCGCCACCACCATCATCAATATCAGTACCGTCAACACCGTCATCGCCACCATCGGCATCACCACGATCACCATCATCAGCAGCACCATTATCATCATAATCAGCTTCATCATCATCACCATCATCACTGCCACCACACTCATCATCGTCATCATCATCATACGTGCTCACCACTGTCATCAGCATTATCAACAGCACCATCATCAGATCATCAGCATCATCATCATCAGCATCATCAGCATCAGCATCATCATCAGCAGCATCATCGTCATCAGCACCATCACCACCACCACCATCACCACCATCAGCATCACCATCACTATCCTTCTCCTACCTCCTCCTCCTCCTCCTCCTCCTCCTCCTCCTCCTCCTCCTCCTCCTCCTCCTCCTCCTCCTCCTCCTCCTCCTGCGCCTCCGGCGCCCGCCCCCGCCGCCCCCTCCGCCACCTTGCACACGGCCGCGCCCCGGCTCCGCTCCCACCGCGCTCCCCTGCTGCCGCTCCTCGACCCCCATTCGTGCGCGCTGCGCCCGCCGGAAGTGGACGCCCACACTCCTGATGGGGCCGTCGTCGGGGTATTTCTTCTCCTCCTCCTCCTCCTCCTCCTCCTCCTCCTCCTCCTCCTCCTCCTCCTCCTCCTCCTCCTCCTCCCCGTTTCAACGTGGCCCCGAGAGGCTTCGAATGCACCCGATGGGGGGCCCAGCCATGGCCGCGAGGGGCGGGGGTAGTACAGTCGGGGCGCTGCCCTAAGGAACCCTAACTAAGGAACGGGGCCCCTTTCTCCCAGAAATTGAACTTCGACTTCCCATGGAGAGCCTCGGGAGAACGGAAGGCAAACTGTAGAAGCATCAAGGAACACCGAGCCCCTCCCCAACGAAAAGGGTTCCTTCTTCAGCGCCCCGACGGTAGGGCAGGTGCCGTCGAAGCGGGGGTGGCTGGGCACGTGGGGGTCGTTTGGCACGGCGGAGCGGGGGGGGGGTCGTCCCTGGATCCGCGGGGGGTGGCTGGGCACGTGCCGCCAGAGCGGGTGCGGCATGTTCGTGCCGTGACGACCCCAGCGTAGGCTTCTGTCCGCCTCCTCCGCCTCCTCCTCCTCCTCCTCCTCCTCCTCCTCCTCCTCCTCGACTGATCGCTCCATGCTGGCCGACTCTGGGCCACGGGCGGCGCTCGACCGTGAACGCCCGCGGCGGGGTCGCAGGCACGTCGACGCTATACGAATCTACAGCAGAAGGGGCTTCGAGGCGAGGGAGAAGGCTTTCTTCAAAGACACCGTCTACCCCAGCCGGCGACTCCTGGGGTGATCGCTCCAGGAGTCGCCTGGCTTTTGGTTTGCTATAACCCCCAGGGCCGAGCGGCCCCTGGGGGGAGGGCCGCGTCGGAGGAACTCTCAGGCCATCAAGGCCCAGGAATCAGGGGGGAGGAGTCCGCCTCCCTGCCCACCTCGGGCTCCCCGACCCCAGGCCCCCGCGAACGACCTCGACAGGCCGGCAGAGGCCCCGAAACGTCTCCAGGAGGATCCGCGGCCGCGGCCGCGAAGCCGGTCCGAGCTCAGGAGCTTGTCCTCGTCACGGTCGAACTTGTGGAAGACCGCCTTGATCCTTGGACGGGCCCCCGATAGAGTCGGGCGTGTCCCCCTACAGTGGGATTTTCGACGAATCATAAAAATACCCCAAACATAATCAAACAATAATCCAAAACTAGTCTGGGGACGATGTTTGGAGTATGAGTATGTCTTGACCTTTTTGGGGTATCGTTTGGGGTATTTTTTGCTTTTCGTCGAACATCCCCCTGTGGTGGGACAGGCCCGACTTAACGACAGACCCGAGCAGATGCCCCGGCGCGGCGTGGGGCGCCCCCCGGAGGCCCCGGCGCGCGGACGAGCGGGCACCGCCTCCGCTGCTCCACCGGACGGCTCCCAGGGGGTGCGCTCCGACCACGGCTTCGGGGCGAAGCCGACCGTGGCGGCGAGGGCCTGAGGGAGGGGTGGCAGCGTGGTCGGAAGAGCTCCCTCTTGTGGCTGGCTGCGCCGGCGTTGGCCATCGGTGGAGGCCGCCTCTCCAGGGGTGCGCTCCGACCACGGCTTCGGAGCGGCGCCGACCGCGGCGGCGAGGGAGGGGTGGCAGCGTGGTCGGAAGAGCTCCCTCTCATGGCTGGCTGCACCGGCGTTGGCCATCGGTGGAGGCCGCCTCTCCAGGGGTGCGCTCCGACCACGGCTTCGGGGCGGCGCCGACCGCGGCGGCGAGGGAGGGGTGGCAGCGTGGTCGGAAGAGCTCCCTCTCATGGCTGGCTGCACCGGCGTTGGCCATCGGTGGAGACCGCCTCGCCTCTCCAGGGGTGCGCTCCGACCACGGCTTCGGGGCGGCGCCAGCCGCGGCGACGAGGGAGGGGTGGCAGCGTGGTCGGAGTAGTTTCCTCTCTCTAACCAGCCTCGAACTTATCCCTATCCCTGAGATGGGCGAGCGAAAAAGCGAGGGCAATCCTAGGGATAGGCCCTCAGAAACTGCGGGAACCCTTAAGATCGGCATCGAGGTGAGGCGATGCCAAACATAAGGATAGGGATATGTTTCAAATTGGTAATCCTCTCGTGACTGGCTGCGCCGGCGCTCTGGCCACCGGTGGAGAGACCGTTCTTCCTCCTCCTCCTCCTCCTCCTCCTCCTCCTCCTCCTCCTCCTCCTCCTCCTCCTCCCTCCTCCTCTGGTGCAGCGGCTGCAGAGCACTCTTCGGCGCGGGCGGGAGGGCTCGGCGAGGGCGGCAGCAGCAGCGCCTCCCCTCCGCGGCCGCTCTCGCCCCAGGGGCCTCCGAAGAAGGCCCCCACGCGTGCAGCGGCGCGCACTCTGGCGTCGAGCCCGCCGTCGCCGGGGCAGAGCGGGGGCCCCCTCCCCGCCTCTCGTGGGCAGGATCCCGCATCGAGGAACTCCGTGCCCATGAGCTGGGAGGCTGGCAGCTTTCCCTTGGCTGGAACTTCTGTGGGACTCGCGCTACCCTGACCCCCCGCGTGGGGAACGATGGCCCCGCCGACCGCCCCTCTGGTTCCGCTTCGGGCGACGTCCGGGACATCCGGCGGATCCGGGGGATCCGGCGATAAAGTCCAAGACGGCGCCCTCGCGCGGGACACCTTGAAACTCCCAGGAGGCGTCCCCCGTCGAGGAGACGCCGCGAGAGGGGGGGTAGAGGGGGGAGGGGTGGGGCGGAGCAACATGAAATTATCGTAACATTAGCATCGCATCAACGTAGGAATCGCAGGGGAACTCAGTTTTTAATTGGCGCATATTGCTAATTCGAGCATGTAATTTAACGCGCTTTAATTAACGAGGATAGCTAATTAAAGCAGATTGGGCCCTCACGGGATGTCCTGGACGTCGCCTGAAACGGAACACGGGGGCCTCTGAGCGCCTCCTTGGGGGGGTGTCCCAGGGGGTGTCCCGCGCGATCGCGCCGGTTTGGAACGGAACATGGGGGAGGGCCTCCTTGGGGAGGCTCCGGGGTGTGTGTGTTTTTTTTTCAGGGGATGTCCCGCGCGGCGGCGCCGGTTTGGAATTCGTCGCCGGATTCGCCAGGTTTCCTGGACGTCGCCTTAGACGGAACTCTGCAAGACGTATATGAAAATAACAGATGCGTTTAGATGCGACCGAGCCCAGGTGCAGGCGAGAAACCCATCTTCTGCAACGACGACAATCTAGATTTGTTTGATGCGCGCCCCCGGCCTGCGCGGGGGCGCCGCCGTATCTGAACGTACATATATATATACACACACAGTAAGGTCTCATACTTTGGGACCGTATCTATTTCTCCTTGCAGAAACATTTTTTCCGTATCTATCTTTTCAAAGAATGACAGCGCCGCGACGTATCTATTCGTATTGAACTTCTGTCAGAACGAATGCCGTTGGCTGTGCTGTCGGCACGAACGAAATCCATGACACTGGCCGACGCAATTAACAACGGGATGGGGATAGTGGGAGGCCGTCGCGATGAGGAGTTCGGAGACGAAACGAAATTTAGGAGAGAATTGGGTCGGAACAGGGAACCGTAGGACGGGGAAAGCAAGGAGGAGGAGGAAGAGGAGGAGGAGGAGGAGGAGGAGGAGAGGGGGGGAGGAGGAGGAGGAGCAGGAGCAGGAGCGGAGGAGGATGAGGAGAGGATGAGGATGAGCGATTCGGACGATGACCGCGGACCAGGAGGAGGAGGAGGAGGAGAAGGAGGAGGAGGAGGAGGAGGAGGAGGAGGAGGAGGAGAAGGAGGAGGACGCGCGGCGAGGAGGCAAGAGGAGCGAGGTAAAGCTGGAGGGGGCGTCAGAAGGAGAACGTGGAGGAGGGGGAGTCAGGAAGGGGATGAAGTCGATCAACGATTGAAGAAAATTGTTCTTCTGCTTCGTCCTCCTTGTCCTCATGATCGTTCGGCTCGCCCGCAGTCCATGATTTCCCACTTCACTTCCTCCTCCTCCTTCTCCTACTCCTCAATATCATCATCGTCGTCCTGACTGGCATGTGTATGTCTTCCCTGTTCGTGGTAATTGAGTGGCCTAGGCCTGGCAGTGGAGACGCGGCGCCGTATCTATTCGTATTCATTTGTGGTAGACATGTTTTCCAGCGGTGGGCGCCATATTGAACCGCATCTGATCACGTGTGAACATATATACTCGTATCTAAAAATGGACACTATCTAAACTCTTGCAAACAGACCTCCCGCATTTAAAACAGTAAGACATCGCATCTAAACGTATCTATTGTTGAATGATATCCATTCGTATTCCATTTTCTGCGTGAGAACGCTGTGAAACATATATGATTCAGGGAGTAATTGTTGGTACCATCCGGTCCTTCCGAATGCAGCTGCCGCTGGGGAAATGAGCAACCAGCATCGATTTATAGATGGGTCGCCCAGGGAACTCTGAGGGCCTCCTTGCCGCGACGTTTTGTCTCGGCGGGCGCGAAGAGCGGGGGGCGCGTTCCCGGCTCTGGGCGCGCGGACGGCGCGTGCCTTCGCACAGCGATGCCGTCGCCGCTGGCCCGCCCGCCCGCCCCCCCCGCCGCCCTGGGCCGCGCGCGCCTCCGCCGCGATCGCCAGGCGCTCCTCGACCAGCTTCTCGGCCGCGGGCGCGTCTACGTTCCGCAGCTCCGCAACAAGTTGCAATCGGCAATTCTGGACGCACTGCCGGCAGCAGGAACCGCCCTGCAGCTGCGCGAACGCCGCGACCCCGCGCCGTCAGCAGCGCCGAGGGCGCCGCGCGCGGAGCATCGAGCGCCCCAGGCAGTCATCTGCCATCACCTGCAAGTTCGGCACAGCTGGCAAGAGAAACTTGCAGGCCAAAAGCGGCGGCTGCAAATTGATGAA
The DNA here is from genome assembly GCA_963575745.1 of Prorocentrum cordatum. Taxonomy (NCBI): domain Eukaryota; class Dinophyceae; order Prorocentrales; family Prorocentraceae; genus Prorocentrum; species Prorocentrum cordatum. The sequence continues at coordinate 8,795 of CAUYUJ010019153.1, forward strand.
GACAAAGGATGAATAGCAAATAGACGAAGTGAAAAAGGAAAACGGGGGAGAGGGCGGCGAGGGGGGAAGCCCCGAGGCAGATCGATATGTCCCTCCTGCACAGGAGGGAGAAGGGAAGATGACCTCTGTTTTTGAGAAAGCCGAAGCGACCCCATCACAATATCCGCACGAAAGGCTGCGAGACAAACCTGGACATCAACGCGACGCTGGACCCTTTGGGCGCGAGCACGCTGCCAAGACGCTTGGCGCAGTGAGCGCCCGTGCCCCCTAAGTCCCCGCCTCTGCATGTCTGGCGCGTCTGGGGCCGATGCCCCGCGCAGGGCTTATGGGCCCACCTCGAGCACTTGATGAATATTCTGTTTCATTTGATACGCCCTGGGGCGCATGCCTCGCAGGGCGGCGCGTTGCAGGCTGAACTTGATCCACTGGCCACGCAGAACTTCACCCCTTCATCCTGCCACGTCGCAAGCAAACGTAGCACTGAGACAAATGAACCTTAGCACGTCTCATCGCTGCCTCCTCGACGACATCCCGGTCGCACGGCTCGTCGGCGAGCGTTTTCCCAGAGGGCGCCATGCGTCGGATAACGGCAGCTCGCCCTGCAAGGCGCAATGTTTTTGTGTCTGGCGGTCTTCATGGCCAAGGAGAGGATTCGATCCGCTGCTGGCGACCGCTCGCACCAGACACCCAAGCGCCCCCATAGCGCTTTGCACTATTCGTCGCACGCGCGGCCAGAAATCTTTATCACTCGCATTTATATGAAGGACATTTGCCCCCGCCAATCTGCGGCCACGCCCAAACCAACTGCGCGTAACCAATCGGTTTTCCAGACAGACTGTCTACCCATGAGGTTGACACCATTCGCGATATAGTAACACCCTGTTCCATTAAGTGTTGGATCAGCTGCGTCTTCGCGCGCCCATTGCTCCGCCGCGGCGCCGCGCTCCCGACGCGCTCCGGCTGGGGGGCCTGCGCGGGCGACGGGGGGGGGGGGGGGCGGGGGGCGGGGGAGGAAGAAACAGGGGTGGAGGGCTTGCCGCGGCGTCGCGCGGCGCCTCCAGCAGCGCCCCGCCTGCTCGTTGAACTGCGGGAGCCCGAACACTAGTTCCCAGCGCCCGCGCAGCTGCACCATCGCAGACCTGCGGCCTAGGTCAGCACCTGCCATCCTGTTCATGCGAAAATCAGATTTCCACCGAGCTCTGCCGTCGTGGCGGGCTGCAGGGTATCTACCTGTAGCCGCGAGCAGAAAATCCAAAAGGAAATCGCACTGAAAATGTCATGCCACGCGTTTTCATGGAAGCCTTCATCAGCCCAGCGATGGGCACGCGTAGCTTGTGCGCATCCATTGTTTTGGGCGGCGCGATCTCAACCGACCGGTCGCGGCCCCACTGATGCGGGGCGCCGCGGGCCCACAGACCTGCAGGAATCATCGAACCGACTTGCACTGCCGAGAGGCAGCGTTGCGCGTGACTCTCCCCAACTTCATCCGGACCGCCGGTGCCCCCCAGATTTTCCGACGTGCCGCATTGCGCCAGTTGAACAAAGCATCCGTGCGGCAAGCCGAAAGCGACCCACTCCTTCAGCTCGCAGCTGCGCCTCCCGCCCCAACAACGGACATCTGCGGAAGGCGTCCTGGGCCACAAACCGCCTCGAATAAATCCTCTGCGCAGCCTCCTGGATACATAGCCGCCGACGTTTGCCCACTTGCTGACGCCCTTCTTGCCCGCTCCTCGGTGGCCGGTCAAGCCGCCCACTCCTCGGTGGCCCTCCGCGTGGGCGTCGCCCAGGAGCGACTGGGCACGGGAGTGGGTGGGCGCATTGGTCGTCGCCAGCGCGCCCACGTTCGCCCTCGACTTCCTGCCCCGAGGAAGAGACGCAGCATCATCATGGCGCACGCGTTTGCCGAGCATTTCTGCCCGCTGAAAATCCGGGCGCCTCGCGCCGCAAGGCCGCCGCGGAAGACGTCGCTGGCGACGGGCCGACGCCGGCGGCCCTCCTGCACAGGAGGGCAAACGAGAATGCGATTGTGATATTTTCTCAAGAGCGCAGCGGCAGCGAACTCGCCGCTCAGGCACTCGGCTGCGCCAATAAAGCCAGCGAAGGGCCACCAGGATATGCAATAACACGTAAATGGACAACGCCTCCTTGATCTAAAACCCCCCAGTTGCCCCCCCCACTCACCCCCCTTTCCCCCCGTCCCCCCCCCCCCCATTCGCCCCTCTTATCTGCGCGCGCCTGGGCCTCGCGCGCGCCCGAAGAGCTCGGAATACTCGCGCGATGGCGTTCGAGCATTTCCTTTGCGCCGGCAAGCTGCCTCTGGAGAGCGGGCGGCTCCTTCGCGCCCACGGTGCGCGCCTCCTGCGCCGCGGCGATATTGCAGCACTCGTCCTCGAAGTTACCCAGGACATCGATGCCGCCCTCGATCTCCTGCGAGCAATCCGACCGCAGCCTCTCCAAATTGCCATCCTTGGAAGCCTCGCCCTTCGACGTCAGCTGGCCCCTGCGCTCGCGCAGCGACATCTGGAGCTATGCAGACCAGACAAATAATCCCTGGAACGGAAAAACAAAGCGCCCGACCACCCCCACCCCCCGCTGCCCCCTGCCGCCGCGTCTAGCCCAGGGGGCGGAGGAGCGGGGAGGCGGGGGCGATTGTCTTTTCCCCCCTTCGGTCTTGAAATACTTCACCGCTTCCTTAACTTCGGGGGTCAGCGGGCGTTCGTCCTTCGCCTCCACTTTCGACTCGGGCGACGCTGCCCGGCGCCGGAATGGCGCGCCCACTGCGTCGCACACGCCCACGAGGCGCGAGCCGCTCTTCGCATCTGCGCTGCCAGAGATCGCATTGGATTGCCTCTGCGTCCATCTCTCCGTGCGCCCTTCATCCCCGACGAAGAAATGCTTGGTCAACTCCTCATTCGTGTCATGAGTTGCGGGTGGAAGCATCTCCACGGCGTCGAACTCTTTCGCGTTCTCTTCGCGCAAGCCGACGGCAAGTTTGATCGCTTCCTTGCGCGTGCCGAAATCAGAGATAACGCATCCTTTCAGCTTGAGAATCTGCGCTGGGATAAGGCACCTGTCCTTGCCCGAAAACTCATCCTCTTGAACGCGGTCACAAGACTACTCGAAGTTGCACGGCGAACCTCAAGTTATCTGCAGCCCTGCCGCGCTCGTTTCCCTCCCACATGTTCAGGGAGCGTTTCTTATCCTCTTGGTTCACAAGCCCGTTCCACTGCGCATGGCATTCCCTGGCGGCCTTCCCTTTGCCATCATCGGTGCGTGTGCTGCTGCGCTGGCGCCGCAGGGAAGTGGACATCCTATTCAGCTCCCCGCGGTCGAGGGCGGTGCACTTGGGCTGGACCTCTGCCTTCTTCTTAGGGGCGCAAACGGTCATGGCGACGCCGATGACAGCCGCTGGCAAGCAGTGCAACACGCACGCCAGGAGGGCGAGGAATTGCAATTGCATCGCCGCTCGCAAGCTCAGCGCGGAGGGCACTCGATCAGGAAAGCTACGCAACCTGGAGTGCTGGAGCCGAAGAGGGAGCAAACGTGCTGGATGAAGGGCCGCGGCGTTTCGCGTCGTCGAGTTCCCCGATCGAGTGGCGAGACAATGCCAAAATGGCAAGGCGTGAATCCACATCCTTCTTCTCCCCCCTTCATCCCATTCTTCCTGCGCCCCCCTCCTCGGACCTCCTCCAGCGCAGGAGGGCGAAATCTGGTCCGACTGCGTCTTCACGTCAAACGGAACGCGCGCGCCGTTTTCGGCCTGCGGGCATGCGGCCGCTCAAGAAAAGACAGCGAGCGCCGCGGATATTCTGCGAGCTGCAAGAATCACATGGCTCATCCTGAAATATCATCAGAACTGCACAAATACTGTAAAACTCCCCTCGCGCAGCGAACTACAAGCATACTATGTATCGGGCAACTTCTGGAGCAGCGCAACTGCCTCCTGCTCGGCGGTTGGGCGGATCGCCGGCTGCATTTGCTCGGGGCATTTACTTGGGGAGACAGTTATGCGCGTGCTACGCGCGCGCTCTATTACGACGCATTTCAAGCATCCGCCACTGCCAACGCCGCCGCCCACGCACGCTGCGCGCGCGCTGCGCGCGGCGCGCTACGAGCGTGCACGTTGCGCGCGGCTGCAAATGAGATTTGTCTCATGCCGTCTCCGCGCATGAATCGCATCGCTATAATTGACTAGAACCATCGCGCGCGCTTCGCGCGCGCTCAAGTTCTAGCTAGCTTCTTGCGGCCTCCTCGGAGCATCCTGGACTGCTTCTTGAAGTCGTCATGGGACCTTCTTGGCATGTCTTCGGGGGCCTCTTAGAAAGAGATTTGAAACCTTTTGGGTGCCGTCTTGGGGCCTCTTGGAGCCTCTTTGGGGCTTCCTGGGGGCCTCTTGGGGTCTTTTCGGGGCCTCTTGGGGCCTCTTGGGGGCCATTTGGGGCCTCTTGGGGGCTTCCTGGGGGCATATTGGGGCCTCTTGTAGGCATCTTGGGGCGGAAAGCTTGAGTTGCCAGTTCGCGTTCCCGCTCTTGGGCCCCTCTTGGGGCCTTCTTGGGACCCTCTTGCGCCGGCTTGGGCGGCTCTGGGGCCGTCTCGGGGCTCTCTCGGGCCGTCTTGGGGCCCTCTTGGGGGCCCCTTGGGCCGTCTTGGATAGGTTTGGGGAGCCTCTTGGGCGGTGCTTTAGCGCCGGAAACACGAAACAGCGACAATGGAACAAATACATACATATATATATATATATATATATATATATATATATATATAAGATTTTGCCCCTCTCAGAGCGCTCTTCGGCGGCATCTTAAAGGCCTCCTGGGGCGTCTCGGGGGCCTCCGGGGCAATTTAAACGCATCGTGCGTCGACGGAGATCCCTGGACGTCGTCTTGGGGGCGTCTCGAGACTGCCCGGGGCCGCCAGGACTGCTGTCTGAGGTCTCCCCGGGGCGAATTTAAACGCCCCAGAGGCGGGCCCAGGCCCCGGGCCGCGCATTCGCGGTCGGGGCCCCGGCCCCCGGCTCCCAGACCCGGCCCACCGTTATGCATGTGTGTATGACCTAACAGAATAAGCACCTTACAAATACTATATAACATTGCTTCAAAACGCGGGGGCGTTGCGATGGCCTACCAACGGGGAGTTAAACCTGAACAGATCTGGCGGCGCAGCGTGGAGTACACAGGACAAATCACAACGCAAAGCTCGCATTCACAATTTTTCTTTGTCGAAAAAACTCCCCCAGGACACGAAATCGTAGATTTCTGACGAACACAAAGAAGAACTGGCGAAAACAAATATCGGAAAACAAACACAACACACACACACACACACAAATTCGCTTCTAGTTCTCGCGCAGCTCAGCTGCGGCGCGCGACCAGTGCGGCCCCAATTTTGCATGCCATCGATCACCGCATCAACGCTCGTCTCCACAGCCAGTGGGGTTTGCCTTTCCCTGCTGCCTGCGCGTGGCCATGCAAGGTGTTGGCGCCTGCGCGCGCCCGCTGCTACCTCCTGCTCGCAGCCCCTGCGCGCCCCCCCCCCCCCCCCCCCGCCCCCCCCCCCCCCCCCGCCCCGTCTCGAGGCAGGCCCTCCTGCGCAGGAGGCAGATGTGACGGATGGCGACGCATTTTGCGGCACGCGGCCACCCTGCTTTGAGGCGCGCTCGGCCCTGCAGGACGCGCTGCAGAGCTGCCCGCATGGCTCGCGGCCATCCCAGTCGGCGCGTGGTTGCCTAGGCCGTGCTGCCGCCGTTGCTGTCGCCGTCGGGCTTCGCCTGCTTGTTGCCGGGCTCGTGGGCGCCCTCTCCGTCGGGCTGGCGAATCCCGCCCTCGTTCTTATCCTCCTGCTCTGCTCCTGCAGCAGCCGTGTCCTTGTCCTTCTGCTCTGCTGCTGGGGCTGATGCCTCATGCGCTGGCTGTTCTGCCCCCGCAGCACCGCGCCCCCTTTTCCTCTGGCGCCGTCGGGGCTCGCGCGTCGTTGGAGGGCGGCTTCAGAATCGGCCCCCGCTGTTCCAACGCTGCCTTCCTCGGCAGATGCGCCTCGCGTTCCGTCGTGATCTTCTGCTGGCGCATGCGCGGTGCTGCAGTCTAGGGCGCCCACGGCTGCTGCCGCCGTTGCCGCTGCTGCTGCTGCGTGGGCGGGTGGTCCGACGCTGCTGCTGCTGCTGCTGCCGCCTGCGGCTCTGGCGGCCTCGGCTGCTGCAGCGTCCTGCGGTGCGCCTGCTGCGGTGCGCTGATGGTCTGGCTCCGCGGGCGCTGCCGTGCCGCTGGCGCTGCTGCCGGCGGCCCCTGCAACTTTCGTTCCACGGCCTTGTTCGCCTGCGCATTAGGGAACTGCGAGGAGAAGATCTCGCACTCGGAACCGGAATCGCCGTCTACAGTCGTTCCCGCGCGCTTCACTGGCAGCGGGTCTCTGCGCTGCACTGCAGCGTTGGCCGGCGTCAGCGGCGAGACAGGCCTTTCCTCTTCCACCTCTTCCTCCACGGGGCCCCCCATGGACATGTGACATGTGGGTTGTGCTGCTGGGAAGCCGCGATGCCGCGCCTTCTTCTCCAGCCGGCACCGCGGCCGCCGCGACTGCCTCTGCAACGACAGGTCTTCTCTGCAGCGGCCTGCCGGGGCCGCGACGGGGGCGGCGCGCTCGGTGGCGGGGGCGGCGGCTGCAGAGGATTGGGGGGCGGCAGCAGCTGCAAGCACGCCGAGGGCATCTGGGGCCACGACTGAAACGGCGAGGGCGTCTGCCGCATCAGCGGCATCGCGATCACTGGCGGCTGCGGCCGTTGATTGATCGCCCCCGAACTCTGCAGTCCGCGCGCGACCTCCAGCGCCACCTGCGTCGCTGCGGGCGCGCCCGCTGCTTGCCTTAGCGCTTCCAACATATCTGTTTGAGACGTGGGGGCGCTCTCGGGCCGATGGCCCTCCGTCGCCCGCGCGAGTAGGACGTCGTTGGGCGGCGGGTTGGCTGGCGGGCGAGGCTGCTGTTTCAGCGATGGCGGCGGCATCGCTGGCGCGCACTTCGGCGCTGGCTTCGGGGAACTAGGGGGCGCAGGGAGGGTCGCCAGTCGATATCGGCTCGACGTAGAAGTGCGCGATGGGGGTTCGCATCGGGCCAGTCTTTTGCCCCGTCGGCTTGGGTCCGGGGGGCGCGAGGACGCGCCCGTGCCCTGCGATCCCCTGCTCCTCGCGCTCCTTGATGTCCTGCCGCCGCCCAGGCGCTGCCCTCCTGCTCGGGAGGGGCGCCCACCCGTGCGGGAGGAGCGCCCCTGTGCAGAATGGCAGCGCAAATTATCCTACGAATATCGGTCGATCGATCGAAAATCAATCGCACCTCGCGGCTGCCAGGCGCCGCGCTGCCCCCGCTTCCTGCCCTGGTTCTTCTTCTCGCCCAGCGCCTTTTCCTGCGCTTCGCGCTGGCCGACGGTCGCAGCGCGGCGGCGGTTGGCCTTGTCCGAATTCTGGCACTCGCTAGAGAGGTAGAGAGAGGCACTTCTCCTCGCCGCGGCGTCTGCATTTGGTTGGCGGGCGGCGCAAGTGCATGCCGAAAGGAGCCTTGCGCACCCCTTTTCGGCGCAGCCGCCCCCTCCTCGTCCCCCCCCCCATCCTCGTCGTCGTCATCCACCGCGACGCCCTCGCCCTCCGCGTCGCCCTGCGCGCGCGCCCGCCGCTGCCGCGGCCGCCCGGCGGGCCGCCGCCGCAGCCTCCGCCCTGGGCAAAAAGCACAGGCCGACGTCCATCGCCTGGCGGATCTCCCCCTCGATCGCCCCTCCTCCTTCCTCCTTTCCCCCCCCCTCCTCTTCCTCCTTCCCCCACCTTCTCCTCCCCCTCCCGTTCGCCCCTCTCCTTCTCCCCCTCCTCCTCCTCCTCCCCCTTCTACTTCTCCTCCTCCACCTCCTCCCCCTCCTCCTCATCCTCCCCCCCCCCCCCGACCCCCCCCCCCCCCTCCTCCTCCCCCGTGCCCCCCCCCACCCCTCTCCATTTCCCCCTCCGCCCCCCCCCCCCCTCCCCCCCCCCGGCCCCCCCCCCCCCCCCCGCCACCCTCCTATCTTTGCTCGCGCTGCCCGTGTCCTCCTCCCTCTCTGCCTCCCTCAATTCCCCTGCTGCCATGCGCGCCGTCGCCCGGCTGGTCTGCTGAGAAGGCAGCAGCACGGCGAGACGCGCGGCCGGCAGCGCGCTGCCCCTCCGCAGGTGCCGCGGCGCGCGCGCGCGCCCCTGCGACTGCGAGGCTGCGCGGCCTCTCAAGCCTAAGGCGCCTGCAATGCGGGCTGCGGCGCCCCCCCTCCGCCACCCCCTCTCCCCCGCGCGCGCCCCTACACAGGGGGGCGGAACCAGCTGTCGCAACGTCTCCGTCGAATAGCCAACTGAACAAGTCAGTCGAACAAACCTAACTGAACAAACTGCTGGCCGAAAGCAGAATTATAGTTATATACCTGTTATATACCTGTTATATATATATATGTCCACATTACAAGTAATTACGACTACGCATCGTTCAACACGTTGAGCGATCTGCATTGCGCCTGGGCGCGCGCGGCAACGCGCACGCGCGAGTGCATGCGCGCGCGCCTGAGAACGCGCGCGGCTGCGCGCGCGCGACGGTCGCCGTCGCCGTCGCCAACGCGCGCTCGCCGCCGCCCGCCGCCGTAGAAATTCGCTTGCATTGCGCGCGCGCGCGAATGCACATACATGCGCAAATGCCGCCCCCGAACACAAATAGCTCGCAGTCGGCCTGCCGCGCCGACCACCACGCAGGGACGGCGCCGGCGCCGCGCCTGCCCGATCCCGTGGACGTGCGCCGCGCGGCAACGCCTCGCAGGGGCCCCGTGATATCGTTGCCCTTCCGTTCGCAGAAGGCGCGGTTGAACCCGCGGCGACGCGCGCCCCGCCGCGCGGGGCCACCGTGCATTTCTGATCCCAAGGTTGTTCTTTCATGCCCCGTCATGTTTGGCCGCGTCGCGCGTCGCATGTTGGCGGGAAGCTGCGCGAGCAACTCAATTTTCTAATCGTGGAGCATCTCTGCAGGCTTCTCCGCCGCCGTGATCTTCTTCGTCATGCTGTGGGGGTCAGCCTTCTTCCCGACAGCGCGCGCCTGGTGCTCGTCGCCGAAGGGTTCCCGCGCGGCGCTGCATATGTCCCTCTTGTACCACGTCGCAACGTATTTCCTGTCAGGGGGCGTCGCTGCGGCGGGCGCAGGCGTGGCCGTGGGGCCTCGAGGTCCTTGACCACCTCGTCGGGCTCGGCCTGCCCCCCCCCCCCCTCTCCCTCTTTGTCTTCCTGCTCGGAAAGGGCGCGCCCCTCCTCGCGCCGTGCCCCCGCGGGCTTCATCGCGGCCGCGGGCCTCTTGAGCGGCGCGCCATGCCTCGGCGGCTCCTGCTTGAGCCATGTCGCGCACATAGCATTCGGCACCTCCGTCTCTTCGTCGCCGCCGCGCGCCCCGGCCGCCGCGCGCCCCGGCCGCGCGCGCGCCCTCGGGCCCCGGCGTCAACCTGCACTCCGCGGTCGCCCCTCCGCTTTTCCCAATCAGGAGCATGCGTTCGTAGTCGACAGCAGATCTCCAAGTCGCCCTTCTTCTCGTCGCACTTTTCGCGCTGGCTCTTCTTGGGGGCGGCGGCGGCATCGGCAGCGCCGCCTGGCGAAGGAATGATGCCGATGGGGTCACTGCCGCGCGGCGCCAAGATCCTCGCCCCCGTGCTCAGTGGGATTCACGTGGGGGCCTGCGCGCGGCACGCCTTGCAGATCGACCCTGGGCCCATCGCGGACCCGCTGGCCGAGGCAGGGGCGCTGGCAGGTCTCGCGGGGGATCTGCCCCTGCCAAAGGCCCTCGTCGTCGAGATCTTCTTGTTGACGGGTTCCCGCCTTCCAATCTCGCCGACGCGCTTCACTGCGGGGTGCAACTTCGGCCCGTCCACGGACGTTCTCCACTTCATGAGGACGCGCGAAAAGGGCAGCCGACATCTGTCTCGCGCACACGCTGGGGCCGTCCTTGGTGATGCCGAGATTTTTGATCAGAGCCTCTCGCAAATTGAGGCTTAGCGATCCGACGGGCGCGATGGGTTACATTGCCCAGAAACCCCATGTTGTTGGCGACGAGATCGTCAATGTCGGACTGGTAAATTATCAAATGCATGGCTGCCGCCTGGCAAGATTTTACCAAACGTTCCATGTTCGCAACCGTAGCGGTGTTTCTTACAAGCTGAGCCATATGTATTAAAGCACAACTTGAGCCCAAAGAATTTCGGATCGGGAGATGTTGTGCGTTTGTTAGTTGCTCCGTCCGCTCGCCCGCAGTGAGCAACGTTGTCAGTTTCGCCCCTAAACTAATCACATCCTGGAAGAAGGCTGTCGTCGCCAATTAAGAAAAGGCGGTCGTCGCTGATTAACTATGGATCTGCATTCCGAATGAAAGCAGATTGGACCCTCAAGGTCCGGCCCTCGCTTGCAGGACATCATTTGACAAACCGCCCATGGAGCCTACCCAAGCAAGCCCTCAGAGGCACCCCTGTTCCTTTTCAACCGCAAGTCTGGGAAATCCAACGACTCCAGGAAATCCGGCAACGAATTCCAAACAGGCGCCCTACCGTGGGACATATTTTTCATCTTATATATATATATATATCCCCACCATAAATATATAAAAAAGAAGAAAAAGAAGAATAACACGCACACACACACACACAAAAAAAAAAAAAAGACCGCCCCAATGAGGCCCTCGGAGGCCCTGCATGTTCAGTTTCAACCGACGTCCAAGAAATCCAGAAGATCTAGAAAATCTGGCGGCGAATTCCAAATTGTGGGACATCCTCAGCTAAACGCCCCCAGAGCCTCTCAAGGAGGCCCTCTGCAAAGGCCCCCCGGATCCGATTCAGGGCGACATGCGGGAAAATCCGGCGAATCCGGGATTCTGGCGACGAATTCCAAACTGGCGCTCTCGCGTGGAACATCCCCAGGCAAACCGCTCCTAGAGCCTCCCCAAGGAGGCCCTAAGAGGTCCCCATTTTCCGTTTCAAGCGACGTCTGGGACACCCGGCGAGTCCGGCGAATCGAGGAGGGCATCCGGAGATGAATTCCAAACCGTCGCCCTCGCGTGGAAGATCCTCAAGAAAAACATCCACGGAGCCTCTCCAAGGATGCCCTCCGAGGCCGCCCTGTGCCGCTTCAAGCGACGTCAGGGAGATCCGCGGCGAACCTGGCGACGAATTCCAAACCGGCACCCTCGCGCGGGACAAACTCAGAAAAAAACCAACCCCAGAACATCCCCAAGGAAGCCCTCACAACATACCCCCCTTGTTCCGTTTCAGGCGACGTCCGGGACGTCCGACGAATCCGGCGACGACTTCCAAACCGACGCCCTCGCGTGGGACATCCAGAAATACTGCCCCCGGAGCCTCCCCACGGAGGCCATCAGAGGCCCCCCTGTTCCGTTTCAGGCGACATCTGGCGAATCCCGCGACGAATTCCAAACTGGCGGACTCGCGCGGGACATCTTCAGAAAACCCCCCCCCCGGCGCCTCCCCAAGGAGCCGTTTCAAGCGACGTCCGGAATTCCAAACTGTCGCCCTCGAGTGGGATATCCACAGCAAAACCGCACCCGGAGCCTCCCCATGGAGGCCCTCAGAGGCCCCCCTGTTCTGTTTCAGGCGACATCCGGCGAATCTCGCGACGAATTCCGAACCGGCGCCCTCGCGCGGGACATCCTCAGAAAAACTCCTCCCAGAGGAGGATGTTACGTTTGTGATGGAAGACGCCTCAGAGAGAGGCTTTCGTAGGAAAAACCATAAATTAGCTAAAAATCATACGAAAATTATGGTTTTTTCAGAAACATGGAATTCGGTTTTGAATACGTTTTGGATACCTCAAAATTGCAGAGACGATTTTGCCTATCCCACGGGATGTGCGGACCGATGTCATCATTGAAACTGAGCCACCCACCAGTACGCGAGAAACCCTTTGAAGACGCAGGGCCAAGAAACCAAAAATCATGTTCATCAAGCTGCTGCTGTCTCCTGCTTGCTTTCCTGTGCTGTCCTCTGCTCTGCCCCCACCCCCAGGAGGGCAGGAAGGGAAAGGCAGGAGGAGGGCAGCAGGGGAAGGGAAGAAGGGCCAGGGAGGGTAGGGGAAGGAAAGGAGGAGGAAGGGCAGGAGAGAAGAAGAGAGGAAGTCAGCAGGAGCAGAAACAGCAGCAACAGCAACAGCAGAAAGGGGCAGGAAGGTGAGAGGCAGCAGGAGCAGCACAATGGAAGAGGGAGGAAGGAGACACGACTTCCAGGCGCCCCAGGAGTCAGGCTCTCCGGGCGCACAGGAGCACGAGGACTTACATGCCTCGTGCTCGCGCAGAGGGGCGGCGAGCGGCTGTGGGGTTCCTCCCCCTCCTTTGGTGTTCCTCTTCCTCCTCCCTCCTCCCCCCCCCCTCCCTCGTCCTCCGCTCCTCCTCCTCCTCCTCCGTCCCTCCCTCCCTCCCCTCTTCTCCCCTCCCCCCCCCTCCCCCTCCTTCACCTCCTCCTCCTCCTCCACATCACCGCCGTCGCGGCTTCGAGCCGCGAAGCGCCGCCTACCTCGGCAGCTCGCCGCGCTCCCGCGCGTGCTCCGCCACGGAGGCGATGGTGGCGTGGACCGCCTCCTTGTCCACCTGGGCGGCCGCCAGCCTCTTGAACTCTGCGTTCACCACGCGCCTGATGCGCACGGCGCTCCTCATCGTCTCCTCGTCCTCCAGGTGGTGCAGCAGCGCACCCTCGACCTGGTGCACCGCCGCCGCATCGCAGGTGTACTTGTGCACCGCCGAGAGGGCCTCAGGAACGGCCACGCCGTAGAAGTTGCGATCGTCGTGCAGGTGCTGCACGCCTGCTCTGAAAGAACCCACCGCGTGATCGAAACGATCTCCGTCGATCACGAAAAGCTTGTCGTCGGCCTTGGCCTGCAACTCAGTCCACGTTGCAGTGCTGGCCATGCCCCTGCGCCACGGCAGGTCGCCGTCGCCGTTTGGCGTGCCCATCAAGGCCACCAGCTTCTCGTAGCACGACCGCGCCTGGCCGACAGCGTCGCTGTTGTCGTGCTCACGCTGCGCCTTGACCAGGGCGCGGGCGTTCTTGACGACCAGCGCCACCCTGTCCTGGAGTGTTCCTGGCACTGGCGCCTGCCCGTCGATGGAATCAGACGCGAGCACCAAGGCCGTCAACGAGGCGCGGTCGTGAGCAGGCTTGGAGCGGATGGCAGGCGTGCTGCCCGCGGCGAGGAATGCCTTCTGCTCAGCCAGCGCCCTCGAGGTCAATCCCAGGATGCGCACCGTGTCGCTGAGCTGGCCAACCTTGCAGCACCACGACTCGACGCTGGCCCACAACCGCTGCGCCGTGGAGCACACGGCACCGAACGAGTCATCATCAACCACGGCGGCCAGCTGCGCGAGAGACGCCAGAAACATCTCCTCGATCTCGCTGCCGAACTCGTCTGTCGCCCGCGCCTCGGCGGGAGGGCGCTCCTCCTCCTCCTCATCCCCCCACTCCGTCTCGTGTTCCTCCTGCTCCTCCTCCCTCTTCTCCTCGTCCTCTCCCCCTGGGTGTGCCTTCTCCCTTCCTCCCCCCCCCCCCTTCCTCTCCCTCTTCTCCATCCTTTTTTTTGTTGATGCTTTTGTTATCGACCTAAGGGCGCGATAAGAAAACCAGCACCATTGGGCAACGCGAAGTACGGCCACCCAGCGATTGCTTCAAGAACACTGAGACTGCCGCCGCGCAGGCATATGTGCATACCCAGGGATGGCAGCCCACGCATGCCGAGAAACCTACAACAACTCTCGCACCACCGCCAAAAGAGAAAATGGACTCAAACACAGAATTCGTCGGCTCACGGCCGCCCAGGAGAGGAGAGAGTGACCTGCGAGCTGCGAGTTGCGAGGTTGGCGGCCGCGTCTCTGCCGCGGGCGCCCCAGGGCGCGGGCGCGCTATGAAGCGCAGCCCGCGGCGTCACTGGTAGTGGGCGCCGTTGCAGTTGCGGTAGACGAGCCAGGCTGCGTCAGGATGGTGCCGCCGAATGTCTATTTGTAGTGCGCGGAAAAAAAGTCTGCCCGCCAGAGGGGACAGCGACAAGCAGCACGCTTGCATGCGTGATCATCCTCGGATGCTTCACCGATGTCCCAGACACTGCATTGCATCACTGGCTTTTTCAACCACGCCTTGAAAAGTCCGCAACCCCGAGACGGCCCAGAAACTGCATTGCAAGGAATTGCCTTGCATCACATATGCGTCAATCACGCCTTGAAGCGCCAGCCACCCCGAGACGCCCTAGGAACTGCATTACACGGAACTGCATTGCACCACTGGTTGTGCAATCACACCTTGAAAAGCAAGCCACTCCGAGAGCGCCTAGAAACTGCATTGCACAGGAGGATGAGGGCGAGGAAACGAAGTAAGAAGAGGAGGAGGAGGGATAGGAGGAGGAGGGGGAGGAGGAGGAGAAGGAGGAGGAGGTGGAGGAGGAGGGACGGAGGAGGAGGATAGAGGAGGAGGCAGGAGGAAGGAGGAGGGAGGAGGAGGGAGAGGGAGGAGGAGGAGGAGGAGGGGGAGGAGAAAGAGGAGGAGGCATTTTCATGAGGCATCCACCAACATCCGACAAGCAGAGCCCAAACGCCAGGAGCCCCGCGTGTTGCCACGCGGAAGCGGCACAATGGCCCCAAACGACCCCGTTTCAGGGGGCTGTCGCAAGAAACACCGAACAAACTCGAAACGTAATGCCCGTAACACAATCACGGTGGGTGCATTACCGAGAAACGCGTGGGCAAACACAGCGCCAGGTGAACTTTGCCACGTTGAGTGTGCGATCAGAGAAAGGCGTCAACCACAAGCTTGACGGTCTTACCAAATCTGGGCCTACGGGCCCATGACAATCGCTCGGTGGAAGGCCAAGCATACAGCCCATGGCGTAACGGATCATTATCACAGGTATTATTGGGCGCCAGGCAAGTGCCATTCATTTTGACAGTGGTGTTGGAGGCTACAGGCCCCGAACTGAGAGTGCATGGTTGGTTCGTTGCGGCCTCTTGTTGCTGCTCCTCCTCCTCATTCTTCCTCCTCCTTCCTCCTCCTTCCGCCTCCCCCTTCCCTCTCCTTCCTCCTCCTCCTTCCTCCTGTTCTTCCTCCTCCTACTGCTGCTCAGTCTTCCGCCTCCTCCTTCCTCCGTCTCCTCCTCCTCCTCTGTCTCACCCCTCCCTCCCTCCTCCTCCTCCCTCGCCCTCGTCGTCGCCATCTCAAGCCTTGGCGAAGGCCTGCGGCACGAGCGCCACCACCTTCGCCGCCTCCTCCCAGTGGCCGTGGGGCAGCACGGCCTCCGAGCTCTGCAGCTTGAACTGCCTCAAGAGCGCCATCGCCTGCTCGAGCACCGCACCGTTGTGGAAGGTGTCCCGCAAGCCCTCGGCCGTTGCCTTGAACTCCTCGAGCGCGGCCTTGTTCGAATGGAAGCACGTCATCATGAGGCCGATCTGCTCCAGCATGATCTCTGCCGAGGCCTTCTGCTTCGAAGGAGTCCCCATAGCTTCGGCACGAACCTGCATGTCACCAAAGCTGAACTTGGACAACAGCCAATTCTCGATGGAGTCGGCGCATGGGCGCCACACGCTCGCATCGAGATCGCCCTTCATCTGGACAAGCTCCTGCAACATGGCATGGGGATCGAGCTGCGTGCTGTTCTGGTGAACGATCTGCTGCGTCCGAAGGTGGATCGTATCGCCCCACTTCTCGAGGCCAACGATGTTATCCATGAACCGCTTGTACTGTTTGTTGTACCACTCGTTGCCCTTCAGCGCTGCGAAGACGAGCCCAGGCATGGAGTGTTTCATGCCTCGCTGCTTGGCCGCCTCCGCCAAACGAGAAACAGAAGACTTGCCAGCAACCTCGATGTGATCTATGATGCAGCACAACGCTTTGCAGATCGTGAGGCAAGTACTGAACATCTCATCCACCTCAGGGCTGATTGAAAATCTGCATCGTCAATCCTATCATCGAACCACTGGATGGCGTGCAGTGCGAACTTCTCTGCATCGGACTTTTTGGGCTCACCTGCCTCGATAAGCTTCAAGAGGTACCGAACCATCAGCTTATCGGAGAAAAGTCTGGCCTTCTCCTCCTGGCTCATGGCGATGGCGCTGAGCGTCGGCCGCATGGGATCGAAGGTCAGCTCATGAGGGCTCAGCGGGTTCATGATGCAGAAGAACTTATCAACGTCAAAGTCAGGCGTGTCCACGAGGTCGGAGACCGCGCGCTCGAGGAGGGCCCTCTGGAATCTCTCGGGAAACTCCACATCACGAAGCTTCGAAAGGCATGCGTCCAACTCCGAGCGGTCGACCGTCGCGATCTGAAGGTGTTTGATCTGCTGAGCTGCCGCGTACTGCTCCTCGTGGTCCTCCCAGATCTTCAGCTCGACCGTGGCCCCCATCTTGCGAAGCTTTTCCTTGAGCACGTCCGCCCCGCCCATCGAACGACCAGTGTTGCTCTGCATGCAGTCGGCAATGCTGGTGGCATTCATCTTCGCCTGGACGAGCGCCATGGCCTCAGATGCCACTGGGGAACCTGCCGTCTGCTGCACAATGCCCGAGTCGGAAGCAGCGCCAATCGGCCCCCTCGGACCTGACCGAACTGAAGCTGCAGCCAACGTAGTTGCTCCAGAACGTCGGCCCCTGCCACCTCCCTTGGAACTTCGCTTCGGAGCTGCGGTTGGAGTAGATGTCAGAAGTGGCACTGCAGTCCGCGCGCCTCCATCGACCGACTTCTGCCCGTCATCATCATCACTTGGTTCTGCAACATGATCAGCCAGATCGGGACCCTTCAACGCTGCCTTCTGACGGATGTCGTTCATTGAAGCCGCGTTCTGGTAGGGACTGCAATCCATGAACTCGTCGAGCTTGACCTTTGTGAAGATGGTCTGGGCCTGACTGGAGTGCAACTGGTTGTCAGCCATTTGCTTGTACTGCTGACGCTGCTTGAACGTAGTCGTGAAGACCTCGTAGAGCACGTCGGGCTCCGACTCGTCCTCCACGCACACACCCTTGAACTTCCCACCCTTCCCGTCGTCGAGGTCCCTGATCACCCTGCCGCACTGCTGAGGCGCTTTGCCGAACACCTCCGTGAGCCGCTTGACCGTGAGACCCTTGAGGCGCCTGAACGCCCGCACGCCATGGACGCAATCGATGGTCACATCCTCAGCGAAAAAGTTCTTCTCCTCGAGCCCCAACTTCACGCGCAAGGCAGCCTCGACCTGCTTGTTAAACTCAGGGTCGGTCCTGAGCTGATCCTTGAACTCGGCCAGCGTCATCCATCCGAAGGCAAGGGCGTGAACGTTGAGATGATTCTGGCACATCTCAGTGTTCCCTGCAACAGGCTTAGCACAGGCCCCATTGTCGCCAACACAAGTCTGGACCTCCTTTGCGTTGGGCCTCGACCTCTTCGAAGCGCGAACCTCAGCAGGCTGCTCGCTGGAACCCTTCTTGGCCATGGGGAAAAACAACTGCGCGCCGCACACTTGGAAAGCACCAACAACCTTTGGAGGTTTCAGCCACCAACAAGCTCTGCACACAAGTTGCGTAGATCCCCAAACAGTGAACTTTCCAGTCTGTCTGTCGGTCCTCCCCCTCCCTCCTCTCCCCTCTTTCTTCATCCTCCCTCCTCCCTCCTCGACTCAAGAGGCTTCTTTGATGGCCCTTATGGGGAGAAGAAGCGTTTGGGGGGGCAGATCTCCCAGGCAGAAACATACCAACTTGAGGCCGGATTGCCACGCTCATTCTCGGCAAATCGGGCCCTTTCGAAAACCAAGCCAGGGATACGGGGTGGACGTTCTCATGAGAAAGGCCGTGTGTCACACGTGTACGGTTGCAACCGAACGCTTGTTGTTGTAATGTTGACATGCTTGCTTGCAGTGATGCGCGCATGCGATCTTTAAGTACCGCTGTGTTTGTATGTACATTGCCTTGCGCGCTCATTGATCGCCCCCCTAGCCCGTGAGAAATCAACAGCGGTGGGACCCCTACTCGATCTTATTCGGATGAAGCCTTTGGCAAATCCGCTGGCAACCTCAGGAGGTGGGAGGGAAAGACGGAAGCCTCGCTCAATAATGTTGAATACACATCTCAAGATGTTGGGCAAATGTGCTGGAAGGCAGATGCGTCACATCGGGATAGCAATGGACACCAATCATATTCTCAAGAACTGCGAAAGGAAGCGCCGCCACATTCGAATGTCAATGCCAAGCAATCAAAGACACGGTTGAAAGAAAGACCTCGCAACATTGAAATCGATCTGATTGAAACCGTCTCACGGTCAAGCTGAACGCATGAACCTCTCAATCATAAAGGTATGTGTTGTGGCATATGCATGTGTACACGGGCGCGTGACCTACAGACATCAGAGAGACGCCCCAAGACCCCTAAGGCTTAAGCCCCAAATCGCCCAAAGACGCCCAAGGCTCCTGAGAACCCAATGACGCCTCAGGCCCTAGACACCCATGAATGCCTAAGGCCCCAAGACACACTTTCCCTTTGGACCACCGTGTCTGACGTGAGGTTTGGCATCAGAGCATCCTAGAGTTAAACTCTTTATTCGTAATGTACGGACTCATGTGTACACCCTTTCCTTTACATCATTGATCCTCATCGTTACGGCGGTCACGGTCGCACATGTTAAGAGCAGCGAGGCACACCGACACATACATGCCATAAGGCCCCATCAAAGCCTAAAGAAACAGAAGTCCACAGAGTGCCTACAGACATCCAATATCCCTAGAAACCCAAACACGCTCTAAATCCCCAGACGCCACAAGAGACCTCAGGCCCCAAAGCGCCCACAGACGCCTCAGAACCCAGCGACTTCTAATGAAGGCCTCGACCAATACCACTGGAGGCCCCGAGAGCATGCGAAGGCACAATGGACACGCTCAAAGAGAAAGCAACATGTCCAATGCATCGCCGCCGATGCGAACACAGTTCACTCAGCTTGCGAGCAGCACCGTTCGAAGCTCGCAGGCGCTCCTCTAGAAGGATCGTCCAAAAGAACACGCTGAAGCTGAAACCTCGGCAGTCTCTGCTGCCCGAAACTTCGGAAACCTCGAGGGCCTTCACCCCTGCAAGTTTCAAGGACGAATCCACATCTTCCCTCCCCATCTTGGTCATCAGGACCGACACCAGAAACGAAAATCTATGAGATGGCATGCTAAACCCTCCCCCAATCGATGTTGCACAAACGAGCTTAAACATTTGAACCCTGGGACACCGCTGCTGGGGCTGAGATCTCAGCCAGGATAGTTGACGGCTCTGTCAGCTGCTGGTGACCAAAAGGGTCGACCTCATCCTCAAACATTTTGGTATCCTCCTGCCACGGCGGGAGGTCGTCTGGAGCAGCTGGTGGAAGCTGCGGTTGACGGTCACGGCACCCACGGCGAGTGCGATCTCTCTGCTCACGCGGCTGCACAGGATCCAGCGCCAAGGGCCGCTTGACACGCTTCACGATCATCGCCTTGGGCTGCTGAGCAGGAGGCCTTGCTGGTTCGGCTGGAGGCTCGGCTGCTGCAGGAGGCTCTGGAGGCTGTGCAGCAGCAGGCGCTGCTGCTAGTTCGGCTGGTGGTGGACTGTCGTCGCCGCTGATGTCGATTGGCGCTTCGGGCAACATGATCTGCGTCTCAGCACTACTGCGCAACTTCAGCAACCACGGCGTCGGCGGCAGTACTACACTTGACGAGGCTGCCTCGCTGGTCGTCGGGGCAGCCTCCTCCTGGACGGCGCAGGCGGCAGGGGCAGCCTCCTCCGGGGCCGCACAGCTGGCAGAGGCGACCTGCTGAGGTTGTTGGTGCCACTCTGGAGGCATCTTCCACTGGCTGTTGATCCTCTCTGGCGAATCAGCGGGAGTAGCCGCCTCGGGCTCTGGCGGCGTAGGCAATTCTTCCGTCGGAATCGGCACGCACTCAGCCTGAACGCCGCTGCGGCTCTCAGGATTCCCCTCGGGCGGCGCCGCCTCCTTTTGATCTCCAAAGATGTGCAGCCTCAGTGGGGGGGTCACATCGACTTTCTTGTTGTACCACATCGGCAAATCTGGATCCTTGATGATTACACTGAGCCGCCCATGAACATCAGCCTTTAAGGCCATGGCGTTGAGCTGAAGAACGAAAAAATGGGGTGCCGGACGATGTCTTGCGTCCTCTAGAGAAAAAACAGCAACGTCACGGAACATAAGAAGATGTGTATCTGAACTCTCACGGCACAAGTCTGAATGAGCAAAATCAAAGACGCAAGGGCTGAACCCAGATATCCTTAAGACACCCCCAATGCCTAGAGCACCAAGAAGCCCAAACCGCCAAAGACTACAAGACCATAAGCCACAAACACCCAAATACTTATAAGGCCCCTAGACCAAGTCAAGACCCCGAATACCCCCAAACACGCAAAGAGGCCGAAGGGCCCTAGACGCTCACCCAAAGACGCCTAAAGCCCCAGACGCCCAAACATGCCAAAGCACTCAGAATACCCACAGCAGTTTACAGCATCCTAGAGCACGACCGCTTGCTTGCATTGGCCGAGAACCACCAGACACGCCTAAGGCCCCTAGACATCCAATGACGCCGAAAGCCCACAGGCACCAACTGACGCCTGAGACACCGCAACATGCGCGAGTTAACTGCGCATGAACCAAATCGTCCTGCCCCGCGCGGGGGGCACGAGGCGCATTGACAACCGATTGTGGCACCAGGGGCGATGCCCTGACTATGCTACACCGATGTCTGATGTCACGCCCTCGCCACGTTGAAATTAACTGACATGCAAGTCACTCACGCCGCTGACCACCCCTTATTCAAAGGACCTCGAGCAAATCGCCTGACCGTGCGCCAAGCGACTTGCCCTAGGTGCGGACGTCAGGGCCACATGCGCACAACCCCTACCTGATAAACCATGGCTACAGACCATGCCATCCCATGTCCTGCCAACGTCTACCCGCCATGCCCTAACAGACCCACCCCCGCGCCGACCTTGCCTCAGCCAGCCCTGTCCCCTTCCTACGCATCCCTTATCACTTCACTGTGCCCGCCCATGCGCGAGCCCGCGGCGCCAACGCCAACCCCTGCACGCCCCGCGGGCACCCCAGACGCCGCCCGCTGTTCTACGCCGACCGCGGCACCAACCAGCCCGACCATTCCTCTCGCTTCGGTCGGGTCGGGCCCAATCGCACAATCAGCAAGCTCGCACGCGCGCGCAAAACTAGCGACGCGCCCATCCTCGCACCAGGCGCCCGCGTTCCACCCCTGCAAACCAGCTGTCACGCGGCGCAGACCCCTGCGTCTTGGCGCATCACGTGGGCAAACCATGCGCTTCAACCGAGACATCATCCATTGCCTCTCGCGCGCATGGGCGCGCCGCGCAGCATATTCGGCTTGCGCGGGATGCGAACGTGGCGCCAGTTAGAAAGACGAGCGTTCCCTGCGCGTGCCCAACGAGCCAGCCGCCCAACGTGATTTAGAACCACGCGGCAGCGCCAATGCATTGGAGCGAACCATGCAATGACTGCGGCTGCGGCGGGCAACGAGCAATGCTAGGTGGAGAGGGCGCCAGCGGTACAGGGCAGAAAGGGCGCGATATCGAAGAACAGGGAAGCCGCTTGGGCGCGGCGCCCAAAAGCATACCCTAGGAGGGCCAGCGCAGGAACGCACGTTTCAAAATCCGAAGGGTCGCCGCTCGCGACAATGGGCCCGGGTCCCAAGCGATTCGCCCGCGGTTCAAGGCGCGACGTATCTTGGACGGCATGACTTCCTCGATTCTCCGCACCACCGCTTCCGCAATGCGCCGCCGACCGCCGCCATCACCCTTGGCAGCCCCTACCCCGCCAACCGCAGCCCGCGCAAACTCACCTCGCAGCCCCGCAGCCTCCGCCGCGCCGCCCGCCCGACAGCCCCCCGTGTCAACTTGCTCAGCCCAACCTGATCGCAGCCACCGCGCACCCGCGCGACGCAATCCTTGCCACGCGCCGCCCGATACCACCACCGACATTACGCATGTACCGCGGGCCTCAGCGGACCCTCCGCCACCCCGCCACCCTGCCCAAACCGAACCTCTTCAACCGCGCAGCCCATGAGACCGCCCGCGCGACCATGCTCGCGCAAACGCCGCCGCCACCGCCACCGCCGCGCGCGCCCTCCTCCCCGCTTCGATAGCGCGCGGTGCAGCTCATTCCATTCCGATGCCATCGACAGCCACCGCCGCCTGTCCGCATGCCCAAAGCCCCATCCAGCCAACGCCAGCCGCCACGCACGCGCGCGCTAGCGCGCGCTACTTCGCCACAGCGATCCAACGGGCGCCCTTTCCTCACGCCCGAGCCCCGAGCAGCCCCAGGCGCGCCCGACAATTGTCCCTGCACGCCAAGCGCGCGCGCGCCCCATCGCAGGCAGCCGCGGCAACGACGGCCAGCATGGGCGGACGGTCGCGCAAGTGGCGGAGAGGCGGGCGCGGGAGGCCAGTTGCAGAGGTTGGGTTGCGCGCAGAAGGCATTCCGAACGGCGGTGCTGACCAAAGGCCGAACGCCACAGAGGCAGCAGCGGTGGCGCGAAGCCGTCCGCTTGGAGGTGGGTAGAACGGAAGTCAGACGGCGCGGAATGTCGCCTTGGCGCAGCGCCGCGCATCACCAGTGACATGAGTTGATTGCGCTGCGCAATTGAAGCGAACGACATTCAGAAACGAAGGCGCCCTAGACAACGCCCCCCCCCCCCACGGGAATTGCGCATCCGAGTCCAAGGGCAACGATGGCGCTTGCCGCCGAGGGCGCCAGCGCGCGCGCTGCGCAGATTTGACGCGCTGGTTGCACGCCCTCTGAGCCAAGGGCAGCCAGCGCCTTAAAGCCAGCCCGATGATGCGACTTCATCCTGCGAGCGGTCGCAGTAAGGCAAGTGAGCGCGACGAAGTCGAGCGGGGCGCTCAGCGCAAAGCCACTTCCGAAGAAGCCGCGTACCGCCCGACTTCCGTCGTAGAAAGTTTGCGCGCGGACCCCAGCGGCAACGGCCGCGGCACGTGCGCCAAATACAATGGCACGTACCGCAGCCGTAGAAGCGGCGACACAACGCACTGGGGGGAGGGCGCGCACGGGCGAGGGCCTTGGCGGAGACGAACCCTCGAGGACACGAGGTTTACGTAGCGGCAACGCAGCAGTGGACGGGCGCCCCCCACAGAAAACACGGTGCGCACGGTCTGTATATGCATCAAAAAATAAACTGCGGCGGAGGAAGGAAATTTGACACCCTGGGGTAGATTGCAAAAATTCAGGACGATTTTTCTACATGTTACTGATGTCGCCACACGCAGCAGATTGCCACCAAACGTGCTTACCCACCTTCGCTGTACAATTTTTGTACAATTCGATGTCGGGGGCTTTCTACCTTATTTTCACCCGTACAATTGGTCGTACAATTTTAACGCAATTATTGTACAATTTACGTCTGAATTACGTTTAAATTACGTTTGAATTACGTTTTAATTACCTCCTTGAATAAGCCTCCGAATGTCGATACGGTTCGGATTACGGAGGTGAATTGACCTCGCGCGTCGGTTCGCAATGTGAATGCGTTGCGTCGGGCCCTCGCGTCAGCGCATCGCTTCGACTTGGACGCGCTGGCGCCCCCATAGTGGGCCGTCGACGCGATCCGCAACATCGCGCCGCACTGGTGGCAGTTCAATGTTGGCGCGGAAGCCCATCGGCTAGATGAGTCACCGCGCGCTCGGGGGCGCAGAATGGCGGCACGCCCGCCAGCGATCGAACGCGAAACCGCGGCGCAGCCGCGCGCTGCCGCGGGCGCCCGCCCGCGCGATCGTGACCTGAGAAGCAGGCAGGTGCAAAGGCGCGGCTGCAACCGTTACGCGTAGACGGAGCATCGAGACGGGCGGGCCGCCATGGCCGCCGCGACCAAAGTTGGGTCGGAGGCGGGAGTGCGCAGCGCGCCAAAAGCTTCTGCGTTTCACGTCGCGGCGAAGCAGCGCGAACTGGGCGGCGCGGGGCGGGCGCGAGGAGAACATCTTCAACGGCGGCGCGCCCGCCCTGCGGCGCGCAACGCGCCCAAATCGTCCCGATAGAATCCAACGGGCATCTCGCCGCGTAGAGGTGCGGCCCAGAAGTGCGCCGCGCATTGTGGACCTACTTCGCAAGAGTGGTCGGAAGATAATTGCTTCGCGCATTACAATTCGGATCAAACGCCGCCTTCTTGATGCACCAATGCTCACGTATGCCATGGTTAGCGGGCTCGCGCCATATGCAACTCACCGCGGCAGCGCGTCGCATGCCGACATGTTCATGCGCACGAAAGAGAAAGACACGCCAACGCGCGCTGTAAATCACAACGGTATGTTCGCCCCACTAGGGCGCTGCAACTAACGATCTTGGCAGAAAAAGCAAAAGCTGCCGAAACTGCATGGGGCGCGGGAGAGGACGAGTGAGAGTTATTCGCGCGCGTCGCGGCGCCATCCACGCGAGCGCGCCCTAGAGCGCCCCGTGGCTCTTGCAAGCGCCGCCACGAAACCGCGCTAATCCGTGCAAGCGCTACCAAAAACAACATTGTCGTTCTCGATGAAGAACTAGAACCCACGCGCGCGATGGCGCGCGCCATGCGGAGCGCTGGTTCAGGCGGGCGCTGCCGACGTTTCGTCAAATGGCGGCGGCGCGCCTGCTAACGCCGCGCAGCTCTGTAAATGAAAACAGTAATGCAAAGGGAGACGCGGCGGGCAATGTTTCCCGCTGGCATCGCGATGTCGCCGCGCCGACGACCGTCGCGGCTGCGTTTGGTTTCCAGTGCCCAAAGGTGGACATACTACACGAATCGGCGTTCGCATCTGGTCCAGCCGCGCGCGCGCAACGCGCGCGGGTGACAGGGTCCGTTGCGGCGCGCATGCCTAAAACCAAATGTGAGACTCGCCTTTCAAGGCGGGAGCACGGAGGCATGCAACGACACTCGCGAAGCTGCTCGCCCCTGCCTTGGCAGCGCGCGATGGACGGACGCCCGCGCGGAACGCGATGCTATAATTGACTTAGGAAACAAGCAGACGTTTCAAGACGGATTCACAACCCGAATCGCAGCCCAAGTTCGCGCTTGCTGGCGCCGTAAAATCATTTTCAACAAGCCGCCCGATGCCACCGTACCGCCTCGCGCACGACACAATCACGAACGCAACGCTGGCGGTAATGCCGCTGCAGTCGGGAATTGCGCCGCTGCCACTGAAATAGCAGCCGCCGCGCTTAGCGATCGCAGTATGCAAAGGTCACAACAGGATGCGTTCGTCTTGTTCGATGGCGACATCAACCGACGTCTCTGCGATTCAGTTAGTTACCGTTCGCAACGGCGAAACAACATTTTCCGCGCAGCGGAACTCGCAGCCCCACGGGCGCCAACGATGCGAGCATCTGCGCGCATTGCGGCGCCCGCTGCGGGCGGGGGGGTGGCAACCTGAAGCCATTTTCAAAAACAGCAGCCGCGGCGCGCACGAGCACAATGCGAATGGTGCATTACTAATGCCGACGACAACGCTACCCAGAATGACACTGTTACCCATTGGGCCTACAAGAAACACGCGCCGTTCGTCGCGCAACTAATGGCGGATGCCGCCACGACAACGGCGGGGGGAACAGCGACGCTAGCGCGTGGCCAGCGATGCCAGCGGGCGCAGCGGGGCACGCAGCGCAGCGCCAGTTGTGTCACCGCAGACGAAAAACCCGACGATCAGAGTCTTCGCGCTAGGCCCGCAATGTGAATCACGCCGCCCAGGAGATCGGATTCCGATAACACGCGTCGCGCGCGTGGATGGGATCGCGCTGGCGCGTCGCCCGCAAGCGCCAGCGCGGTCGCACAACGTCTCTCAGCGCCAGGTTCGTTATACTCGCCTTCCTGTTTACCAGCATGCATTACCCCATCTTGGGTGAAGTCGAATGTGTGGGCGGTTACCACTACGACAGCGACTACTACTGCGACTTTTGCGATTACTGCTGTTGCGACGAAAGCTAGAGTTATGCTTACCATCACTACTGCAATGTGTAACATTAGTAACAAGTAGTTCTGTCATACCACGACCACGGCAGCTACTGATGTCAATAACTTCGGTCGTTACCATTCGCATCATCAATAGCACCACTGCGGCAACTGCGACTACTACGACGACCCATAACATTCCACTTGCGACCGTATTACTTATATGTTTTACTACTGCTGCTACTACGACGTCTACTACCAAGACTACTTCTACGACTACTGTTGCCACTATTGCTACTAATGGTGCAATGTAGCCGTGCTGGACCACTGCTTCAGCGCTGTCTTAGCGTTCAACGAGCGACGCGAGGCGGGCCATTCGAAATGCTTACTGTGGTTGCAACACCGTAGGAGCAATTGCTCGGGTAACGCTGACATAGTTTGCTTCGGATGGGCACGTCGCTTGTGCGATTGTGCTCGCACCCCTCCTTCAACGAGCATGTGCAGTATTCTTCGTGCCGCTGGTACCCTCCGAAGCGGCGCTCCAACAGTTGTCATGTTCTCTGCGTACAACGTGGCAAGCACGATTATAGACATGATCGTTGCCGCGCGCTGCTTTAACTTACACGCGTGGCTCGTTTAGGAAAGGACATAACGCTATAACGACAGCGTCGCGCTGTCGCCACGCGCACAGCCCCCCAATTGCCAAATCAACCAAACAAAAAACGTTACGTTTCAAAGGTGACCACGTCGCCAAACAACATGCCATTCGGCGCCCAAGGGCCGTTACGTTAACGGCGCGGCCCGCGATGTGACAGCCTTTGCGTTGCTGACAACCCCAACGTGGACCTCCAGAAACCGACGGCCCCGCAAGGGGGTTATGTTTGAAACGGCACAGCAAGAAACACAACGGAAGCCCTAACATATGCCCTTCGACACACAGAGACCACACCTGTGATCCAGATGCGACCAGAAACTGCGCTGTTGTGCCCTCGCGGGGGCCTTGCAGGACTTCCACAGCTCCAATTGTTGCCGCTGGGAGCAGAACAAGCGACGGAGTTGGGCGGAACACGGAGGCTGGATGAGGATCTACAGGCTGAGAAGGATGACAACGATGAAATCGGGTAGGAAACGCCGAATGAGGATCGAAGGAACGAAACGGGCAGGGGGGGAGGGAAGGAGAAAAACACTGATTGATACAACACCAAACTACCGTGAATATCAGGATCGGGGCTGTAGTGTCAACATCAAGACATAAGCCGCGGCACCTCATTGCCCGCAGAGAAAACCTGGAAAGAGTGGCGGAACGTGCCGCAGACATCCTTTGAGCACTGCCCGAACGGGTGGCGGAAATTGCCGCAGGCATTATTCAAGCACGCCCTGCGCCAAAATGAGGAAGTCTAGAGCGGGAGACAAGTAGCGGAGAAGCAGAGGGAAAACGAGGAGGAGGAAAAAGCAGCGGATTATGGATAAAACCGTAGGTGCATGATGCTGAATGATGATGATGAAGATGATGGTAACCATGCCCACTTCCAGTGCTCAAACGGGCTCGGGGCCCTCTCCGTCGCGCAGCGGCCGCTCCTCCCTGAGCAGGGCCTCAGCGTCAGGCAACTGCTCTAATGACTGGCGCGCCGCCGCGCGCTCCGCAAACGCGGGCTGGCAGGCGCGCAGGTGCAGCGCTTTCGCAAGGAAAGCTGGGCACCTACACTGGGCGAGCCAAGCGGCAATGAAACCCAATGGCCTGCCCTGGGCCGCTCTACGCCCAGGGCGCGCAGTGCGCGTGATCTGGCATCTGCCGTGCTCCTCGCGGTTGCCACAGTAACCGTAGAAATCTTGAGACGATGCATAAAAAACAATGAAACCGCCAGGCACATGCACCGTTGGATTCGCCATGTGCCGCGGCCCAACAGGCCCGCGAGGGCCTTCTCCGCCGCCGCCACCGCCACCAGGCGGGGGATCCTCCGGCGGCGGAGGAGGAGGCGGCGGCAGCGGCGGCGGCGGAGGCGGAGGCGGATCGCCTCCGCTCCCGTCATTATGATTCCCCCCGCCGTTGCCACTGCCATCGACCATGTCAGCAGGGTCGCCGTCGTCGCTGGTCGGGCTGTCGTCGGACTCCTCCTGCTGCGGCGATGATCCGCTGTCGCGGTCGGACGCCAGGTCGGGGTCGCGGTCGGATTCACCATTTGGTTCGGCGCCACGCAGGTCGCCATCGGAAACGTCGGAGCTGTCGTCGGGCGGGCGCTGCCCCCAGGATGCACGATTCGAAGCGCCACCCGACCGTGGTGGCCAGATCGTGCGCAGCAGCGCGCCATGCAGCGGAACCACTGTGATGCAGTTAGGAGCGACGGAGGCTACTGGGCGCATGTCGGGTTTCATGACGAAATAAGCCACCATCCATTTGAAAGAACGATCCACCCGATTCATGGCCTGGACATCGTTCTGGAACTCTGCGCGAGGGCGCAGCGTGATTTCCTGCCCAGGAGCAACAACGCAGTCTGCATCAAAGGCCACGCATGAACCGTCCATGATATGAAACATTGCTTTGTGAGGCGAAATCTGTTGCTTGGCAATGTGGCACCACCAATGGCTGACCACTTTCGGCTGCCCCTCGGCAGGGTCTGAGACGAGGGAAGTGGCAACGAACACGGCGAATACTCTGGCGTCGACAACCATCTGGCGAGCTACAGGGCGAAGCGAAGGACTGAACTCTTTGCCCCAAGCCTTTTTGCGATAATTTTCCCGCATGTTCCACCACCCCAAGCCGTCACCTCTGCACAAGCACATGCCATATATTGAACACACGGGCTTCTTGTCGCGATCTGGAAGAGGCTCCCTTCCATCACCGCGGCTCACCACTTCGTGCATGCGTGACCACTCGCGCAAGATAGCCTCGTGAACGCTCCTGCCCAGAGGCGTGAAGTTGCTGAGGGCAGTAATCTCCTTCGCCTTTTCAAGCAAGGCAATGGGGCTGAACTCCCAATGCGTGAACAGTTCCGACAAGGCAGGCGTTGGTATAACGTCCGAGGCAGGCATGTCGGAGTCTGCAAAGCCAGGAAACCGCGAGCTGATGACGTCCAGTTGGCTGTTCATATACTCCTCGAGCCGCTCGGTGCGGGCAGTTCTCGCTGCCGTCTCAGACTTTTTAGCAGCCCTGGCCGTCGCCATCGTCTGTGTGACGGCTGTCCAAGAAGATAACTCCAGTTCCGCCCCTGGCACAAACCCCACGAGTTGTCCAGAGGCTCCTGCGCCAACGCTGCCATCGAGGAGCGATGCAGCTTGCGCGGCTTCCTTGAGTTCAGCGCGGTGCCGCTGCCTCTTAGTGGGCCCAAAGGGGTTGCCGACGCCGTGGAGGCGATACCGAGCGGTTGCGTCCTTCCCTTTCTCCAGGAGATCTGCGTACCGATCAGGCTCCTCGGCTCGAATGCGCTTGAGCTCAGCGCGCAGTTCACCCATCGACTTTGCAGGGCCAGGGAGCTTGAACTGCTCGCTGAAGAATGCCCTCTGGACGCCACCAGTCTTGCGCACCTTTCGCGGCCGCGCTGCCGCGCCAGACCCACGAACCCTCTGAGGAAGAAGCCCGCGTGAACCGCATGGCCGAGATACCTTCAACCGCCTCCGAAAGCCTTGGATGAGGCGGCAAGCGCTGATGAGCTCATATCGTGGGACGTGTGTCTGCACAGAAAGGCCATGGAGCCATCGGCGCAGCGATGCGTGGGTTGCCTCAACAGGTGCTTGATCGCACAACGTCAAGAGAAGAACAGTTAACAGCTCGACTGCCATGCCAGTCGACGTCAAGTCATCCCCATGGCGATCAAGGAAATCAGCACTCCAGGAGTCCTTCATGCCGCGGCAATCGGACTTGACCTGAGGCTGCTAAAGCTAGCGTGCACAAAAAATGTGATGATGTGGAGTGGAGGAGGTGAGAACGTCTTAAGGGAGTGGGGGGGGGTGAGTAGAAGTAGGACCCAACCCTCCTCCTTCCTCTCCTCCTCCAGAATACCCTCCTCCATTCTCCATCCCCTCGTCGTCATCCTCTCGGATATCCTCAACCTCTCCTCTCATGCCTCCTCCGTCGTTCCTATCTCCTCCCATTCTCCTATGGTTCAAGCCAGTGTTTCAAGTGATTGTTAAGTCCCTCGGACCTCTTCCGCCAAAGTCAGGTCATCGAATAGCCTGACCATCTTGTAGGGATACCCCTGGTGGTGGTCAACCAGGTAGTGCTGCGCCTCAGCAGCGGCACGAGACACAAGACTGAAGCAAGTCTGTTGAACATCTGCTCGACGGTAACCGTTCGGCACTGCTTCCCATGCTTCCTGGGAGGACAACAAATTCGAAAGTGAAAGTATGCAGCGTTCCTCGTACACGTTCTGCGCTGCAAGGAGCATTCGGTAGTCTCGCTGGCGAATGTCACTGAAGCCCTCTGACTTGGATCTGCCAAAGTGCTTCTCCCGTTCCAAGAACTCCCAACCCTTGCCCGACAACGTTAAAAGATCTTTGAGTAGCACACGGAAAGGTTCCATCGTGACCCGCAAGGCGACTACGATAGCATGAGGCGAGTCGTGCAACAACCATCTCGCAGCAACCTCCCTCTGGTGGTTATTCTCCTTCTCGAATTTGTGCTCAGCATTGGCGGCGTGCCGTTGATCCTCCACCACGTCTTTCTGATCCTCAGGCTCGCCCGCGACGCCGACGACGGGCTGTGCGTCTGGGATGGCTGGAGCCCCGACCTCAGCTCCACCAGCTGCAGGTAGCAAAGATTTCGGAACAGCACCCCTATTCATGATGATAGCAAATCTGAGAAACGCAGGCATGCCGATGCCATGAACTCCATCTAGGATACCAAGAGCATCTAGAGTCAAATCAGCACCAGTCCACCTAGATCTTGGAAATACTTTGGGAGCAGATCCACATAAAGCCTTCACGAAATATGATAGAAACCAGTGTCGCACTTCCTTCTCCTCTCTCGGAGCCCCCATGGCCCAGTGCTCAACAACATCAACATTCTCCCAGTTGCCATTCGCAAGAAACGAAATTACAGCCCTGCGTCCGAGGTTGTGCTTCCCACTGCAGAAGCAATCAAGTACAGCACGCTGGTGCACACGATACCAAGAAGGGGGCACACCATCAATAATACGTAAACGCTCATCAATGATATCTCGGACGACTTGTCGAAATACCCTCATCGCACCAGGCTGATTGAGAGAGCAAGACTCCAATTGACAATGGAAGAAACATCAGCACCACGAAGTTTAGCAACGTTCTTGTTACTATTAGCCCACCTGTGAGTACGACATGTGGTATGCAACGTGGGGTACCCATTCAATATCGAAATACACTCCTCAGCTTTTCCAACTGCAGAGTCACCATCAGTGCAAGATAGTCGGATGATCCGCTGAAATCCGCAGCCGCGCCCTCCGGCACGGAATCGGTTGTTCTCTGGTCGTCAGACTTCCCCTCCCAGACCAATGATTTGCCCAGCAGCAGCCCCAGCAACCCTTCAGGAGTCCCAGCAGGCCCACGCCGTATCTCATCGCTGCTCCCTGAATGAATGCTCTGGTACCCAGAAGCCCTCCACCAACCTTGAAAACGCATTTCGCCCAAGGAGGGGAGTGCACCAAAACCACCCAGCCCCAGAGCCCCCCCCCCCGAGACTCCCTCCAGCGCTGGGAAACCGCAAGAGGCCACGCGAGATTCCCAGGAGGCCCCCAGACGCCCACATATACCTTCAATACCCTAAAAGAACCGAACAGATCCCGAAACAGTTCCAGGAGGCATCCGCCATAGCTTCAGAAGCACCTCGAGAGACCCCCAGGCGACATGCCACAGAACACCCGAACTCACTTTCCTTCCACGCTGGCACGGTAGCTGGATTTGCCGAAGGCAGTGATATAGATTCTGACATGGGCCTAAGTCGGGCTCCGTTCGAGAAAGTGCTTCCACATAATCTTCTGCCGACGTCGACGCCAAAGCCTGCACTGGGGCGAAAACATCGAACGTCACCAACACATACTCTCCAGAACGCATGTGGAATAATGCTGAGACCCGCCACTCTGATTGAAGCAACTTCGCAGGCACCGAATCGTACGATTCCATTCTCAAAAGATCAGCCAAGAACTTCGGGATATCGGAGAAATCCGCAGACGTCTCGACAAGTGGCCCAGATTTAGATGACGTGTTGGAGTCCTTGACGTCGATTCTCATCGGAGTCTCATCGTAACGAACCTGCTTCACCAGAAGAACGGGCTGACCACCATCTCGCACCACAGATGTTACCATCTTTTCAAGAAGTGACGTGTGCATATACTTCTGCAGAGCGAGGCCAGCGGCAGCCAGCTGAATACGTCGA
Source organism: Prorocentrum cordatum (assembly GCA_963575745.1). Classification (NCBI taxonomy): domain Eukaryota; class Dinophyceae; order Prorocentrales; family Prorocentraceae; genus Prorocentrum; species Prorocentrum cordatum. Next base: position 41,084 of record CAUYUJ010019153.1, read on the forward strand.
ACAGACGGTTGATGTCTCTCCACTCCAATCTTGTTGGCAAGAGCAACTGAGCTCATGAGAAACTGTTCACCATAAAATATGTCATCTTCCTGAGACACAACATCACCGACAAGTTTTTTAGGATTGCAAGTCGCACGAAGACCAACACCGATCTGATGAGTAAGATTGTCAACTGGTGCTGCAACGACTATCGCAAGATCATCTGCCAGAACATCATCATGTGAAACGGGACGGCTGGCAACAGCATCTTCAGCAACACCACCGATACCAGCACTGACGTCGCCATCGCGATCGAGATCTGCGTCTGCTGGCTCTGGCGTCGGGAACCCCAGAAGACCGCCACCATAATCGATGAGACCATCATCGGCGTGCTCTTCACCGCTTGGTGCCTCAACGAGCGGCGCATCCAGGTCGGCATCGGGGCTAGAATCAGGAACATCACCGAAAGACGCGCGACTAGACCAGGACCGTCGAACACTGCCTCCAGCCGAGGAAGCCCACGACGCCCTCTGACCGCACAACGGTGCCGATGCTGCGCCCCAAGATTGTCTCCGTGCATTCTGCTCCGAGCGAGCTGCATCTGACTTGTGGCCCCAGGATTTTCTCATCGTCCACGCGCGTCTGCACGGCCGAGAATACAACGTGTCGCACTCGAGGCGGATAGCAGCGGCAACAGCCGCCAAGTGGAGAAGAATCAGAACCCTCATCCAATCCACTGAGAATGATATGGAGGCGGCGAACCGCGAAATAATATGGAATGCGCACGGTGCGCGAACACTGGGAAAAAACTGGAATCGAGATTCTCGAAGAAGCCAGCTGGCTTGATCCACAACGGCCGCGGGCGCACAGCCGCAGAACGACGAAACCCGTAGATGTGAACAAATCGACATCGGAGCCCGCGTTTGAGCTATATTTGGGCACGTGATGCACACCATGACATGTCACGCCCGTGCGTGTCCGAGCTGGATTTCAAGACCTGGACGAAAGGATTTCGGGGCCGCGGACGACGGCGAGAGGAAACATATCACCACATCCCTGTCAATCTAACACGAGCTGACGAGCGAACCGTGGCGAGGCGTCCCCAGTCGCCCTTTGCCCCCGTGGCAACGCTGGCGGCGCGGTTCCCTTTCTGAGGGCCGACACAGTAGCAGGATTGCCACGGAAACAATCGGACCAGGAACGCCAAACGCCAGGGAAACCCGATTGCCTTCTAGCGGGGCGGAGCGGGGGGCGACGGGCGCTACCCTGGGAAATTGTGACAAAATCAAGAAGGCCCCCCATACCTTGCTTCTGTGTACATGAGAACATTTGCCAGGCCCTGTCACGCTAGCTAACCAAGGCCACCCTGATTATGTTGCCTTATCTTCCTCTTCCTGTTCCTCTTCCTTCATTTCCTCCCCCTCCGCCTTGCAGAATTTAAAAACAAACGACAAAACAAAATCGCACCCCCCTCAGCAACCCAATATCTGCACCCTTGCCCTTGTGGCCGAATGATTCGATACTGACTGAGGGAGCACGCGCGCCGCAGAATGGTCACAGCCAAGT
>CAUYUJ010019153.1:42728-78298 GCA_963575745.1 Prorocentrum cordatum
CCCCCCCCCCGAGACTCCCTCCAGCGCTGGGAAACCGCAAGAGGCCACGCGAGATTCCCAGGAGGCCCCCAGACGCCCACATATACCTTCAATACCCTAAAAGAACCGAACAGATCCCGAAACAGTTCCAGGAGGCATCCGCCATAGCTTCAGAAGCACCTCGAGAGACCCCCAGGCGACATGCCACAGAACACCCGAACTCACTTTCCTTCCACGCTGGCACGGTAGCTGGATTTGCCGAAGGCAGTGATATAGATTCTGACATGGGCCTAAGTCGGGCTCCGTTCGAGAAAGTGCTTCCACATAATCTTCTGCCGACGTCGACGCCAAAGCCTGCACTGGGGCGAAAACATCGAACGTCACCAACACATACTCTCCAGAACGCATGTGGAATAATGCTGAGACCCGCCACTCTGATTGAAGCAACTTCGCAGGCACCGAATCGTACGATTCCATTCTCAAAAGATCAGCCAAGAACTTCGGGATATCGGAGAAATCCGCAGACGTCTCGACAAGTGGCCCAGATTTAGATGACGTGTTGGAGTCCTTGACGTCGATTCTCATCGGAGTCTCATCGTAACGAACCTGCTTCACCAGAAGAACGGGCTGACCACCATCTCGCACCACAGATGTTACCATCTTTTCAAGAAGTGACGTGTGCATATACTTCTGCAGAGCGAGGCCAGCGGCAGCCAGCTGAATACGTCGAACAGACGGTTGATGTCTCTCCACTCCAATCTTGTTGGCAAGAGCAACTGAGCTCATGAGAAACTGTTCACCATAAAATATGTCATCTTCCTGAGACACAACATCACCGACAAGTTTTTTAGGATTGCAAGTCGCACGAAGACCAACACCGATCTGATGAGTAAGATTGTCAACTGGTGCTGCAACGACTATCGCAAGATCATCTGCCAGAACATCATCATGTGAAACGGGACGGCTGGCAACAGCATCTTCAGCAACACCACCGATACCAGCACTGACGTCGCCATCGCGATCGAGATCTGCGTCTGCTGGCTCTGGCGTCGGGAACCCCAGAAGACCGCCACCATAATCGATGAGACCATCATCGGCGTGCTCTTCACCGCTTGGTGCCTCAACGAGCGGCGCATCCAGGTCGGCATCGGGGCTAGAATCAGGAACATCACCGAAAGACGCGCGACTAGACCAGGACCGTCGAACACTGCCTCCAGCCGAGGAAGCCCACGACGCCCTCTGACCGCACAACGGTGCCGATGCTGCGCCCCAAGATTGTCTCCGTGCATTCTGCTCCGAGCGAGCTGCATCTGACTTGTGGCCCCAGGATTTTCTCATCGTCCACGCGCGTCTGCACGGCCGAGAATACAACGTGTCGCACTCGAGGCGGATAGCAGCGGCAACAGCCGCCAAGTGGAGAAGAATCAGAACCCTCATCCAATCCACTGAGAATGATATGGAGGCGGCGAACCGCGAAATAATATGGAATGCGCACGGTGCGCGAACACTGGGAAAAAACTGGAATCGAGATTCTCGAAGAAGCCAGCTGGCTTGATCCACAACGGCCGCGGGCGCACAGCCGCAGAACGACGAAACCCGTAGATGTGAACAAATCGACATCGGAGCCCGCGTTTGAGCTATATTTGGGCACGTGATGCACACCATGACATGTCACGCCCGTGCGTGTCCGAGCTGGATTTCAAGACCTGGACGAAAGGATTTCGGGGCCGCGGACGACGGCGAGAGGAAACATATCACCACATCCCTGTCAATCTAACACGAGCTGACGAGCGAACCGTGGCGAGGCGTCCCCAGTCGCCCTTTGCCCCCGTGGCAACGCTGGCGGCGCGGTTCCCTTTCTGAGGGCCGACACAGTAGCAGGATTGCCACGGAAACAATCGGACCAGGAACGCCAAACGCCAGGGAAACCCGATTGCCTTCTAGCGGGGCGGAGCGGGGGGCGACGGGCGCTACCCTGGGAAATTGTGACAAAATCAAGAAGGCCCCCCATACCTTGCTTCTGTGTACATGAGAACATTTGCCAGGCCCTGTCACGCTAGCTAACCAAGGCCACCCTGATTATGTTGCCTTATCTTCCTCTTCCTGTTCCTCTTCCTTCATTTCCTCCCCCTCCGCCTTGCAGAATTTAAAAACAAACGACAAAACAAAATCGCACCCCCCTCAGCAACCCAATATCTGCACCCTTGCCCTTGTGGCCGAATGATTCGATACTGACTGAGGGAGCACGCGCGCCGCAGAATGGTCACAGCCAAGTGTCTCCTCCCGCGCGCCCACCGCCACCACAAAAAACTGACCCCGCCACGCGCTCGCCCAGCCCAACCCCCCAGCACCTCCCGCAGACCACCAACCCATGGAAAGAGTTCCCCACCCCCCCCCCCCCCACCCCCCCCTCCCCCCCCCCCCCCCCCCCCCCCCCACCCCCCCCCCCCCCCCCCCCACGCGCACGCGCGATGCCAAACGCGCACGCGGCGCGCAAGCCGCGCGCGCCCTCAACCGCACGTGCAACACAGCACTTGCACGCACCACCACCACAAACCGCCCCCCCCCCCTGTGAGCCCCCCCAACGCCCGCCAAAAACGATGCCACGCACCAACAAAACGAACGCCATCCCGCACAAACAGCGCGCGCCGATCGCGCCCCCCCCCCCCCCCCGCCCGACCACCACCCCACGCGACCCTGCCACGCCGCGAGCCCCCCACATCCCGACTTCGAGCGGAGCCAGGCGCTTGAGGACAAGAGCGCAGAACGCGCGGTTGAAGGACCCATGTCTAGTGGGAACGCGCAGGCCCCGCAAACAGAGGAACCATGGCCCTCGACCGCGCAGGGCAACGTGAGGCATTGCCGATTCCACATTGGATGGAGGGTCCTGAACTTTTCAACACAAGCGCGCACTTCGTTCGTGCGCAAGGTGCCCAGGCGAACGCCTGCTGGGCACGGGGGCGACGTCGAAGGCCCATCGCAAATTGCGAGAGCGTTGGCCGCAAGGTTCAGGGCAAACATGAAGCTGCGAACCCAAGATGGTGCCAGGTCGACTGCAGGCGATGCAGCCGAACCGCAAGCGTTGTCCCTAAACCGACGAGGATGTTAAAGGCATCGCGCGGATAATGCCACAAGCGCCACCAAGGCAGCAGGGCGGCGCAGTCAACGCGTCGCAGTTTGATCCTGGCAGGGCCCTGCGCGCCGAGGGAGTATGCGCATAGGAAAGTAGCTGCAGCGAAGTGCCGTATTACTGTGTCGACCATTTCGGGCATTTGGCAGGAGGAGGGCGAGTTCTAGTAGCAGTTGGCGTAACTGCATCAGCGGACGAGAGCGTTGCTTACCTCGCGTCGGAATCGCGCGGCCCCTATTCAATTGTCGAAACATTTCATTTCTGCAAATGACCTACTAAACGGCATACTAGTTTCCGCGCTGACCATTGCCTCGCGGAAGGGTTTGTAGCCGAAAACGTCCAACAAGGTTTACCCCCTCGCGTTCATGCGGTGGTCGCGCGAGCAGAGCAATCTTGGCTCTCGCAATTTCGAAAATCGCGTAGACATTTTTTGTACAATTTGATGTTTTCATGAGTTCACATTTTTTTCCGTATTTGTTTCATATTTTTTTTCATAATTCGGCGATTCCTACCTGAACCCCTCCTCTCTGAGGCGTCTTCCATCACAATGTTACGTATCAGGCGACGTCTGGGACATCCGGCGAATCTGGGAAATCTGGCGGCGAATTCCAAACTGGCGCCCTTGCGTGGGACATCCTCAGAAAAACCGCTCCCAGAGCCTCCCCAAGGAGGCCTTCGAAGCACCGCTTTCCCGTTTCAGGCGACATCCGGAAAATCCGGCGAATCCCGCAACGAATTCCAAACCGGCTTCCTCGCGTGAGACATCCTCAGAGAAACCGCTCCCGAAGCTTCCCCAAGGAGGCCCTCAGAGACCCCTGCCATGGGCCCTGATCCGTTTCAGGCATAATCCGGCGAATCTGGCAAATCTGGTGAATCGGGCGACGAATTCCAAACCAGCGCCCTCGCGTGGAACATCCTCCTGGAGCCTCCGCAGAGGCCCTGGTCCCCCTGTTCCGTTTCTCGCCAGCGACATTTCGGAAATCCGGGACATCCGGCGAATTTCGCGACGAATTCCAAACCGGCGCCCTCGCGTGGGACAACCTCAGAAAACCGTCCCCAGAGCCTCATCCGCCTCTCTGTTCCGTGTCATTCGAGATCCGGGAAACGCGGCGAAGCAGGCGACGAACCCCAAACAACTGGCGCCCGCCCTCAGAAAAACCGTTCCCTGGAGCCTCCCCAAAGAAGCTCTCAGAAAGTATCCTGCTACGATTCTGGAGAGGTCCGGGAAATCCGGAAAAATCCGCGACGAATTCTGGCTCCTCGCGGGGACATCCGGACAACGGCCCCCCGCAGCCTCCTCAATTCAGGCCTCCGTTTACGGCGCGCCGAGACTCGGAAATCCGGCGGAGTCATGGAAATCTGGCGAAGAATTCCAAACTGGCGCCCTCACGTGGGACATCTAGACAAACTCGGCCCCCGTGAGTCTCGAATCCCCAAGGTGGCCCACAGAGGCCCCCCTGTTCTGTTTCAGGCGACGTCCGGAAAATCCCTGGGGGGAAAAAGAGGGATGAAAAGGAAAAGGAGGAGACGGAGGAGGAGGACGAGGTGGAGGAGGACGAGTCGAGTTGGAGGAGGCATTGGAGGAAGAGGAGGAGGAGCAGGAGGAGGAGAAGGAGGAGGAGGAGTTAAAGCACCCTGAGGAGGAGGAGGAGGAGGAGGAGGAGGAGGAGGAGGAGGAGATTGCCAGCATGGCAGCTGGGGGCGCCACGCCCGCCCGATCCTCACCCTCCTGATTTTCATTCTCGCCATCCTCGCTCTCCTGGCTCTCCTTCTCCACATCCTCACCCTCTCCTGCTCCACGCTCGCCTGATCCTCGCCCGCGTGACCCTCGCTCTCCTGATCCTCCCCCTCGCGGGCCTCGCCCTCCTGATCCTCGCGCTCATTCTCATCTCGACCATTTAAATTTTCCTCTCGCCGAGAAGCGCGCGTCCCTTCTTCTATGTGCAGAAACTCCCGATCTACCGCAGAGCGACCGGCTTGTAATCCTCAGACTCGCTCGCCTCGTCCCCCTGTGCAGTATGTTGGCCTAGCGTTCGAACTTGTAGGCCTGGAAATTGGCACCAACACCAGCACAGGGGTTTGCCTCCACAGGGAGGTGATGATCTTAGATTTCGGTGTTGGTGGTAATATTTCGGTCACCTTGGAAGCCAGAATATTACCACCATCACCGAGATCGGGATCGTCTTCCCTCGGTGGATGCACACCGCCGATATTGGTGTTGGGGTCAATCTCTAGGCCTGCGAGAATCACCTCGACAAAGAGACAGACTCCCAGAGGTTCGCGCGGACTTCTTGGGTCGACGCTGGACCCCCTGCCTGGCGCGCGGGGCGCGACAGGGGCAGCACGGGAGGCGCCGCCAGAGAGGTCAAGCGCCCCTCCGAGAAGTCCGCGCAGACCTTGGAGAGTGCATGTCCACGCCAACCTGTACTAGTCAATACCGGCTGGACCCTGTAGCAGACTTGCACACGCGTGTGAGTCGTCGAGCTTTGAGAGCTCCCGGATGGTGCCCCCGGGCGCCTGCGGGTCCCCAGCGCCATCGGGGGATGAGCAACGTCCGAGGGCACCTGCTGGCAGCCCGGCTTGCTTGACGTGCCTCCTGTCATGGACGCCCTCCTCCTCCTCCTCCTCCTCCTCCTCCTCCTCCTCCTCCTCCTCCTCCTCCTCCCGACACACCTCGGGCGACACGAGAAGTCTTGGCAAAGACCGGCGCGTCGACGACCTCTCAGGGGGGGGGCACCTGTATCTTTTCCGCCCGCCAGCTCCAGCGCAGTCAGGCAGCCTCCGAAACCCAAGGGGAGGAGGGGGAGAAGGAGGAGGAGGAGGAGGCGAAGAAGAGAGGAGGAAGGATGAGGAGGAAGGAGGAGGATGAGGAGAAAAAAAGAGGGAGAGGGAGGCGGGAGGGATGGAGGAAAGGGAGGGGCGGAAGAGCGATCCCCAGACGACCCCCTGAGACTGCATTGGAGCCAAAGGTGCCCCAGGCCCACAGCGTCCCCAGGATTTTTTGGGAGGCCCCGGGGGCCAAGCGCACCCCTCGCGAGGCCAGGACGTCCCAAGGGCCCCCAGAGCGCTGTGAAAATCGAAGGAAACCTGGGCCAGGAGCTTTGATGATGTTAAACACATATTTCTTGAATGTTTAAACAACTGCGTGCTTATTTTTCGCTCTGGGAGGCGCTTGTTTCCGTTCGGGGATGATCGTTTGTGCCGTGCGGAATTCGATTATGTGTTGCACTGCCGTTGCTTTTTATGCTTATGGGCTGCCGTGGCTTGCTTCGTTTGGTTGGCCGTAAACTGAAATTGCTTTGGAGGAAAAAAACAAAAATCAAGAAAGACACCACGAGCGTTTCTAACGTCAACTCCGGCCGGGAGCACCTCCAGACCCTCCACGAATTGCTCCGCTCCACCTGCGCCCCCCGGAGCTCCGGCCCAGCTCCCTGGGAACAGCTCCTCGCCACATCTCCTATTTTGATCGGCACAGCCCCGGAGGACGACATAGACAAAAAACGAATGCAGCGCGCCCCAAGCAACGGCTCTGACTAAACATGGCTCCCTCTGTGGAGGCCATGCGCTTGCGGAATATGGAAGGACCGGTCATCGCTGTCGTCATGGTAGCGGCGCGGGGAGGGGAGGAAATGAGAGGCTGCGGGCGAGGTTGGCCAGCCAGAATGGCAGCGCCCCGTGGGGCGTGGCCAATGCACACGCCCGAGACAGGCTCGGACCAAGCACGGTCCCGACCATCCGCCACCGCGCTTGCAACAATGGGTGGGTGCGGGCCGTTATTTATTGCGCTAGCTTCGCTACGCTCGATGCTTCTGCTATCGATGCCTATTTGCGAGCCAGAGAGACGCCAGGCAAGCCAGGGGCGCCACGCCGACCTGCAACAGGCAAGCCCGTGCAAAGAACCTTGGCCTGAGAACATAAAAACACCTGGAGCTAAAATACCCGTGACAATGCTTGCCTGGGTATTTCCGTGCATGGGAAAGCGGAGGAGGAGGAGGAGGAGGAGGAGCCAGAAGCGGGGGACTGATGGGAGGAGGAAGAGAAGGAGATGGCAAGGGGCAGGAACTCCAAATCCGATTGGAATAGGTTACAGCTCAACACAACGCGTTATCCAGCAGAGAGGGAAAGAGGCAGCCTCGCTCAGCCACGAAACTGCCTCGCCTCAGCAAGGGAACTGCCTGCTGCCCGTCACAGCCACATTTCTGCTGTGGATTCCGGCGAGCCGAAACTACATGGGGCGCGGGAGAGGACGAGTGAGAGTTATTCGCGCGCGTCGCGGCGCCATCCACGCGAGCGCGCCCTAGAGCGCCCCGTGGCTCTTGCAAGCGCCGCCACGAAACCGCGCTAATCCGTGCAAGCGCTACCAAAAACAACATTGTCGTTCTCGATGAAGAACTAGAACCCACGCGCGCGATGGCGCGCGCCATGCGGAGCGCTGGTTCAGGCGGGCGCTGCCGACGTTTCGTCAAATGGCGGCGGCGCGCCTGCTAACGCCGCGCAGCTCTGTAAATGAAAACAGCCATGCAAAGGGAGACGCGGCGGGCAATGTTTCCCGCTGGCATCGCGATGTCGCCGCGCCGACGACCGTCGCGGCTGCGTTTGGTTTCCAGTGCCCAAAGGTGGACATACTACACGAATCGGCGTTCGCATCTGGTCCAGCCGCGCGCGCGCAACGCGCGCGGGTGACAGCGTCCGTTGCGGCGCGCATGCCTAAAACCAAATGTGAGACTCGCCTTTCAAGGCGGAAGCACGGAGGCATGCAACGACACTCACGAAGCTGCTCGCCCCTGCCTTGGCAGCGCGCGATGAACGGACGCCCGCGCGGAACGCGATGCTATAATTGACTTAGGAAACAAGCAGACGTTTCAAGACGGATTCACAACCCGAATCGCAGCCCAAGTTCGCGCTTGCTGGCGCCGTAAAATCATTTTCAACAAGCCGCCCGATGCCACCGAACCGCCTTGCGCACGACACAATCACGAACGCAACGCTGGCGGTAATGCCGCTGCAGTCGGGAATTGCGCCGCTGCCACTGAAATAGCAGCCGCCGCGCTTAGCGATCGCAGTATGCAAAGGTCACAACAGGATGCGTTCGTCTTGTTCGATGGCGACATCAACCGACGTCTCTGCGATTCAGTTAGTTACCGCTCGCAACGGCGAAACAACATTTTCCGCGCAGCGGAACTCGCAGCCCCACGGGCGCCAACGATGCGAGCATCTGCGCGCATTGCGGCGCCCGCTGCGGGCGGGGGGGTGGCAACCTGAAGCCATTTTCAAAAACAGCAGCCGCGGCGCGCACGAGCACAATGCGAATGGTGCATTACTAATGCCGACGACAACGCTACCCAGAATGACACTGTTACCCATTGGGCCTACAAGAAACACGCGCCGTTCGTCGCGCAACTAATGGCGGATGCCGCCACGACAACGGCGGGGGGAACAGCGACGCTAGCGCGTGGCCAGCGATGCCAGCGGGCGCAGCGGGGCACGCAGCGCAGCGCCAGTTGTGTCACCGCAGACGAAAAACCCGACGATCAGAGTCTTCGCGCCAGGCCCGCAATGTGAATCACGCCGCCCAGGAGATCGGATTCCGATAACACGCGTCGCGCGCGTGGATGGGATCGCGCTGGCGCGTCGCCCGCAAGCGCCAGCGCGGTCGCACAACGTCTCTCAGCGCCAGGTTCGTTATACTCGCCTTCCTGTTTACCAGCATGCATTACCCCATCTTGGGTAAAGTCGAATGCGTGGGCGGCTACCACTACGACAGCGACTACTACTGCGACTTTTGCGATTACTGCTGTTACGACGACAGCTAGAGTTATGCTTACCATCACTACTGCAATGTGTAACATTAGTAACAAGTAGTTCTGTCATACCACGACCACGGCAGCTACTGATGTCAATAACTTCGGTCGTTACCATTCGCATCATCAATAGCACCACTGCGGCAACTGCGATTACTACGACGACCCATAACATTCCATTTGCGACCGTATTACTTATATGTTTTACTACTGCTGCTACTACGACGTCTACTACCAAGACTACTTCTACGACTACTGTTGCCACTATTGCTACTAATGGTGCAATGTAGCCGTGCTGGACCACTGCTTCAGCGCTGCCTTAGCGTTCAACGAGCGACGCGAGGCGGGCCATTCGAAATGCTTACTGTGGTTGCAACACCGTAGGAGCAATTGCTCGGGTAACGCTGACATAGTTTGCTTCGGATGGGCACGTCGCTTGTGCGATTGTGCTCGCACCCCTCCTTCAACGAGCATGTGCAGTATTCTTCGTACCGCTGGTACCCTCCGAAGCGGCGCTCCAACAGTTGTCATGTTCTCTGCGTACAACGTGGCAAGCACGATTATAGACATGATCGTTGCCGCGCGCTGCTTTAACTTACACGCGTGGCTCGTTTCGGAAAGGACATAACGCTATAACGACAGCGTCGCGCTGTCGCCACGCGCACAGCCCCCCAATTGCCAAATCAACCAAACAAAAAACGCTACGTTTCAAAGGTGACCACGTCGCCAAACAACATGCCATTCGGCGCCCAAGGGCCGTTACGTTAACGGCGCGGCCCGCGATGTGACAGCCTTTGCGTTGCTCACAACCCCAACGTGGACCTCCAGAAACCGACGGCCCCGCAAGGGGGTTATGTTTGAAACGGCACAGCAAGAAACACAACGGAAGCCCTAACATATGCCCTTCGACACACAGAGACCACACCTGTGATCCAGATGCGATCAGAAACTGCGCTGTTGTGCCCTCGCGGGGGCCTTGCAGGACTTCCGCAGCTCCAATTGTTGCCGCTGGGAGCAGAACAAGCGACGGAGTTGGGCGGAACACGGAGGCTGGATGAGGATCTACAGGCTGAGAAGGATGACAACGATGAAATCGGGTAGGAAACGCCGAATGAGGATCGAAGGAACGAAACGGGCAGGGGGGGAGGGAAGGAGAAAAACACTGATTGATACAACAACAAACAACCGTGAATATCAGGATCGGGGCTGTAGTGTCTACATCAAGACATAAGCCGCGGCACCTCATTGCCCGCAGAGAAAACCTGGAAAGAGTGGCGGAACGTGCCGCAGACATCCTTTGAGCACTGCCCGAACGGGTGGCGGAAATTGCCGCAGGCATTATTCAAGCACGCCCTGCGCCAAAATGAGGAAGTCTAGAGCGGGAGACAAGTAGCGGAGAAGCAGAGGGAAAACGAGGAGGAGGAAAAAGCAGCGGATGATGGATAAAACCGTAGGTGCATGATGCTGAATGATGATGATGAAGATGATGGTAACCATGCCCACTTCCAGTGCTCAAACGGGCTCGGGGCCCTCTCCGTCGCGCAGCGGCCGCTCCTCCCTGAGCAGGGCCTCAGCGTCAGGCAACTGCTCTAATGACTGGCGCGCCGCCGCGCGCTCCGCAAACGCGGGCTGGCAGGCGCGCAGGTGCAGCGCTTTCGCAAGGAAAGCTGGGCACCTACACTGGGCGAGCCAAGCGGCAATGAAACCCAATGGCCTGCCCTGGGCCGCTCTACGCCCAGGGCGCGCAGTGCGCGTGATCTGGCATCTGCCGTGCTCCTCGCGGTTGCCGCAGTAACCGTAGAAATCTTGAGACGATGCATAAAAAACAATGAAACCGCCAGGCACATGCACCGTTGGATTCGCCATGTGCCGCGGCCCAACAGGCCCGCGAGGGCCTTCTCCGCCGCCGCCACCGCCACCAGGCGGGGGATCCTCCGGCGGCGGAGGAGGAGGCGGCGGCAGCGGCGGCGGCGGAGGCGGAGGCGGATCGCCTCCGCTCCCGTCAGTATGATTCCCCCCGCCGTTGCCACTGCCATCGACCATGTCAGCAGGGTCGCCGTCGTCGCTGGTCGGGCTGTCGTCGGACTCCTCCTGCTGCGGCGATGATCCGCTGTCGCGGTCGGACGCCAGGTCGGGGTCGCGGTCGGATTCACCATTTGGTTCGGCGCCACGCAGGTCGCCATCGGAAACGTCGGAGCTGTCGTCGGGCGGGCGCTGCCCCCAGGATGCACGATTCGAAGCGCCACCCGACCGTGGTGGCCAGATCGTGCGCAGCAGCGCGCCATGCAGCGGAACCACTGTGATGCAGTTAGGAGCGACGGAGGCTACTGGGCGCATGTCGGGCTTCATGACGAAATAAGCCACCATCCATTTGAAAGAACGATCCACCCGATTCATGGCCTGGACATCGTTCTGGAACTCTGCGCGAGGGCGCAGCGTGATTTCCTGCCCAGGAGCAACAACGCAGTCTGCATCAAAGGCCACGCATGAACCGTCCATGATATGAAGCATTGCTTTGTGAGGCGAAATCTGTTGCTTGGCAATGTGGCACCACCAATGGCTGACCACTTTCGGCTGCCCCTCGGCAGGGTCTGAGACGAGGGAAGTGGCAACGAACACGGCGAATACTCTGGCGTCGACAACCATCTGGCGAGCTACAGGGCGAAGCGAAGGACTGAACTCTTTGCCCCAAGCCTTTTTTGCGATAATTTCCCCGCATGTTCCACCACCCCAAGCCGTCACCTCTGCACAAGCACATGCCATAGATTGAACACGCGGGCTTCTTGTCGCGATCTGGAAGAGGCTCCCTTCCATCACCGCGGCTCACCACTTCGTGCATGCGTGACCACTCGCGCAAGATAGCCTCGTGAACGCTCCTGCCCAGAGGCGTGAAGTTGCTGAGGGCAGTAATCTCCTTCGCCTTTTCAAGCAAGGCAACGGGGCTGAACTCCCAATGCGTGAACAGTTCCGACAAGGCAGGCGTTGGTATAACGTCCGAGGCAGGCATGTCGGAGTCTGCAAAGCCAGGAAACCGCGAGCTGATGACGTCCAGTTGGCTGTTCATATACTCCTCGAGCCGCTCGGTGCGGGCAGTTCTCGCTGCCGTCTCAGACTTCTTAGCAGCCCTGGCCGTCGCCATCGTCTGTGTGACGGCTGTCCAAGAAGATAACCCCAGTTCCGCCCCTGGCACAAACCTCACGAGTTGTCCAGAGGCTCCTGCGCCAACGCTGCCATCGAGGAGCGATGCAGCTTGCGCGGCTTCCTTGAGTTCAGCGCGGTGCCGCTGCCTCTTAGTGGGCCCAAAGGGGTTGCCGACGCCGTGGAGGCGATACCGAGCGGTTGCGTCCTTCCCTTTCTCCAGGAGATCTGCGTACCGATCAGGCTCCTCGGCTCGAATGCGCTCGAGCTCAGCGTGCAGTTCACCCATCGACTTTGCAGGGCCAGGGGGCTTGAACTGCTCGCTGAAGAATGCCCTCTGGACGCCGCCAGTCTTGCGCACCTTTCGCGGCCGCGCTGCCGCGCCAGACCCACGAACCCTCTGAGGAAGAAGCCCGCGTGAACCGCATGGCCGAGATACCTCCAACCGCCCCCGAAAGCCTTGGATGAGGCGGCAAGCGCTGATGAGCTCATGTCGTGGGACGTGTGTCTGCACAGAAAGGCCATGGAGCCATCGGCGCAGCGATGCGTGGGTTGCCTCAACAGGTGCTTGATCGCACAACGTCAAGAGAAGAACAGTTAACAGCTCGACTGCCATGCCAGCCGACGTCAAGTCATCCCCATGGCGATCAAGGAAATCAGCACTCCAGGAGTCCTTCATGCCGCGGCAATCGGACTTGACCTGAGGCTGCTAAAGCTAGCGTGCACAAAAAATGTGATGATGTGGAGTGGAGGAGGTGAGAACGTCTTAAGGGAGTGGGGGGGGGTGAGTAGAAGTAGGACCCAACCCTCCTCCTTCCTCTCCTCCTCCAGAATACCCTCCTCCATTCTCCATCCCCTCGTCGTCATCCTCTCGGATATCCTCAACCTCTCCTCTCATGCCTCCTCCGTCGTTCCTATCTCCTCCCATTCTCCTATGGTTCAAGCCAGTGTTTCAAGTGATTGTTAAGTCCCTCGGACCTCTTCCGCCAAAGTCAGGTCATCGAATAGCCTGACCATCTTGTAGGGATACCCCTGGTGGTGGTCAACCAGGTAGTGCTGCACCTCAGCAGCGGCACGAGACACAAGGCTGAAGCAAGTCTGTTGAACATCTGCTCGACGGTAACCGTTCGGCACTGCTTCCCATGCTTCCTGGGAGAACAACAAATTCGAAAGTGAAAGTATGCAGCGTTCCTCGTACACGCTCTGCGCTGCAAGGAGCATTCGGTAGCCTCGCTGGCGAATGTCACTGAAGCCCTCTGACTTGGATCTGCCAAAGTGCTTCTCCCGTTCCAAGAACTCCCAACCCTTGCCCGACAACGTTAAAAGATCTTTGAGTAGCACACGGAAAGGTTCCATCGTGACCCGCAAGGCGACTACGATAGCATGAGGCGAGTCGTGCAACAACCATCTCGCAGCAACCTCCCTCTGGTGGTTATTCTCCTTCTCGAATTTGTGCTCAGCATTGGCGGCGTGCCGTTGATCCTCCACCACGCCTTTCTGATCCTCAGGCTCGCCCGCGACGCCGACGACGGGCTGTGCGTCTGGGATGGCTGGGGCCCCGACCTCAGCTCCACCAGCTGCAGGTAGCAAAGATTTCGGAACAGCACCCCTATTCATGATGATAGCAAATCTGAGAAACGCAGGCATGCCGATGCCATGAACTCCATCTAGGATACCAAGAGCATCTAGAGTCAAATCAGCACCAGTCCACCTAGATCTTGGAAATACTTTGGGAGCAGATCCACATAAAGCCTTCACGACATATGATAGAAACCAGTGTCGCACTTCCTTCTCCTCTCTCGGAGCCCCCATGGTCCAGTGCTCAACAACATCAACATTCTCCCAGTTGCCATTCGCAAGAAACGAAATTACAGCCCTGCGTCCGAGGTTGTGCTTCCCACTGCAGAAGCAATCAAGTGCAGCACGCTGGTGCACACGATACCAAGAAGGGGGCACACCATCAATAATACGCAAACGCTCATCAATGATATCTCGGACGACTTGCCGAAATACCCTCATCGCACCAGGCTGATTGAGAGCAAGACTCCAATTGACAATGGAAGAAACATCAGCACCACGAAGTTTAGCAACGTTCTTGTTACTATTAGCCCACCTGTGAGTATGACATGTGGTATGCAACGTAGGGTACCCATTCAATATCGAAATACACTCCTCAGCTTTTCCAACTGCAGAGTCACCATCAGTGCAAGATAGTCGGATGATCCGCTGAAATCCGCAGCCGCGCCCTCCGGCACGGAATCGGTTGTTCTCTGGTCGTCAGACTTCCCCTCCCAGACCAATGATTTGCCCAGCAGCAGCCCCAGCAACCCTTCAGGAGTCCCAGCAGGCCCACGCCGTATCTCATCGCTGCTCCCTGAATGAATGCTCTGGTACCCAGAAGCCCTCCACCAACCTTGAAAACGCATTTCGCCCAAGGAGGGGAGTGCACCAAAACCACCCAGCCCCAGAGCCCCCCCCCCCGAGACTCCCTCCAGCGCTGGGAAACCGCAAGAGGCCACGCGAGATTCCCAGGAGGCCCCCAGACGCCCACATATACCTTCAATACCCTAAAAGAACCGAACAGATCCCGAAACAGTTCCAGGAGGCATCCGCCATAGCTTCAGAAGCACCTCGAGAGACCCCCAGGCGACATGCCACAGAACACCCGAACTCACTTTCCTTCCACGCTGGCACGGTAGCTGGATTTGCCGAAGGCAGTGATATAGATTCTGACATGGGCCTAAGTCGGGCTCCGTTCGAGAAAGTGCTTCCACATAATCTTCTGCCGACGTCGACGCCAAAGCCTGCACTGGGGCGAAAACATCGAACGTCACCAACACATACTCTCCAGAACGCATGTGGAATAATGCTGAGACCCGCCACTCTGATTGAAGCAACTTCGCAGGCACCGAATCGTACGATTCCATTCTCAAAAGATCAGCCAAGAACTTCGGGATATCGGAGAAATCCGCAGACGTCTCGACAAGCGGCCCAGATTTAGATGACGTGTTGGAGCCCTTGACGTTGATTCTCATCGGAGTCTCATCGTAACGAACCTGCTTCACCAGAAGAACGGGCTGACCACCATCTCGCACCACAGATGTTACCATCTTTTCAAGAAGTGACGTGTGCATATACTTCTGCAGAGCGAGGCCAGCGGCAGCCAGCTGAATACGTCGAACAGACGGTTGATGTCTCTCCACTCCAATCTTGTTGGCAAGAGCAACTGAGCTCATGAGATCCTGTTCACCATAAAATATGTCATCTTCCTGAGACACAACATCACCGACAAGTTTTTTAGGATTGCAAGTCGCACGAAGACCAACACCGATCTGATGAGTAAGATTGTCAACTGGTGCTGCAACGACTATCGCAAGATCATCTGCCAGAACATCATCATGTGAAACGGGACGGCTGGCAACAGCATCTTCAGCAACACCACCGATACCAGCACTGACGTCGCCATCGCGATCGAGATCTGCGTCTGCTGGCTCTGGCGTCGGGAACCCCAGAAGACCGCCACCATAATCGATGAGACCATCATCGGCGTGCTCTTCACCGCTTGGTGCCTCAACGAGCGGCGCATCCAGGTCGGCATCGGGGCTAGAATCAGAAACATCACCGAAAGACGCGTGACTAGACCAGGACCGTCGAACACTGCCTCCAGCCGAGGAAGCCCACGACGCCCTCTGACCGCACAACGGTGCCGATGCTGCGCCCCAAGATTGTCTCCGTGCATTCTGCTCCGAGCGAGCTGCATCTGACTTGTGGCCCCAGGATTTTCCCATCGTCCACGCGCGTCTGCACGGCCGAGAATACAACGTGTCGCACTCGAGGCGGATAGCAGCGGCAACAGCCGCCAAGTGGAGAAGAATCAGAACCCTCATCCAATCCACTGAGAATGATATGGAGGCGGCGAACCGCGAAATAATATGGAATGCGCACGGTGCGCGAACACTGGGAAAAAAACTGGAATCGAGATTCTCGAAGAAGCCAGCTGGCTTGATCCACAACGGCCGCGGGCGCACAGCCGCAGAACGACGAAACCCGTAGATGTGAACAAATCGACATCGGAGCCCGCGTTTGAGCTATATTTGGGCACGTGATGCACACCATGACATGTCACGCCCGTGCGTGTCCGAGCTGGATTTCAAGACCTGGACGAAAGGATTTCGGGGCCGCGGACGACGGCGAGAGGAAACATATCACCACATCCCTGTCAATCTAACACGAGCTGACGAGCGAACCGTGGCGAGGCGTCCCCAGTCGCCCTTTGCCCCCGCGGCAACGCTGGCGGCGCGGTTCCCTTTCTGAGGGCCGACACAGTAGCAGGATTGCCACGGAAACAATCGGACCAGGAACGCCAAACGCCAGGGAAACCCGATTGCCTTCTAGCGGGGCGGAGCGGGGGGCGACGGGCGCTACCCTGGGAAATTGTGACAAAATCAAGAAGGCCCCCCATACCTTGCTTCTGCGTACATGAGAACATTTGCCAGGCCCTGTCGTGCTAGCTAACCAAGGCCACCCTGATTATGTTGCCTTATCTTCCTTTTCCTGTTCCTCTTCCTTCATTTCCTCCTCCTCCGCCTTGCAGAATTTAAAAACAAACGACAAAACAAAACCGCACCCCCCTCAGCAACCCAAAATCTGCACCCTTGCCCTTGTGGCCGAATGATTCGATACTGACTGAGGGAGCACGCGCGCCGCAGAATGGTCACAGCCAAGTGTCTCCTCCCGCGCGCCCACCGCCACCACAAAAAACTGACCCCGCCACGCGCTCGCCCAGCCCAACCCCCCAGCACCTCCCGCAGACCACCAACCCATGGAAAGAGTTCCCCCCCCCCCCCCCCCTACGCGCACGCGCGATGCCAAACGCGCACGCGCGCGCAAGCCCGCGCGCGCACTCAACCGCCACGTGCAACAACAGCACTTGCACGCACCACCACCACAACGCGAGCCCCCCCACGACCGCCAAACCGATGCCACCGCCACCCACAAACGCACGCCATCCCGCACAAACAGCGCGCGCCGATCGCGCCCCCCCCCCCCCCCCGCCCGACCACCACCCCACGCGACCCTGCCACGCCGCGAGCCCCCCACATCCCGACTTCGAGCGGAGCCAGGCGCTTGAGGACAAGAGCGCAGAACGCGCGGTTGAAGGACCCATGTCTAGTGGGAACGCGCAGGCCCCGCAAACAGAGGAACCATGGCCCTCGACCGCGCAGGGCAACGTGAGGCATTGCCGATTCCACATTGGATGGAGGGTCCTGAACTTTTCAACACAAGCGCGCACTTCGTTCGTGCGCAAGGTGCCCAGGCGAACGCCTGCTGGGCACGGGGGCGACGTCGAAGGCCCATCGCAAATTGCGAGAGCGTTGGCCGCAAGGTTCAGGGCAAACATGAAGCTGCGAACCCAAGATGGTGCCAGGTCGACTGCAGGCGATGCAGCCGAACCGCAAGCGTTGTCCCTAAACCGACGAGGATGTTAAAGGCATCGCGCGGATAATGCCACAATGGCAGCGGGCGCGACTTCAACGCGCGCGTTGATCCTGCAGGGCCCTGCGCGCCGATGGGTGAGCGCATAGGAAAGTAGCTGCAGCGAGTGCCGTCTACTGTGTCGACCATTCGCTTATTGGCAGGAGGAGGGCGAGTTCTCGCAGCCAGTTGGCGTACACTGCATCAGCGACGAGCGCGTTGCTACCTCGCGTCGGAATCGCGCGGCCCCTATTCAATCTGTCGAAACATTTCATTTCTGCAAATGGACCTACTAAACGGCATCTCGCTTCCGCGGCTGACCATTTCTCGCGGAAGGGTTTGTAGCCGAACGTCCCGAACAAGGTCTTACCCCCTCGCGTTCATGCGGTGGTCGCGCGAGCAGAGCAATCTTGGCTCTCGCAATTTCGAAAATCGCGTAGACATTTTTTGTACAATTTGATGTTTTCATGAGTTCACATTTTTTCCGTATTTGTTTCATTTTTTTTCATAATTCGGCGATTCCTACCTGAACCCCTCCTCTCTGAGGCGTCTTCCATCACAATGTTACGTATCAGGCGACGTCTGGGACATCCGGCGAATCTGGGAAATCTGGCGGCGAATTCCAAACTGGCGCCCTTGCGTGGGACATCCTCAGAAAAACCGCTCCCAGAGCCTCCCCAAGGAGGCCTTCGAAGCACCGCTTTCCCGTTTCAGGCGACATCCGGAAAATCCGGCGAATCCCGCAACGAATTCCAAACCGGCTTCCTCGCGTGAGACATCCTCAGAGAAACCGCTCCCGAAGCTTCCCCAAGGAGGCCCTCAGAGACCCCTGCCATGGGCCCTGATCCGTTTCAGGCATAATCCGGCGAATCTGGCAAATCTGGTGAATCGGGCGACGAATTCCAAACCAGCGCCCTCGCGTGGAACATCCTCCTGGAGCCTCCGCAGAGGCCCTGGTCCCCCTGTTCCGTTTCTCGCCAGCGACATTTCGGAAATCCGGGACATCCGGCGAATTTCGCGACGAATTCCAAACCGGCGCCCTCGCGTGGGACAACCTCAGAAAACCGTCCCCAGAGCCTCATCCGCCTCTCTGTTCCGTGTCATTCGAGATCCGGGAAACGCGGCGAAGCAGGCGACGAACCCCAAACAACTGGCGCCCGCCCTCAGAAAAACCGTTCCCTGGAGCCTCCCCAAGGAAGCTCTCAGAAGTCCTCCTGTTACGATTCTGGAGAGGTCCGGGAAATCCGGAAAATCCGTCGACGAATTCTGGCTCCCTCGCGTGGGACATCCGGACAATCGGCCCCCCGAGCCTCCTCAATCAGGCCTCCGTTTCCGGCGAGACTCGGGAAATCCGGCGAGTTCATGGAAATCTGGCGAAGAATTCCAAACTGGCGCCCTCACGTGGGACATTCTCAGACAAACCGGCCCCGTGAGCCTCGAATCCCCAAGGGGGCTCTCAGAGGCCCCCCTGTTCTGTTTCAGGCGACGTCCGGAAAATCCCTGGGGGGAAAAAGAGGGATGAAAAGGAAAAGGAGGAGACGGAGGAGGAGGACGAGGTGGAGGAGGACGAGTCGAGTTGGAGGAGGCATTGGAGGAAGAGGAGGAGGAGCAGGAGGAGGAGAAGGAGGAGGAGGAGTTAAAGCACCCTGAGGAGGAGGAGGAGGAGGAGGAGGAGGAGGAGATTGCCAGCATGGCAGCTGGGGGCGCCACGCCCGCCCGATCCTCACCCTCCTGATTTTCATTCTCGCCATCCTCGCTCTCCTGGCTCTCCTTCTCCACATCCTCACCCTCTCCTGCTCCACGCTCGCCTGATCCTCGCCCGCGTGACCCTCGCTCTCCTGATCCTCCCCCTCGCGGGCCTCGCCCTCCTGATCCTCGCGCTCATTCTCATCTCGACCATTTAAATTTTCCTCTCGCCGAGAAGCGCGCGTCCCTTCTTCTATGTGCAGAAACTCCCGATCTACCGCAGAGCGACCGGCTTGTAATCCTCAGACTCGCTCGCCTCGTCCCCCTGTGCAGCATGTTGGCCTAGCGCTCGAACTTGTAGGCCTGGAAATTGGCACCAACACCAGCACAGGGGTTTGCCTCCACAGGGAGGTGATGATCTTAGATTTCGGTGTTGGTGGTAATATTTCGGTCACCTTGGAAGCCAGAATATTACCACCATCACCGAGATCGGGATCGTCTTCCCTCGGTGGATGCACACCGCCGATATTGGTGTTGGGGTCAATCTCTAGGCCTGCGAGAATCACCTCGACAAAGAGACAGACTCCCAGAGGTTCGCGCGGACTTCTTGGGTCGACGCTGGACCCCCTGCCTGGCGCGCGGGGCGCGACAGGGGCAGCACGGGAGGCGCCGCCAGAGAGGTCAAGCGCCCCTCCGAGAAGTCCGCGCAGACCTTGGAGAGTGCATGTCCACGCCAACCTGTACTAGTCAATACCGGCTGGACCCTGTAGCAGACTTGCACACGCGTGTGAGTCGTCGAGCTTTGAGAGCTCCCGGATGGTGCCCCCGGGCGCCTGCGGGTCCCCAGCGCCATCGGGGGATGAGCAACGTCCGAGGGCACCTGCTGGCAGCCCGGCTTGCTTGACGTGCCTCCTGTCATGGACGCCCTCCTCCTCCTCCTCCTCCTCCTCCTCCTCCTCCTCCTCCTCCTCCTCCTCCTCCTCCTCCTCCCGACACACCTCGGGCGACACGAGAAGCCTTGGCAAAGACCGGCGCGTCGACGACCTCTCAGGGGGGGGGCACCTGTATCTTTTCCGCCCGCCAGCTCCAGCGCAGTCAGGCAGCCTCCGAAACCCAAGGGGAGGAGGGGGAGAAGGAGGAGGAGGAGGAGGCGAAGAAGAGAGGAGGAAGGATGAGGAGGAAGGAGGAGGATGAGGAGAAAAAAAGAGGGAGAGGGAGGCGGGAGGGATGGAGGAAAGGGAGGGGCGGAAGAGCGATCCCCAGACGACCCCCTGAGACTGCATTGGAGCCAAAGGTGCCCCAGGCCCACAGCGTCCCCAGGATTTTTTGGGAGGCCCCGGGGGCCAAGCGCACCCCTCGCGAGGCCAGGACGTCCCAAGGGCCCCCAGAGCGCTGTGAAAATCGAAGGAAACCTGGGCCAGGAGCTTTGATGATGTTAAACACATATTTCTTGAATGTTTAAACAACTGCGTGCTTATTTTTCGCTCTGGGAGGCGCTTGTTTCCGTTCGGGGATGATCGTTTGTGCCGTGCGGAATTCGATTATGTGTTGCACTGCCGTTGCTTTTTATGCTTATGGGCTGCCGTGGCTTGCTTCGTCTGGTTGGCCGTAAACTGAAATTGCCTTGGAGGAAAAAAAAAAAAAACAAGAAAGACACCACGAGCGTTTCTAACGTCAACTCCGGCCGGGAGCACCTCCAGACCCTCCACGAATTGCTCCGCTCCACCTGCGCCCCCCGGAGCTCCGGCCCAGCTCCCTGGGAACAGCTCCTCGCCACATCTCCTATTTTGATCGGCACAGCCCCGGAGGACGACATAGACAAAAAACGAATGCAGCGCGCCCCAAGCAACGGCTCTGACTAAACATGGCTCCCTCTGTGGAGGCCATGCGCTTGCGGAATATGGAAGGACCGGTCATCGCTGTCGTCATGGTAGCGGCGCGGGGAGGGGAGGAAATGAGAGGCTGCGGGCGAGGTTGGCCAGCCAGAATGGCAGCGCCCCGTGGGGCGTGGCCAATGCACACGCCCGAGACAGGCTCGGACCAAGCACGGTCCCGACCATCCGCCACCGCGCTTGCAACAATGGGTGGGTGCGGGCCGTTATTTATTGCGCTAGCTTCGCTACGCTCGATGCTTCTGCTATCGATGCCTATTTGCGAGCCAGAGAGACGCCAGGCAAGCCAGGGGCGCCACGCCGACCTGCAACAGGCAAGCCCGTGCAAAGAACCTTGGCCTGAGAACATAAAAACACCTGGAGCTAAAATACCCGTGACAATGCTTGCCTGGGTATTTCCGTGCATGGGAAAGTGGAGGAGGAGGAGGAGGAGGAGGAGCCAGAAGCGGGGGACTGATGGGAGGAGGAAGAGAAGGAGATGGCAAGGGGCAGGAACTCCAAATCCGATTGGAATAGGTTACAGCTCAACACAACGCGTTATCCAGCAGAGAGGGAAAGAGGCAGCCTCGCTCAGCCACGAAACTGCCTCGCCTCAGCAAGGGAACTGCCTGCTGCCCGTCACAGCCACATTTCTGCTGTGGATTCCGCAGCGGAGGAGGAGGAGGAGGAGGAGGAGGAGGAGGAGGAGGATGAGGAGGAGGAGGAGGAGGGGGAAGAGGAAAAGGGGGGGGAGGGGGAGGAGGGGGAGGGTGACGGGAGGAGGAGGAGGAGGAGGAGGAGGAGGAGGAGGAGGATTAGTGCATGCACCGTCCAGCCAAGTGCAGTGAGCACGCAGGACCTCCGCAGCTCGAGCCCGTGGCTCTGCTTCGACCTCTCTCTTACCTGCGCACCACCACCCCAGACACACAGAATCCAGCGCATCCTCCTCTTCCTCCTCCTCCTCCTCCTCCTCCTCCTCCTCCTCCTCCTCCTCCTCCACCACCTCCCCCTTTTCCTCCTCCTCCTCCTCCCCCTTTTCCTCCTCCTCCTCCTCCTCCTCCTCCTCCTCCTTCTCCTCCTCCTCCTCCTCCTCCTCCTTCTCCCCGTATAACCCCCGCCCAGCGGGCGCTCTTTCCACATCTCATCTCTCCCATCCTCCCCCTTGGCGCCGTCCCCCGTCATCCACAGGAGCGCCGCACCTGCGGATCAGAGAGTGGCGGACGGGGTGCCGAGCTCCCGCGGCCCATCAAAGGGGGTCGTGGCTGCTGCCGACATAGACGGAGCTCCTCTGGGAAGTCGCCACGTCTACCGCGTCGACCCTCTCGATTCGGTCAATCCGCCGCTTCAGATTACGGAACTCCCTGGCGTTGTTCCTTTCGAGATCTGCGATGTTTGAAATCGCAATCTGCAGGTCGAAGCTGGTCGCGGGTCCCTTGAGCCTCATGCAGCCGCGGACAAAGCTCTTGATGTCGACTTGATTGTCTGCCGTTGTGGAACACAGCACCTCGAAGAAGTTCTGCACATGATCCTGGTCGAGCCCCAATAAATGCAAGAGTAGCGGTATGCGGCCCTTGTTAATTCCATCGGCAAACTGGTCCCTGGTAAGAAAACCACTGCGGTCAGCGTCCACAGCGATGCAGAGCCTCTCGAGTTCCTCGGAGAATGCCTTCTCCTCTTCGTTGAGCTTGATCGCCATTTGCTCCCTGCTCGGCATCAGACTCTGCATGGCACTGTCGACAAAAATCCGCCGACCCCGTCGACGTCTGTGAGGGGCTTTTCCGTTCGAGTCGTCGTCGCCATCATTCGTTCATCGTCGTCACTGTCGTCCTCTTTCCCAGCGCTTTCCTTTCCCTGTGCCCTTCGCCACTCCTGTCTTTTTTCCTGGGCCCTCCTCCCCAAGCGCGTCAGCCACAGCGAAATTGAGCAACGTCGTCATACACTCGAAGTGAAACCCATTCCCTTTGATCCATCTCCGGCCAGGGGGGGTGGGGGTCCCAGGTGAGGACCCGGGGGGGGCCTGGGTCAGATACGCTTCCCCTCCGGGGGCTCCCGGGCCGCAGAAAAGCTTCAAGACGGGCCAAGAGTGCCCCCAAAGCTCCCAACCACAGTCCACGAGGGCCCCGAATCGCCGACCGATCTGTCCAAAGCTTTTTGAGTTGTTTCATCGTCGCATTCTTCGTCGTCGTCGTTCCTCTTCAGGGTTGGCGGCACCAGCCGTAAGGCCTTCGCTATACCAGTGATGATGTTGATTAAAGCGACCTGCGTGAACGGAATGATTCCCCTTTGGTACGAGCAACGGTCTTCGAGATGGCCGCGCTCAGTCGTACAGCCGGTCCGTATCATAAGGATAGCCGGTAGGGATGCAAGGGCCTTGGAAGGCCATGTGAACGTTTCTCGAGCGAGATTGGCGTGCGAAAGCCGCCAAGGGCGGGCCGAGGAGGCAAGGATGCAAGGGTGTGCTCGGGAAGCTTGCCCATCCTCGCTGTGCGGGCTGGCTGTGCACCCTCTCCCTTTCCTCCTCCTGACTCTTCAGCAGTCCTCCGTCTTTCCCACCTCTTGCTCTTCGCACTTCTATATTATGATGCTTCCCTCCCCTCCCTGCTCCTCCTTACGCCGTGCTCCCCCGCGATCCTGCGTGAGATCACTTCTCTTCCCTGCACACACGCTGCCGCTCTGCACTTGGGACTCTTCGCTGCTGCTGCTGCGCCTCCTACCTTGTTTGCCCCTCCCCTTCCTGCGACCTGCGTGAACGCAACGAAGAGCATGAAGATGGAGCTCGACACCCAGCCACACTGCACGAGGAGATCGTAGGTTACGCCCCAGTCCTCCCCGCCGAATGCCGCCTTGGTGAGCGTCACGATAGACTGCATCACGCTGGAAAAGGACCCGAGAAGCTCTGAGGCCAAATCGTCTTCCCGGTCGCCAATCTGCTGAATCTTCGCTGCGGCCTGCTGGACGAATATCAGAGAGAAAATGTAGAACACGATGTAAAGCATGAGCATACTCCACAAGAGAGTCCTGAATGACCCTTGGATGCAGACCAGAATAGCCCGTAGCGTATCGAACCCTGCGACAATCTTTAGAGCGCGCAATGCCTTCGCAAGCTTGAGGAGCCGAACAAGGCGCAACGCGACAGACCCACTGCCGGAGTCAAACAGCAGGTCTACGTATCCGCTTACCACCAGAAACAGATCGAACACGTTGTACGAAGCGTCCTCGTTCCAGAAGAAGAACCAGCGATGCACGGTCAGTTTCAGGACCAACTCGACAGTGTAGGCCACTTGGAAGACTATATCGAATATGACCATCGTCCGCTCGAAGGTATCACTCGACGTCGACCTAGGCGCGTGCCTGATGCTATAATCTGCTGCGATGCCCATGATTACACAGTTGAGCAGTATCAGTATTTGAACCGTCCTCTCGAATTGCCGAGATGCCACCAGTTTGGCCAGCCGCCCATCGCGCTGCAGCTCCTCCATCATCCAGCACGCCTTCGCCTTCTCCACGAGACGCGTCCACAGCGTCACCGTCTGCCCTGCATAACCATCATCGAAAAAGTCCGTCTTCACACCGTCTCGGCCACAACCCACCTCGACGCACGACTCGTTGGTGGCGAACTTCCCGAGGCGGTCGGCCACGAGGCTCGCCAGGGGTGGACCCTCGCTCTCGACGTCGTCGAGGTCCATCGTGGCCGCTCGGCCCATCGAGGGCCTCTCGCGATGGACCTGCGAGGACACCACGTCGCTCCTGGGGGGGCTCTGGCCGTGGAGAGCGAGGGCTTTGCTCACATCTCCGCGCTCCCCGAAGAACGCCTCCAGCTCCAGGCGCACGGCACTGCGCACGCAGTCCGCCCACGCGTGCGGCTCCGAGGGAGGGTCCCGCGGCGAAGTGATCGGGGTCGGGATCTTGGAGAGCCCCCTCTTCACCCGGCCGCCCGACGTCGCCCTCGCGCGGATGGCTGGCTCGTCATTCTCGAAGGCTGCCTCGCCACGCCCGTGGCGCTGGCAACGCTCAAGCTGAACCGGCGGCAGCATTGTGCTTGGCCCCCCCCCCTCTTGAACGAGCACGGCTGCGGGCGAACACAACCGCCGGAAGCAAAAAGCAGGTCGTCGGAGATCTGGGGTCGGCAGCCTGGGCCGCCCGCGCCCCTGCCTCCCGCGGGCTCCTTCGCTCCCCGCGCCCTCCGCCAGCCTCCCCAGCAGGACGAAGCCAGGACCGGGACAGGCTCGGAACGGAACGCGTCGGGGACCTCTGAGATCCGGCGGCTCTGGAGGAGTCTGGCGCCCCGGAGCCGTGCGGCGACAGACCGTGCGGTGACCTCGAAACCCCAGGAGACCTCACCGCGCGGTCCGTCACCGCGCGACCTCGAGACCATGGAGGCCCCCGTCGCTCGAGACATCCTCGGAGAGCGACCCGAGTCCCAAAACAGGGCGGTCACCCCGGATCCGCCCTGGCTCTCCGCACGCTGTGGCCTGGGGATGTGTCGGGTGCCGCGGCCGTTCCAGGGCGCTCCGGGAAGCTCTGGAGGCCATCCAGAACGCTCGCGAGCGCTCTATCCCTGGCCCTGGCCCCGCCCGACACCCCCGAGGGGCGAGAGGTCGAAGACATGCCTGCTTCAGAGCGCCCGGGGTCGGCAGGAGCAGAGGGAAGGGACCTTTCGGTGGCAACTCATGGGCTGACACTTGGTCGCTTGGCGTGGCGCGTGCGCGGCGGTGGAAAACAACGGCTCACGGGAGCCGCCCGTAGCATCTTGCTGGCTCTTGCGAATCGACGCTCGCCAACCGATCGGTTCTGACCGACGCTGACCTACGCCGAATCGACGCGAGTCGACGCTAAATCGGAGCTTTCATCGATTACCAGACACGAGCGCACGTCTGTGCACTCTAAAGACGGAGCTTCAAAGACATACGGCCGGGAACTTTTAGACAGCGTGTCGCCCCGGCGGCCCCGGCGACATGCTACAGTCGGGGCGTTGCCCTAGGAACCCTACTGAATAAGGAACGAGGCCCCTTTTCCCCAGAAGTTAAACCTCGACTTCCCATGGAAAACCTTAGGAACATCTAAAGCAAATTGCACAATAATCAAGGAACACCGAGCCCATCCCCAAGGAAAAGGGTTCCTTCTTCAGGGCCCCGACTGTACGCCCTGCGAGTGGATAGCCCGCCGCACCGCTCCGCGGGGCGGGAGGCCAGGAAAAGCTCGGGGCGTGGACGCTGGGGGCCCAAGAGGGCCTGCTCCTCCTCCTCCTCCTCCTCCTCCTCCTCCTCATCCTCATCCTCCTCCTCCTCCTCTTCCTCCTCCTCCGCCTCCTCCTCCTCCTCCTCGGCCCCAGGACGGCCCATGCGGCCCCAGTGCCTCGCGCGTCGCGCCGAAGCGTGGTGGGCCAGAGCCGGCGGAGCGACACGCTACAGTCGGGGCGTTGACCTAAGGAACCCTAAATAAGGAACGAGGCCCCTTTTTTCCATAAGTTAAACTTCGATTTCCGATCGAAAACATAAGGGACAACCTGAGGCAAGCTGCGAAACACTTCAGGAACGCGGAGCCCCTCCCCAACGAAAAGGGTTCCTTCTTCAGGGCCCCGACCACAATGCGCTGTGCTCTGAAGACGAAGTTTCTAGGACACCCGCCGGCCCCCTTCCGGGGGCGCCAGGCTGCGCAAGGTGTGTGCGGTCTGCTGTCGTGTGTTGTGTGTTGTCCTTTGCTGTTCGGCCTTCTGTCTCTCCAGTCCTGTTCCCTGTCTCCTGTTTACTGTCTGCTCAGGGGCCCCGCCGCGTCACCAAACAGCCAACGGGGGGGGGGAGCCTCAAATCCAGGCTGCTCTGGGTCACCCCAGGATTCGCACGGCGACGCCACCGCGCGGCTAGACCAGCCCGAGAGGCCTCCAGGATGATAGCCCGACGAGGCGCCGGAGGGAGCCTCGGGAGGCCAAGACGGCTAAAGATGGCCCCAAGATGTCCCACGATGGCTCCAGGACGACCTAAGATGCTCCCAAGACGGCCCAGGAGGCCTCTAAGCGGCCTCCCAAGAGGGCCCTACGAAGGAAACATCCATGATTTTCCTGACATGTTCTCGGCCTTTGGCTTTATGAATCATGAAGGCTTTTGGCCTTCTCGCGTTTTCGCCTTTCTGACCTCCGAGACGGAAGATCGCCCCACGACGGCCCTAGAAACCCCCATGACGGCCCAAGAGACCCCCAAGACGGTCCCAAGACGGCCGAAGCGGGCCGCAAGACGGTCCAAGAGGCACCCCAGACGGCCCAAAAGGGCCCTAAGACGGTCCCAAGAGAGGCCCAAGAGGGAGTCCACGAACCAAAAACTCAACCTTTCCGCCCCGAGAGGGCCCCAGGAGGCCCCGAGAAGGTCCCCAGAGGCCCCAAGAGGCCCACAGGGGGCCCCCACGAGGCCCCAAGGAGACCCCCAGACCCAAAATATTGTTTCCAAGAGGTCCCAAGAAGACCCCCGAGAGGCCCCAAGGAGACCCCCAAGAGACCCCCAAGAGGCACCCCCCAAGAGTTCCCAAGGAGATCCCCGAGGAGACCCCCGACAGCCGCCCGCACTAGTAATAGGGGGGCCGGCGGCAGAGGGCGAAGCCCTTAAGATATACTTGTTTTTGATCGAGTCTCAAGCGCAATGACAACTAGGCTACACGTCGTTCATTTCTAATTGTGCTCATTTCTGATTGTGATCGTTTCTAAGTGTTCCTGGCCCCCTCGTGGCCAGGAAGAGGCCCTGGACAGAACAATTAGAAATGAAGGGATCTTGCCCCCAAAAACAATCAAAGAACTTTCGAAGAATTAGATATGAACAATGTGTACGCGTTTCGGGCTCTTCGAGCCGATTTGCCTACGGCGCGGCATCGAACGAGCGAGGTCGACGATGGACCCGAGACGGAGCGGAGAGATGCAGTGCACAGTGGGGGCTTCAAAAAACCCTGGCTCCCACCCACCCTGTCGGCCTAGCGAGGCAAATCATGAAGACAAGGATCTCACGAGTTGCTACTGTTAGGTCGGAGGTGTCCCCCTACAGGCGGATTTTGGGCGACAAAATAAAAACATCTCAAAACAATTCAAAGATATATGACACACAATGGAAAAACCGACTGCGACGACGACGACGACGAAAACGACGACAACGACAGACGACGACGAGCGACGACGACGAGCAACGACGAGCGACGACGACGACGACACGGGGGCGACGACGACCGACGACCGACGACCGACGACAACGACTACGACGACGAGCGACAACGACGACGACCGACGACCGACGACAACGACGACGACGACGACGACGAGCGACGACGACGACGACGACGACGGCAACGGCGACGGCCAAGGCGGAATACTCCAGGATCCCGTCTTCTTGTTCCTCTTCTCCTCCTGCTTCTTCTTCTCCCTCTTCTCTCTCTTCGTCGTTCTCTTCTTCCTCTTCCTCCAGGATCACGTCTTCTTTTTCCTATTCCTCTTATTTCTCTTGGTACACTTCCTCTTGTTCCTCTTTTTCTTCTTCTTGGTATGATTCCTCTTCTTCTTCTTGACGACTCTGAGAGTAGCTCTCCCTGGACGGGGCGCGCTCCAACCCGAAGTCCGAGGCGAACCCAGCCGTGGCGAGAAGCCCCCCAGCACGCCCCAAAAAACAGGCAGAGCAGCACACACAGACAGCAACCCCGACCCCCGATCCTCCTCGGCCCCGACCCCCGACCCTCCCCAACCTCGATCCTCGGTCCCCACCGATCCCGGACCCGCCTCGTCGAGCCTCCTCCGACCCTCCTCGACCTCGAGCACCGCTCCAGTCGGCCACGTGCGGGAAGACGCGTCCCGTGCGGCCAGGAGCGACCTCTTGCGCGCGGCCTGCCGTGCCGCTGCAGCGCGGTTGCGGCGCTGGCGGCCCGCGTGGCCTCAAGTCGGGCCCGTCCCCCTACGGGGGGATGTTCGACGAGAAATAGAACATACCCCAAAAATATTCAAAAATAATGTAAAAATAGTCAGGGGACTATGTTTTGAATATCTGCTGACCTTTTCGGGGCATTCTTGGGGTATTTCCCTACTTCTTAAAGGGGCCGGGCAGTGGAAATCGCCCCGGGCGATTCCCCCAGTATCCGCCCCGCGGTTCCCCCAGTTACGTCCCCTTATTCCCTACCTAGGCTCTGCCTAGAAGGGTTCTTACTCTCTGGGCTTAAAGGGGCCAGGCAGTGGAAAGCGCCCCGGGCGGTTCCCCCAGTATCCGGCCCGCGGTTCCCCCAGTTACGTCCCCTTAGCTTAGCGTTGCTTATCTCATCTTAGCTTAGCTTAGCTTAGCTTAGCATAGCGCAGTATCAGCATAGCATAGCATAGCATAGCATAACATAGCCAAGCATGACATAGCATAGTATAGCAAGTGCATAGCGCAGCATAGTATAGCATAGCATAGCATAGCATAGCATAACATAGCATACCATATCATATCATAGCATATCATATCATAGCATAGCATGGAACATCATAGAATACCAAAATGTAGCGCAGCTTATTATACCATATCATAGCATAGCGTAGCATAGCACAGCGCAGCATTACATAGCATAGCTTAGCTTAGCACAGCATCGCATGGCGCAGCATAGCATAGCGTAGCATAGCGCGGCATAGCATGGCATGGCATAGCATAGCATAGCATAGCAATTAATGCTGCTTTCCTAGGGGCTCCAACCCCAACTTCCAGGTAGGGTCGCACTGGGGTAATTTCTATCTTTCGTCGAAAATCCCCCTGCATGGGGCACACGCCCGACTCCGCTCGCAGCGAGGCGGGGCCGCTCGACGGCTCGACCCGCCGCCTGCAAAGGGCCAGCAAGGGGCGGCCCCGAGGGGCCGCTCCGGCGAGGGGGGCCGCTCCGGCGCGGGGCCGAGCCAGATCCGCAGGGAGCAGCCTCTGAGGCCAGGGCATCTCGGACCGCGTCACCGGACCCGCCTCGGCCGCGACGCGGGCGGAGGGGCCGCCGTCGTCTTCGTCGTTGCCGCCGCCGCTGCCGCCGTCGTCTCACTCGTGGCGGTGGTGGCCGTCGTCGTCGCCGTCGTCGAGGTGGCCGCCGTCGTAGTCGTCGACGACGCAGCCGCCGCCATCGTCGTCATCGTCGTCGGCAGAGGGGGGGGGATGCTCATTCCGGGGACCTTCCTGGAGCCACTCGCTCCACTGGTACGTCGAAGCTGCGTCGAACGTCCGTCGACTTGGGTGGACCCTGAGTAGAGGAGCAAAGAGCAGGTGGAGGAGGATGAAGAGGAGGAGCAAGAGGATCGGTGACGAGGAGGGCGAATGACTCCTCCCCTCTCCACCTCCGTGCCCCTCTTTTTCTCCACTCCTCCCCTCTCCACCTTCTCCACCTTCGTGCACCTATATATCACCCCCCCCGCTCCGCGTGCACACCTCGCCCTTCCCCTTCGAGCCTTCGGCGCCGCAGCTACGGTGGCAAACCCTCTTGCGCTATCACCGTGGGACCGCGCTGCGGGCGCAATGATGGCGATGGCGACCGTGGTGATGACAACGCGGAAGCGCTCCGCACTCCGCCCGACCTGACCGCCCCGTCGCGGTTCTCCAGGGCACGGCACGGAACCGCAAGAGGAAAACTCAGCTGGGAAGTGTGTTTATTTCCCCGACGGCTTCGGAGAGTCTGCGAAGTCTCCTGCGGAGGTCTATGAAGCTTGCTTGCCGCGGGGGGCCTCCCGTTCAAGGCGGCTCGGCTACCCTTGCTGGTCCCACCTGCGCACCGTGTCGCGGTAAGAGTGGGTACGAAGAAACCGAAGGGTACCCACACTGCTACTCCCTGGACCTCTCCTGGGGTGCGTTCTGACCAGAATTTCGACGCGAGTCCAGCGTTGGCGACGAGGGCCCCCCAGGAGGCCCAGGCAGGAAACAAAAGCAAGGGCAGCGGTATCGACACCTGTTTTCCTCGCCTGAAAATGAAGACGGACAAAAAGGAGGACCCCGCGTCCTGAGGAGGAGGAGGAGGAGGAGGAGGAGGAGGAGGAGGAGGAGGAGGAGGAGGAGGAGGAGGGGGCGCGAGCCGGTGCACCGAACTAGACCGCTCGACCGCCCGCGCCGCCCTGGGGCACGCCGTCGCTCAGGCGAGCGGGACTACGGCGGGTGCCGTGGGCGCCCGTGCCGCGGGGAGAGGCGCTGTCAGGGCGCGCAGGGGCGCGGCCCTGTCGAGAGGGCGCAGCGGGGGGGGCCGTGGACCCTCCGATCTCGACGAGAGGTACAGTCATCGGCCTGACCCAAGGAACGATACATAAGGAACGAAGCCCCTTTTTTCTAAGTAAGTCTACGAAGTCCGAAGGAACGGCCGAGCCCCTTTCTAGCGCCAAAAAGGTAGCGGAACGCATGCAAACCTGGAGAATGACCGAGCCCCTTTTGAGCAAGAACATGTTCCTTACTCAAGCCGCTCAATGTACGCTCGTCCACGGGTCAAGCGAAGTGCCTCGCAGAGGGTCGGACGGACTGCCGAGCTCGCACGATGCTCCGTGACAAAGACACGGCGCGGGCCACATCCTGCGCGCGCCGCCGAAGGAAGCCAAGTCCTTGCCCTTCGCGAGCATCAATCAAACATGTGGCACGGAGCACAGAGCAGGGCACGACCGCGTGGCGGCAGCTCTCGGAACTCGAACTGCCCGGGCTCACCTCGGCCCCGCTCCGTCGACCGCCAGTGGTGCAGCCGGGGTCGGTCGGCAGACTCGCGGCAGGCGCGGGCGCGGGGTCGACGTGGTGGTCTGCGCGCAGCCGAGGGGGCGCCTCCAGGAGGTTGGCGGCGGGCGGGGCGGGATGGGGCCGCCCGCGGAAGCCGCCCGCGGCCAGCGGAAGCGCAGCCGTCGGAGAGGCCGCGGGGCGTGGCCGCGAGAAGGAGGAGGCAGCGGAGGAGAAGCAGGAGGAGGTGGAGGAGGAGGAGGAGGAGGAGGAGGAGGAGATGACGCAGCGGCCAGCAGCCAGTGTAAGAGAACTCCAAACGATGCACCACCACCAGCCCTGGCCAGGCCGATCGTGGGCCCCGGACTGGTGCGCAGGCCTTCCGAGCCCAGGCCGAGAAGTCTCTGTGCCGATCGCAGGCCCCAGGAAGTGCCTGGCCAGGGCTGGTGGTGGTGTGTAGCTGGCGTCTCTGAGGAGGAGAAGGAGGAGGAGAAAGAAGAAGAGGAGGTGGAAGGAGGAAAAGGAGGAGAAAGAGGAAGGGCAGATAGTGGGAAGAAGAGACTGAAAAGGAAGAGGAGGAGGAGGAGGAGGAGGAGGAGGAGGATGAGGAGGAGGAGGAGGAGAGGAGGAGAGAGGGAGGACAGAAGAGAAAAAACTAAAATGATAGGAGGGAGGAGGAGGAATAGGAAGGGAAGAGGAGGAAGGAGGGGGGCAGGGGAGGAGGAATATGAGGAGGAGGAGGAGGAACATGAGGAGGGGAAGGACAGGGAGGAGGAGGAGGAGGAGGAGGAGGAGGAAGAGGAGGAAGAGGAGGAAGAGGCGGGGCGGGGGCGGAGGCGGTAGAACTGGAAGCAGAATGTGCGACGCACGAACGGAAACGCGGGCGGGAGGCAGACTGGGCGGATAGGACTGACAGGATCGCGGGGTGTCATCTGGCCCCCCCGTCTCCTCATCTGCCCCCCTCCCCCTTCCCCTGCCTCCCCCGCCCTCATTCTTCCCCTTGGATTAGTTTCCTCCTCGCACGTAGCCTTGGGATGGTGTCCACTAGTCACCAATATTTGCATTCTGCATGTAAAAGCTGCGCCCGAGCAGAGCGGGAGCACATAGAACTATCCAGAGGCGCGCGAGCAGAATGAATGCGCGCATTGCACGTGCAACATGCAATGATGATTGTTCGCGCGCCAACTTGCGATGCTCATTCGACATGTTCCTTGCGAGGCCAAGACGCGAGTCGAGGTGGCATGGCATCAGGAAACCAGGTTTGGTGCACAGCGTGCCACCAGACGGGGCAGCTCATACAGTGAGCCTGTCAACCCGTTGCACCTCCAACCTCGCAGCCGAAGACACAGTGGCGGCCCGCGCGCGACATTCTGCGCTCCGCAATCCCACCGCCCTGGTTTTTGCTCGAGGACGCGCGCCAGGAAGGTGGCGCCGGAGGCCGAGGCCAGGCGGCCAGCAGAGGCGCAACCGGGAGATCCCTCACAGGGCTCGCGCCGACAGCGGCCGGCTTGCGCACGAACATGACCGTGTCCGAGGCTGGCCTGGAACTGGCCATCGCTCGGACGTCCATTCCCTGTGTTTTTTGTTCGGTTCCGTGCGTGGCTTTTTCGCCACATGATCAAGGATGCTCTTCGATGGTCCTCGCCGAAGGAAAAATGCACACCTCCAAGCGATGCCAGGGGAAAGGCTGGACTCTTAGTGACTGCGAGCGAAGACCTCCCGGGCCTGGGCCCGCGGGCCCCCGCGCCTCGCCTCGTCGAGAAGCGGGGGCCGCCGCCCGCGCCAGCACGGCGAGTTCGCGGCGCGCCTGCCTCGATGGAGCCCAGGCCGGCCTCGATCAGCAGCCGAACAAAACGATGGCGGCATGCAGTGGCCAGGGGGCCAAGAGCCCCGAGCCCGCGAGGCGATCGGGAGACGGCAGCGCGCCTTGGCCTGCAGGCGCAAATGCAGCCGCTGCCAGTGGGCGGCGGCGCAGCGGGCCGCCCTCCCCCGCGACGCCGACGCTGGCGCGGGCATCGAGAGACGACGAATCTCGGCCCAAGAACGGAGGGGGAGCAGGTGAGAGAGGGGGGAGTGAACGGAGGGAAGGCGAAGGACTTCGCGGACAGCGCATGACTCCCATAGGAGCACCTGCTTCCTGTTCCGGCATGGACATCAGCTGGCAAAGGTGCGAAACAGTAGAGGCCGCGCGCGCGCGCCACACAAACGCATGGCCAAATATTGCGCCGCCCGCCGTCGCGCATTGCCCCGAATCGCTTCAGTCCGCTCGCGGTAAACATGGCCCCGGGGATCGCGCGCGACAGCGGGGCCCAACCATGCGCCGAGATGTTCGGCCGATGCCGCGATCGGAACCCGAGCCAGGCGGGGGGGGTCCATGGCGACGGGCTTAAAGAGCGAGTCGGCCAACTTAGGCGCGCATTTGCCGCCGCGCGGAACGACGCCGCACTCTGGCTTCGATAAAAAAGAAGCCCGCGAGAGCCCCGGCGGCACAGCAAATCGCCCTGCAAATGCGGTGGCGCCCTGAACGTTACAAGAACGGGGCCCGCGTCGCCCGCGCAACCTACAGCCTCCGAGCTTCGAACCGATCGAGGCGCCCCCATGTCGCGACGGCATATGTGGCGCCGCTCAAGTGGCCACCCTGCGTCGCGCCTGACATGATCGCGAGAAAGGATAGCGTGGCCCCGAGCACGGGGGCACGCGCGCGCGCGAACATGCACGTGGCCTGGACTAACGAGATGGGGCCCAGCGGGAGGTCGACGGCCCAAAAGGCCCCCCAGAGGAAGGGGCGGAAGGAAAAGAAAGGGCGCTGCCCGAGAAGTCGAGGAGGGGGAGAAAGGGGCGACGCTGAGGCGCTGCCCCAGCCGCGCCCGCAACACTGGCAATCGAGCCGAGCAGCGCGACGCTACTCGGCATGCTTCGGCCCGCGAGAGAGCCCCGTTGATCTGGCTACGCCTGCCTGGCGATTGCGCGCAGCACGGTGCGGCCGCATGCCGCTGACGCGATCGTCGCAGCAGCTCTCTCGAGGGACAGGGGGCGGGTCGACGCCGTTTTCTC
This sequence comes from Prorocentrum cordatum, assembly GCA_963575745.1. Classification (NCBI taxonomy): domain Eukaryota; class Dinophyceae; order Prorocentrales; family Prorocentraceae; genus Prorocentrum; species Prorocentrum cordatum. The sequence continues at coordinate 77,515 of CAUYUJ010019153.1, forward strand.
TCGACTCCGCGCGCCGCCCTTGCCCCCGCCCCGCCCTTCGGCGCAAACGCAAGCGGCGCATCCTTGAGCCCTGCTGGCGCGGAGGAGCCGCCCACCATTTCGAGCGCCGAGTCGAGCGGCGCGTCGGCCGAGAGCGGGCGTCGCCGAGCCGCGCACGGGGGCCCATCAGGCCACCAGGGGCCGCGGGCTCAACCCTCACGCGGACCCATGCTTTGGGCTGCAGTGGGAGGAAAAAAACGCCAGTCCAGCAGAACTGCCCGGCACTCTGCCCGAGCCACCTCCGCGCTCGCTGCAGGAGGGCTCTATTCTCCAGGAACAGACCGGCCACCCGCGCCGACGCCGCGCGATGGCCACCCCCGGAGGCTCCGAGACCAAAGTGCCCGAGGGGCCCGCGAGGGCTCGACGGCGCGCAGATGTTCTGCTCGGCGACCGAAGTTTGTTGCGATGCCCCAGCGCGCGCGCGCGCGCCCCTTGACCCCTCGATCCCCCGCCGCGCGGCAGTCTCACTGCGCCCCCGGGCCGCGCCAACCTTCGCCCGAGCAATGGCCGTCGATGGGTCTCGCGCTCGCCGCGAAAGACGACGGCCGGCCTCGGGCGCGCGGGCCCCGCTTGCAGCGCTCGCGGGCGGGCGGCGGCAGCAACGGCGGCAGCAGCGGGCGCAGTGGCCGCGGGGCGAAAGGCGAGGCCCACGTCGCGGCGCGCCGCAGCTCTCGGTTTCGAGCGACAAAGAGACCCGAGCCTCGCCGAGCCAGCCCGCTTCCCCCCTGGGGCCGGGCACGATACG